>JAVYIG010000644.1:130000-135000 GCA_035222895.1 Strongylocentrotus droebachiensis
AATTCATGCAAATTTGAATATAACTCATGTACATGTTTCAGTACGATTCAAGGATTTAATTCATTTAACTTTGAATGTAATTTGTATGTACATTTGAGTATAATTTCTATAACGTTCAGTATAATTCATGAAAATTTCAAATATCCCAATCATGGAATGCGGTACTTACATTCTCGAGGTGTTTCCAATGAATGTATTTCCGTTCATCTTTCTGAAATCCTTTCCGATGACATGTCTGAAATAGGAAAAAGAGTATAAAATTGTAAATATAACGAATAATGCAGGATGATCATGGATGAGTCATGATGTTTAGTCCTCAAAGCTTGTCCTTATTATTATTGTATTGATTGTTACATACCCTAACGATACTATGTAAGATACTAGGGCAATAATCCCCCCAAAGATAATTACCCCCGGAAAATTCTCTCGTTGGGACAACCACCGAGAGAACACCCCCCCCCCCCCCCCTCCCCAGAGAACAATAACTCCGCGAAATAAAATCTGCTTTTTATTAAAACCAACTTATTATCAAGGTGGATTTCCCCTTATTAAAATGAACAGGGGTCATTTGTATTTATTTTTATGGAGATGGGGGGGGGGATTCCTCTGGGGTGGTTTTCTTTGGTTGTCCTTGGGGGAATTTCCTAGGGGGTTGTTTTCAGGGATAGGGAATAAGTTGTCCTAGGGGTATATCCTCGGGAGCTGGTTGTCTTTTGGACGTAATTTTACGGGGGTTATTGTCCTGGGGGTGGCGGTGATTGTCAACAAAGTAGTGTCTGACAGTGTACATGTAGTGTAAGCAAACGAAGGAACCCAACATTATTTTGTCGCCCAGTGCATTGCAGTTCTTAAGTATCAGCTTGAGCAAAGCTCAGTATTGAATGATCATGCTTCTTCGTCTATGTGATGCTCTTTCGCACCGTCCTTGCCAGACAACTCTTTAAAAAATCTGTATTTGATGTCAGTGGTGAAATTTGTATTCAAATGGTGAAGTCAATGAAAGTGATATATTCAAAGAGTGACGTCTGTGTCAATAATTGACCGCATTTTGTTGGTTTGTAATTGACCGCATTGTTCTTAAATAATAATCAGTTGTTTTGTTTGTACACCGTCACTTTCTTCACGGGTTTATATTTTTACACGTGACCACTTTTGAGTGCGCGGAGTGATAGTTGACGTTGCGAAAGAGCCCGACAGGACGCAGAAACGGGATTACTCAATACAGTGCTTTTCTCAAAGTGATTGTGCATATCCTTTCTGTGTTGCCTAGTATTAAAAGGGATTCCTTTTCAACGAAAAACGCACTGCCATTCTCTATATTTCATACCATTATGCCCATTCTGAACTTCCTGAACGCCTGATGAATTACAATCAGTGTAAACCATAGAGCAAGCGTAATGTATTACCTTTGAGAAATCCAGATGCAAACTTGAATTAGCAAACAGGCTACTTAAATAATACCCACAAGGAATCCTTGATTAAGAAATATGTGAAAGCCTTGTTAAATGTAATTATTATTTCTTTAAAGCCTCTCTAAAGTCTTGGGAGCCCAACAAAGTTGATGGCAAACATTTACTTCAATTGTATAATGAAGTGAAAGAGGATGTCATTTAACACCGACTTCTGCAAAGATGTTTAGAATGAATGTATTTGAAGAAGAATATTGAATAAAGATACACAATTTAAGTTTTCTGCGTACAACACAAACACCAAGTTTTGTATTATTTCATCATTATTCGTCTTCAAACACAATTGTATTGAAAAACCTTGCAGTATTGAGTGTTAAATGGCATCCTGTTTCACATTTGTACACGATTTAAGTGTAATAGGGGCTCCTTACACTTGAGAGGGGTTTTTAAAAAAAAGTTGAGTTCTGTCACGCAATTGCATTGTGAAAGAAACGGTGTGGAATCGACCAGAAAAGGTTGATCATCTAGCATATAAGAATTTGTGTGTATTGCAAGGTTCTGGAATCATCAAAATGACAAGAAATTTGGCCAAGTCTTGGTAAAGTTACAACAACTGTACACAGAAAGATGTTTATGGGACTACACAAACACGTGGCGTAAAAATCCTAACCTGGATTTTTACGATATTACATGACATATTTAGAATGAAGAGCCATGCTTTTCAGGGAACATGTCTAATCTGATGTTCTTCCACACTTGCATAATAATAATGATAACGCTAACAAATAATTTGTTCACCTCTTCCCAGAACTAAATCTTCTCTTTTATGTAATTATAAATAAATAGATAAACTAATCTTACACGACACTCTCTGTACACAGGGTGGTAATATTGCCGGTACATTTGCATCCCGTACAAGCACCTCCGGTGTATTTATCATTATCCAGCCAATAGCCGCCTTCTTCCCGTCTTTCTACAACATGAGACCAGAAACCCGGCCAAGACTCAGCTGCAGTGGGTTGGATTCGAATAAGAAACAATATCAATTAGTATTAAGTAGGCCTTTCTTCATCTTCTTCTTCTCTCTTCTTCTTCTTATTCTTCTTCTTCTTCTTCTTATTCTCCGTCTTCTTCTTCTTCTTCTTCTTCTTCTTCTTTTTCTTGTTCTTGTTCTCCGTCTTCTTCTTCTTCTTCTTCCTCTTCTTCTTCCTCTTCTTCTTCTTCTTCTTCTTCTTCTTCTTCTTCTTCTTCTTCTTCTTCTTCTCTTTTTTTCTTCTTCCTCTTCTTCTTCTTCTTCTTCTTCTTCTTCTTCTTCTTCTTCTTCTTCTTCTTCTTCTTCTTCTTCTTCCTCCTCTTCTCCTTCTTCTCAATTATAATAATGATACCACTACTAAATTTAATACTACTAATAATAGTAATGATAATGATAATAGTAATGGTAATGATAATAGTAATGATAATGATAATAGTAATGATAATGATAATAAGGATAAGGACACAAACGTGATAATATTTCAGAATACATTATATAACAATTACATAATTGTATTCGTACCGAATATTACAATCATGATATTTCATTATCACATATCATTTATGTTTATAAATATATAACATCATACAATACTATTATGCATCATTATTTCGATATTTATCATTATAACATGCACAACTTTAATATCAGCTGATTAAGAACGGATGAAAAAAAAGTCATACCTCCAAAAGGAAAGTCATTTAGTTGCAGCTCGTATCGTTCCAGCCAATATTCCTTAGCAGTCCAGCCGAGAGTTTCGGGGACATAGACAACAAGGAGGAAGACGTAGATGGGCCATAAGGGAGCCATTGTGATGGAATCCTATCAAAATGAAGCAAAACATAATATGAATTTAAAAGAAGCGACACACGTTACTAGGAAACGTAGCCTGCTAAGAGGTTTGCAGACGGATGGAGGGAGGAAGAGAGAGAGAGAGAGAGGGGGTGGGGGAGAGAGAGAGAGAGAGCGAAAATAAACTTGGCACAACAGCTTAATGGCTTAATTCTGACGTCTCTGCAGGCATTTGACAATCACTTTAATAATAATAAAAGTATATTTAGTGTCTACACTTTCATTCCTTGACAACAAACATGTCTAGACGCCACATTAAATCAAGTAAATATTGCAGTATCATACACAAAATAAATATAGCCATTCTTTAGTGCTTATGCGTTTGTTGTTGTTGCTGTTTTTCAGCGGCGGATCAAGGATTTTACAAAGGGCCAGGGGGGTGGGGCTCTTTTAGCTTGGGTCCAAAGGTACTCTGGTCGTAGCCCTCGGACGCGCTCGAATTTTAGCAATTCAAAAGCATCCAGATGCCGCCTTGAGCGATAAGAGCACACACTCTCACCTAAGGACAATTTCACAGAACAAAGGGTTGTCTTATGAACTACTTCTTTATATACGGAGGGGTTAAGAAGCCCGCCTTCTGGCGTATTGTGTATCGCAGGGAAACTGCTCCCACCAGGGAACAATCTCGAGTTTGTAAATTCAGAGCTTTCAAGAAATTCATGCTACCCCTTTTGGTTTACTTCGTTGGAAATAAATTCTCTATCACACTCGCACTCTCTCATAAATATAATTTTATAGAAAAAAGGTTGTTTTGGGAAAAACTTCTATGTGTATGGATGAGGTTCATGTTCTCGCTTTATGGCTCCTGCCGGATAACAGGGGCATAGCCCTTTTCGGGGTCCACGATCTTGTGTTTTAAACGATTTAGAACCTTCAAAATTCACACAGCCCATGTTATTTCATTTCGTTAGGAGTCATCTCTCTTAATTAGTTTGTTTTTGCAATCATGTACTCCTTCAGTGCTTTATTTTCGCACTTGTTTTGTTTTCTTCTTCTTCTTCTTCTTTTTCTTCTTCTTCTTCTTTTTTTTCTTCTTCTTCTTCTTCTTCTTCTTCTTCTTCTTCTTCTTCTTCTTCATCTTCTTCTTCTTCTTCTTCTTCTTCTTCTTCTTCTTCTTCTTCTGCTTCTTTTTCCTCTTCCACCCAAATCCCATTAGTTCTCCGTGTTATTTCTAATTAGTCCTCTATTTTCTCTTTCTCTATTTCGATTCCGTTCAAATTTCCCAAGCATATTCTTTATTATCCCATCAAGTTTACTGAATTCTCGGTTTTCTAAAATCACTCACGCTTGACCATCCAGTCACAATTTTGTCTGTTTTGGGGCCGTTTTCATGCCTTTCTTTATGCCTTCCTAATTGCACTTTGATGGATAAACTGCAAGTTCTTGATGTCGATGAAATCGTCACTATTCTCATGAAATTATTAAAAAATTGAATGATCGACTGAGGTCAAGGTGATTTATATTCTGCATGAGGCACCACAGGTTATCAAAGCCCGACTTCATATATATTTTAAATAGTCTTATTTGGGGCATGGCACAATTAGCTAGCTCTCGTGATCTATATATTAAGTTAAAAAGATATCGATTCGAGAAGGAGAACTAATAAAATTGATTAGTTGGTGAGCAGCTGGACCAATGCAACGTTCAAGATAACGATCACCAAAAAATCAGAAGATTTGTTGAAATATACGTTCGGATCGATACGC
>JAVYIG010000644.1:137500-501321 GCA_035222895.1 Strongylocentrotus droebachiensis
TTTCTTTTTCAAAAGTTACTCATTTTTTTTCTCGGAATGTTTGTTTGTTTTGTACCCATTACCAGTAATAAGCTATTAATAATATCAAGTTTTTAGTCTAAATCAAATAATGCAAAAACAAAGTAATTTATATTTTCCTTCAAAACATACACTAGGTCTATTGACTTGATCATAACAAATGGCGTGAAATACTTATATGTAAGGTGTGAATTTTGCTAAAGGCCTATGCATGCATAATGGTAGAACTTGTGCTGTAATGATTCGCCGTTTTGCAATGACAATAAGTGTTAAAGGAAAATCCAACCTTAAATAAATTTTGCTCTGAAAAAAAGGATGGACATTTGAAAAGTAGAGAAAAATTGAACGAAATCCGACAAAAGATATAATTTTGTTAGATGCTTTAAAAGTAGAAATCAATATACGTATGGGCACTTAAAATCGGCTGAATCGGTAATGTGAGATTTAGGGATGTCATATTTCAAACATTCATGAATACCTTATAATAAGTGCTCCATTTATAAACTGTCGCCATTTTGTTTTCTTCTTTTTCTGTTCTCTTCCAAAATTAATGAACCCAAGGCAAGTACATGTGAAGATTTTAGGACAATTTGTCTTATGATTCATGTAAACAAGTTACTCTTGAAGATCGCACTAGGACATATCTAGAACATATCGAGAACGAAATATAACTGATGATGCCAGGTGCGAGGCAAACATCAACAGAAGGATTGAAAACGCACGGAATACATTCTTGGCAATGAAAGACTATTGAATTAATTAATTGTCCACTAACAAAACTGGACATTCGTTGCTCACTGGTATTAGAAACAATATAAACAATTATAAAAATGATAAAACAACATGACAACAATGGCATTACATCCAACAATACATATATTTTCAAAATGAAAAACTAATTAGTTTTATGATCAGTTCTTTTTCAGGACTCCTCAATCCTCCATCTCTCTCACATGGTACACCCGCAAGCCTACTTTATAATTAGTTGTAGTTGTATGAAAAACAACAATTATAGATAAGGTTAATCGGTAGATGACGGCCTCTCACATGCCCAACATATCATTTCCGTGGTGTAATGTCAAGGCAGTATTAGAAAGGTGAAATGCGAATAAAGATGAAACTGATATTTTTTTAGGAGCCGAAACATGGACATTAATCAAGGCTATTGATAAGAAAACTAGATGGAATTCGACTGCGCGCAGTCGAAAATGATGCCTCCGTCATAGAGCAATTTTACAAACCAAAACAGAAGAAATTTTTCAAATTCAAGTTCATTTGTAATCCATTAACAGGTTCTCAGAATATTGTGATTACAAGCAATTTCTCATATACATATATGACCCTTTGAACTTTGACCTCATGACCCTAAAATATACTCAGTACATTGGCTCTGCAAGATGTCCTGAGTTAAATAGTAATCCATCTGTCAGTTCTAATGAGAATGCGTTCACAAGCTATTTTTGCATACATAATGAGCCCATGACCTTTGACCTCATGACCCAAGAATCTACTCAGTTCATTGGCTCTGCAAGATTCATACATGACCAAAGTTTGGCAGGGATCCATCAATCGGGTCTTCAGATAACGCGATCACGAGCTGTGTTTGCATACATAATGAGCCCTGTGACCTTTGACCTTTGACCTCGTGACCCAAGAATCTACTCAGTTCATTGGCTCTGCAAGATTCATACATGATCTAAGTTTGGCAGGAATCCATCAATCTGTTCTAATGATAATGCGATCACAAGCCATTTTTGCATACATAATGAGCCGCGTGACCTTTGACCTTGACCTCATGACCCCAAAATCTAATCAGTTCATCGGCTCTGCAAGTAACATACATGACCAAAGTTCGGCAGGAATCCATCAATCTGTTCTTGAGATAACGCGATCACGAGCTGTTTTTGCATATATAATGAGCCCTGTGACCTTTGACCTTTGACCTCGTGACCCCAAACTCTAATCAATTCATTGGCTCTGCGAGATAAATACATGACCAAAGTTTGGCAGGGATCCATCAATCGGGTCTTCAGATAACGCGATCACGAGCTGTGTTTGCATACATAATGAGCCCTGTGACCTTTGACCTTTGACCTCGTGACCCCAAAATCTAATCAGTTCATCGGCTCTGCAAGATACATACATGACCAAAGTTTGGCAGGAATCCATCAATCGGTTCTTCAGATAACGCGATCACGAGAACGGGACGTACGGACGTACGGACGGACGTACGTACGGACGTACGGACGGACGGACAACCCGAAAACATAATGCCTCCGGCTACTTCGTAACGGAGGCATAAAAATCACACCTGACACTAGTTACTTGTGGTGAAGATGCTAAGTTATTCAATCTGTTTGCAGGGCGGGATGTCGGGTGAGGGAGGGGGGGGGGGAGTGGGCATCGGTGTTTAATATGTTGTACATTATCTTATTCTTTCTTTCTCTTGTTCTCTCCCAATCTTAGATTCCCCCCTCTCTCCCTTTCTCTCTCTCTCTTCCCCCTCTCTCTCTCTCTCTCTCTCTCTCGTCCTTTCCTTCCCTCCCTCACTCCCCCTACATCTCCTCCTCTCTCTGTCTCTTCCTCTCTCTGTCTTCCCCTCTCTCTCTCTTTCTCTCTACCATTCTACATAGCTTCCTCACTTTCCCACTCTCTCTCCCCTCTCTTTCCCTCACTTTCTTTCCACCTCTCTCTATCTCCCCTCTCTATCTTTCTCTCAATCTGTTATCTATCTATCTATTGCTTTTGGAATCTATTTGACACTGCATATACTTAGCATTAATAATAATAATAATAATAATATCGTTTGGGCATGTGTATTCCTTCGAAATAGTTTGTCGGTCTGTCTGTACGATAAACTAAATGTTATTCAAACACATTTGTGGCTTACACCCAGTAAATAAAATCGATTGATCGATCTGTATTGAAAAACAAGTCAGAAAAAATCTTGGAACCAGCGGGACTTGAACCTGCATATACTGCTTGCCGGGCAGCGACTCTACCACCAGACCATCGCTGGTCCATGGCACAGTCAAGATGAACTAGAACAAGTACCTAAGCTCACCTGATTGATATTTCTCCCAGGAAATATTACATTAAAAAAAAATGAAAATGTTGTGTCGTTGGATAATATCATCACTTGTTATGACAAATCTAGAGGTGAAAAAATAAAAGAGCACGGAAATCTTGTTACCTTTACTTCACAATAAATTTCTTGACGTATCCCACTCTGGCTCAAAGTTGGTTAAATCCTCATATACAGTATATCCATATCATGCAGAGCAGTCGCTGATGAAACGCGTGTCAGGTCCAAGCGTAAATGCATGTTTGAATGAAAGAAACGCGAGTCCTAAATAGATATACATCGCTTTTTTTTACAATTTAAGATCAATAATCAATATTTATAAAGAGGTCATCAACTGAAAGTACTCCGAGGGGGTAATGCGCCTTTCCTTGCCTTCAGCACGCTTTTGTATTTTTAATAGCTTGTCGTTAAGAGTGTTTTTTGGTGTTGTAGCTGATAATACTTGCTATAAAAAGTAGTTAGTTAATGAGAATTTACACTTTCTCTATGTCGTTAGATGACGCCAGCAGGAATGGCTCCAACACACTGTTACATTATAAACGGTGTGTCCTTGTCTTTCAGGAATTCGAATTGATATCATCTTCTCTTTTGTTCACTTTTTTATATTCTTCTTTCTAAGTTCATTTTCATATTATTTTCTTTTAGTCTTTAGTTCCGCGAAACAGCGGGGCTCGGGGGCTCAACCCCCACACCTAAAAGTATGTTAAAGAGAAAAAGAAAGAAAGACATTTCAGAATTATGTGAGAAAAAGTGATGATACGGTACTCGCTTGTATTTCTTTTGAAACAGAAATGTATTTTTCACCTATAAAATGGGTCGACGTTAAATTTTCTAATCTTTAGCAAGTATCTCATTTGCTTCAGACCATGATTATCGTTATTAAACAAAAATATAGTGACCTGCCACTGTCACAAAAAAGATATCGAAATATGCTCACCTGACCGTAATTAAATGCCTAAACCCCCTGAGCTTTAGGGGGCTCCGCCCCTTGCCCCACGCCAGTTTACGCTCTACCTGATCGTAAATATTTTAGCTCTCCCCTCCCCCCCCCCCACACACATTTTGAAAAATCGTTCCGTGGGACCTGTCTACCACAGTGCAAACGTACCTACATGAAGGGGGATTTCTGATAAATATGGAAAATAATTGTTTGAGTTTCCTATAAATTTCATGTTCGTTAGGAGGATATAATGATGTCCCCTGAAAAGGATGCTCTCATCATTTTGACTAGCCTTTTCTGTTGTTTTCATATGTTTTGACAAACTTAAGGTTTATTAAATGGTGAGATATGATTAGTAACCTTTTTTATCCTAAGTATAACAAAATATTATTCGTATGTTATGACTTTCTGTTTGTTCATTACAATCTTGTATGAATCAATTAATCGAGGGGGAACTGGAACCGTTTTTTGGGGAGGGGAATCAGTCAAGAAGACTTTCTCATATTTTTGTCTCCCTTCAATTCCACCTTTCTTTTTTCTCCTTGTTCGTTTTTCTACATAAAATTTTTCTCAACTCCATCTCGATAGAGCCCCCCCCCCCCCCCTTCCCGGGGGGGGGGGGGGGGGGCGTTACCGCCGTGCATTAGAGGTAGTATCATTATCATCATTTATTTAGTATCATCAATAATATTATTATCAACACGTTTATATTCCATCGAATGACGATTGCAAATGGAATCTATTTCTCTATCTACCATCCCCGTGTGCCCCCCCCCCCCTCTCTCTCTCTCTCTCTCTCTCTCTCTTTCTATTTCTCTCTCTCCCCCTCTCTCTCTTCTTTTTTCTTTGGATCTCCATCTCTGTTTCTTGTAATAATCTTTACATTTCTCTCTCTCTTTCTGACCATGTGCCTTCCTCTATTTAATCTCTCTCTCTCTCTCTCTCTCTCTCTCTCTCTCTCTCTCTCTTTCTCTCGAACTCGATCTCTCTTGTTTATACAATTTACATCTGTCTCTCTGGCCATATGTCTCTCTCTCCCTCCCTCATTCATTATTTCGCGCGTACATACAATCTCTCTCTTTCTCTATCTATCTCTGTGTCTCTATGTATCTCTCTTTCTTTCTATCTCTCTCTCTCTCTCTCACACACTCACTTACTTACTTCCCAAGTCTCTCGCACACACACACACACAAACACACACACACACGCACACTTTCTCTCTCTCTCGCTCTCTCTCTCTCTCCTTTCTCTCGATCTCCCTCTCTGTTATTATCCCTACATTTCTCTCTCTGTCTCTCTCTGTCTCTTTCGCACACAAACACATACACACAGGCACACTCTCTCTATCTCTCTCTCATTTCGTTTCTCTCTTACACATAAACAAACACACACTCTCTCTCTCTCTCTCTCTCTCCCTCTCTCTCCCCCTCTCTCCCACTCTCTCTCTCTCTCTCTCTCAGACTCTTTTATTCTCTACCGTCCATGCATGTTCCCAGTCGTATATTACATTATCATTACATTCAAATACTAATTTTTCAAATGATTATTTGCCTATGCCCCTTACGCCGACCTACAACAAAAATGATTAACAAAACATTGATGAATTTGCGGTATTTATTAATAAATTTTAATGGAAGTGAAATAAAACTAACAAAAGGAATAAATGAAATAGTATGGTAATTATGATAATAGCGTATGGTTTAACGTATATCGTAAGAAGAATCTGTTACAGTCGAACAAAACGGAATGTTGAAATGTTTACAGGCAGTTTGGTTGGTTTATTTTTGAAACCCAACGAAGGAAAAAGACAAAGTAAAGAAAATGAAGAAGAAGCAGAAAAGAAGAAAACCGAGAACAAGGAGAAGAAGAAGAAGAAGATGTCTGTAGTCGATCTGGTTAGTGTGGTGGAGGTTCGGATAGACCACGAACCGGCTAAGCCTCGGATCACTTCTTGCAGATATATCCGATTTGTTTGTTGCAGGGAAAATCGTTCCACGATCCGGATGGAACATTACGCAAGTGACCGCAGTCCTCTGTGGCGTATCCGTGATTGTAGTTATCCGGCTGATTTTCGGCCCAGTTCTCGTAACCGAGAGCAGAACCGTCAGACCAAGCGAAGGGTCCGTTCGGTTGATGGTATCCGATCCAAGCGAAGCCATCTTCGCCCTGCAACATGCATCGAGAAAAAATTGAGCTGATTTTAATTATTCTACATTATTTGGGGGGAATATTTACAGTCTATACTAGTTTGGCGGGGAGTGATTAGCGACGCAGCGTGGTCAATGACAGGTGGCTATCTCATCAACTCAGCTCTCAATTAACATCAGAAAAAAGAGGATCATGGGGGACCAATGGTCACCGATTAGGCATTTTTGATAATATATAGAGGGAGCAAGTACGTACGAGTAGGACAGTGGGGCTTTAAATAAATTCTTCCTTTCTCAGTAAAACAATCACGCAAACAGACAGATATAAGAAAATACAGAAAATAAAACAAACGGAAAGGGGAAACAAATCGACAAACCACATATTAAACAAATGAACAAATAAAATGATAATCAATTACTTTAGAATCACCCTCTCTTCTCCCAAACACTGTAACCCCCCCCCCCCCCCTTAAAATAAAAAGATGCCATTCAATTGATAGTTGTTGACAGTTTTTATACATGTTCTGTACTCTAATGGTTTAAATGTGAATACTAACCGTTGGCGCGTCACAACCGTTGGTCATAATGAGTGCGTATGCGAATGTGTTCTCGGCTTCGTCGTGCATCGAGACGAGGTTTGCCCCAAAGCCTTGGCATGCGTTTTGAGCGGCTTGCCAGTTGACCTTTTGCGTGAAGTATCGATAGCAGTTACCGGCGAAGCTGCTCCAGCCAGATGAGCATGCGCATTGCCCTGTAGCTTCCGGGAGACCGAAGAGGGCCACGGCGGCCAGAGTCATCAATGTAAGGAGGAGCTTCATCTTGGCGCTAACTGGTAAAAAGATGGTGGAAAAGTATTGCGATATGTTTCAAATTTAGCCAAAACTATTGAACATTATTGTCAGAATATTTTAGTAAAACTTGTCATAACTGCTAACAAATCTGTTTTTAATGTTCAGGTCTTGAAAGACACATATAAGTAGGTTTTCATGGGGAATTTGACACGGTTCGGGTGTTTGCCTAGCCTATCCGATATGCGTCGGGCTTTACAAGTATACTAATCGCGTTTATTTGGAGAGTGACATCGGCGCGGGCGTCAGCCCGAGCGCCTATCATCACTGGTAAATGCAAAAAGTTTTATTTTCTTTTATGTACCATGTTCCGTTCGTAGAAAATCTACGAACCCCCTGTGAAGCTCTTTCATGAATATGCATGAATATTGAATGGCCTACGGGTTTGCTGTGTGCAGATTCGTAAAACCGTTAGCTATATTTCCACCAAATCTGGTATCAGCAAATTATGAACTACCGCAAATGGAAACTGACGACCCATCCAGTTTAAAACAAATGTGCCAAACTTGGAACCAATTTCGGTTGCTAACTGCTTAAACATTTTTGTTTAAAAAGAAATTTCTTAAATGGCCTACGGGTTTGCTGTGTGCAGATTCGTAAAACCATTAGCTATATTTCCACCAAATCTGGTATCAGCAAATTATGAACTACTCCAAAATTGAAACTGACGACCCATCCAGTTTAAAAGAATGTGCCAAACTTTGAACCAAATTATGAACTACTCCAAAATTGAAACTGACGACCCATCCAGTTTAAAAGAATGTGCCAAACTTTGAACCAAATTATGAACTACTCCAACATTGAAACTGACGACCCATCCAGTTTAAAAGAATGTGCCAAACTTTGAACCAAATTATGAACTACTCCAACATTGAAACTGACGACCCATCCAGTTTAAAAGAATGTGCCAAACTTTGAACCAAATTATGAACTACTCCAACATTGAAACTGACGACCCATCCAGTTTAAAAGAATGTGCCAAACTTTGAACCAAATTATGAACTACTCCAACATTGAAACTGACGACCCATCCAGTTTAAAAGAATGTGCCAAACTTTGAACCAAATTATGAACTACTCCAACATTGAAACTGACGACCCATCCAGTTTAAAAGAATGTGCCAAACTTTGAACCAAATTATGAACTACTCCAAAATTGAAACTGACGACCCATCCAGTTTAAAAGAATGTGCCAAACTTTGAACCAAATTATGAACTACTCCAACATTGAAACTGACGACCCATCCAGTTTAAAAGAATGTGCCAAACTTTGAACCAAATTATGAACTACTCCAACATTGAAACTGACGACCCATCCAGTTTAAAAGAATGTGCCAAACTTTGAACCAAATTCAGATGCTAACTGCTCAAACATTTTTGTTTAGAAAGAAATTTCTTGATGTTACCCTATCTGATAATGAAGCATTACACTTTGAGGACAATTCGTCCTTGTTTTCACGAAGTGACGGTAGCGAGGAAAATCGTAACGCAAAGTGAATGCAATTTGTTTTCACTACCGTCACTTCGTGAAAACAGTGACGAATTATTGTCACAAAACTTTGCTAAATAGGTTAACAGTCGCAAACATTCGTGAAAATAGTGCATTCTACCATGGAGTTTAATACTAGCCCTGATTCCACTCTCTAAAGAGTAATTCCACTGTCACTTTGAAGTTGATTCCACTTTACTCGGAGCAGAGTTTACTTCTAGGGAAGTGATCCTTAATAAAATTGACTCCCTAAAACAAAATGTCCACCCCTCGCAATAGCATGATGCATGTGCCATAAAGGGACGATGTTTTAATTAAGCATCCCTTAAAAAAGAAATCAACCCGAACATTTTCTATTCTTTTTTTATTAATTAAAGACAGAAATTGCACGTAGAGCATGAACGCAAAAACATTATTAGCCTCTCCCCTCCCCGCACCCTTTACTTACAAAAATATAATTAAAAAAAACAAAAAACATTAGGGTTAAAAAATAATAAAATAAATTAAAAACCACTTCTGTCAAATCTACTTGCGCCTCCATGTTGTGCCGATTACCGCTAGTGGTAAACCAGGGAATAATTGGGTTAATATGAAGATGTAATGCTACGGTCACAAAGGTTCGTACGAATCTCCCTGTTTTTCTATTGTCTTCCCGAATTTCCATTGTCTGAAAATCGTTCGTACGGCGTTCGTAGCAGTTCGTAATGGCATTTGTGACCGAGGCTTAAGGTTAAAGAGAATCAACATACTCACATGTAGTTGCAGCTTCTTGCAGAGAGGGCTTAAAGGCTTTGGACTTCACTTCAGCTTTAGCAAGGTGGAGCGTGGATTGATTCTGCATCAGATTTACCCCAGTATTTATTGAAAATGAATCGGGTATTCGTGATAAAATCACGCCAGTTTTTGATACCAGGATAATTTTTTTTTCAAGGATACCAACGGTGTCAGGTCAATGATAATTTCAAGTGTCATGTCACGCGATTGTTGGGTGACATTGGGATAAAAGAAGCAATGAGCTCTATATCTTAGCTTTGAATTATAATTGTAGTAATACAAGATAAATTAATAAACATAAGGAAAATAAAAAGCAAAGATGTAAGTCGACGAAATTTTAGAAGAGATCTAGTGACTTTTGTCATATTAGCCCTCATTTCTTTTTTTCAATGATTTGGTAAACCTCTTTAAAAAAAGGGAACTCTTTTACAATTTGACCTTTCTCTTAGAATTGAATGATAATACTAATAGATAAACTAAAAGACTAAAGGGTAATAAAAGTTAAGATGCCGGTGAAGAAAAACGTTCTTAAAGGATGAATTGACTTCTGTCAAGTCAGCCTTTTGCTCGAACACACGACCTTTGGAATTCAATTCAAGTGATTAGACCACACGACTACGACACTTCTTGTTATGAAAAGTTTTCAAGCAAAATGTGCTTAATCCATCCCAGCACCTTCCAAATAAATACAGTTTTCTTTCATTTGTTATATAAATATATTTTTACACATTTCTCTTTTGTTACATACCAACTTATTGTAGTTTATGACAAAAACTATTACTTCAGGTTACAAAACAGTAAATAAATAAAAAAAATCCTGCATCCATGGGCTTTTTTATACAATTTCTTGGCAATTTGATATTTTGGGGATTCAGCGCGTTTTTAAAGGAAACAAGGTTTTAGCGCCTTTGACATTACAAGTTTTGAGGGTCCACAGCAAAGTTCAACAATGTTTTACACTGATGCTCAAATGCTATCATTGTTTTGTAACTAGAAATAAGTCGCATAACTGTATGCAACGACAAACCTCTAATCCCATCCCCAACCCACTTCCTAAGTAAAAGTGTCAGTTCATATCACATCACTTTAAAATTAGTCTGAAACTTCAAGACCATACCCTTTTCCAACGAACGTATAGGGTAAATTCGAATCCACACAGATTTATATTATTTTGTAAAATGTAAATCTGAAACCAAATGTATGCTTACAAGTTAACCCATAACGCAGTACACAATCAGAATAAGGAATAGAGAAATAACGCAAGAGAAATAGCGCATTCTGCGTGAACATTGTTATGCTTTAAGCCCCACCGCACTACCCGTAGCTACTTGCTCCCTCTATATAAAAAACAATGTCTAAGCGGTGCCAATTGGTTCACCATGATCCTCCTTTTATTATGTTAGCTGAGAGCTGAGTAGATGAGATAACCACCTGTCAGTGACCACGCTGGGTGGTATAACCCCTCCCGGCGAAACTAATGCAGACGGGCTAATAAGCGCCCTTTGAAAAGAAATCATAATTTGTATAGATTTTGTTAAACATTTCCTGCAACATTTCTGAGGTTAAATTGCGTGATTGAGATTCTCACGTAAACGGTGGCATCAGGTGAAAAATAAATTTAACGCCTTTTGCATGCATGCCAGCTCTTCATGATCGAATTCTTCCCATGATAATAAAACAATTTAACGGGTATCTGTGATTAAATCACGGAAATCAACTCAATTGTTATACCCGGAGAAATCTTCAATTGTTCAAGGATGTCTGTCAGGTGAAGTATATATATATATATCATGTTCAAGTATCAGGTCACGGGATAATACGGTGAAATTGGATAAGTGAAAAAGTGCACTCTTTAGGCACTTGGCATTGAACGATAATACTAAATAAGAAAATAAAAAAGAAAGCAATTGAGACCTACTTTGGGTCAAGGAAACTACTAGAAAAAGTGACTTCACACTTGATTTAGTTGACTTTTATTTCTCATTTGTGTTCATACATTTTAATATTATACGATAAGTTAGGTTGTGTACTTCTTTGTCAAAATGTAAAAATATGTAAGCAATAAAACGAGGAAAATGGAACTGAAAATGGAAGTTAAGGTTACTTTTAGAAAACGTTTGATAAATCAGCCGTGTGATTTGTGTGTATAATGCAGGTAATTCTCTCTTTATCATTTCTCACATATTTCTTTCAGGAAAATTAGAGCACATGGAACAGTCCTTAAATTTGTTTAAACGTTACAAACAAATTAAGATTGCCGTAACGTTATTTAGCCCAACATCAAATTAAGAATATAGAATGTAATTGTATTACTACACTACTACTAACACCAGCAACACAGAATAATGATAACAGTAATACTGAGAACAATAATAATGATGATAATGATACTATAATAATAATAATAATAATAATGATAATGGTCCTGATAGAAAAATTATGATATCACTAATAACTTCTACTAGTACTAAAACTAATTTTAAATATATATAGAAAGTTGATACAGATTCGTTAGATGATTCGAATGTAGATCCACGTGTGGAGTTTTAGAAAATTGTCTCAATGACAATGTATTTAAACTACTTATACCCAGTCACACAAACGAGAACAACACCAGAACCCTGTATTACAAACAGTTGATATCAGTCGCAACTTATTTGCGATTGATTTCAATCGCAACTATGTACATACGAGATAGGATACTGCAAACTTGCGATTGATAGGAGGACTTGCGATTGATTTGGTTCAATCGTAAGTCTTGGTAAGACGGGGCCTAGACCGACAAGAATGGCCGAGTTTATGCCGGTCATGCGAGGCGATTGAGATCCCCGAGACCGTTTCGAGACATTTTGGAAACTCCCTTGTAAATGCCGATCGCAAGCCAACAGTCGCAGCCTGCAGTTAAACAGGGGCTTGAATTCAATCTTCCAGTGCTGGTAATGATATACCAGTGGCGCCCACTCGAGGGGCGACATAATACCCTAACGTCTCAAGTATGGTCTTTTTGTAAAGTGCAGGCAGCACAATGGGCTTGACATTTCTAGGGGCGGAGGAGTGTCGTTCAAAGTTGGGAGGGGGTAACAACAACAAATTTACCCCATTGCCTACTGGGACCTGGAGGCTCCTGCATTAAACCTATGAGGAATGTGGCAATTCAGTAGTCAATGGGTTAAAAAGGCACTTTATGGCGGGAGTACACAACCTATTTTTTTCGTATAAAATGTATGAAGAAATAACTAAATCATTACGCAATGGAATAAATCACAGGTGAAGTCGCCATTTCTGGTAGTTTCCTTGACTTGTGTCTTTATATTCAAATTATTCTATTTGTTACTTACTTGGCCGAGTGCAAATCATATATTATGTCCATAGAGGATAATGGTTCATAGTTGCATTTAAAATCTTGCTTCACAGTTATTTCAAAAGTAAAACATATAACTGGCAATCATAAGTACTTAATTAAATACATATGAATTGTATTTTTTCCCACAATGAACACATACTTCATGTTTGTCTGAATTGTATTCAACCTCGTTTCTGATTTAGTCTGAAGGCCCTGTTTTTAATACACACTTTAAATACATGATCATGATGAATATAGGTATCTGAAGTAGGTATTTTACTGTTTCTAAACATTCTTTGATATGGTATAACAGTATGGGGTACAACAGTAAAAGTAAGTACTAAAAAGACATTATTTTTGTTTAAGTGTTCTAATCCCCTGGAAAGATAATTTGTGTATAGCTAGAATGTAAATAAAATAAACCTCAAAAAAAAAATACCTGGCATTGTATAATTATGTAAACGACTAAGTTATATGAATACTATGTAAGATAACATTACACTCTGTGCAAGTGAGTGTAAAGTAAATGTCAATAATTTTTTAATAATTTATTGCATTTTACCCCGGTTCCTAACTTAATAAAAGCCTCTGTGTGCCCATATCTTGAGCCATAATGCATGGCCGTCCTGAGGATTTTGTTTATGTGGGGGACCGGAGTAAAATGCAATAAATTATTGAAAATTTATTGCATTTTCTGTTTTTTATTTTATTTATGGAAACTGCCCCCTACCCTAGCCCCCGCTGCGTACAGTCATGGCTCAGTGACAAAGCAATGGCCTCGTAACTGTAAGGCCCCAGGATCAAAACCGTGTCGATGTGCTATATTAGTGCCCTTTTGTGGGGCATTGATCCTCATTACTGTCATTTATGACTTTAGGGCGTAGGTCCCCTAGTTGATAAGCATAGTAGCATACACATGCTTTAGCAGTCACGAAAAACACACATTGGCAAATTATTATTCAATAAAATCTGAGAATGTATACTATTATCTAGATCTATTATTTTTAAAGTATTTTTAAAATAATTCCATAAATTGGGGTAAAACAAGAATATTCCAACTATATGAGCGACAGTATAGAAGGTATTGATGGATTGATACAATGGCCCTTCATTTCGTTAATTCTTCTCTATTACCCCGCCCCCCCCCCCCTTCTCTCTCTAAGCATACATTTTATATAATATTATTATGAATAACATTATTATTTATCCAATGTAATTACTTTGATTTTTCAGTCATTGGTAATTTGTAGCAAGTTTTATGAAGCACGGTCTAGAATGTGAAATTATTTATTCGAGAGAGTGAGGTAAAATTAAAAAAAAAGAATTTATAGATAAGGGGAGGGGGTGAAGAGAAATATATGTGTATGCCATTATGTACATGTACACCTATTGAGGTTTTACCCCAGTATTTATTGAAAATGAATGGGGTATTCGTGATAAAATCACGCCAGTTTTTGATACCAGGATATTTTTTTTTTCAAGGATACCAACGGTGTCAGGTCAATGATAAGTTCAAGTCTCATGTCACGAGATTGTTAGGTGAAATTTGGATAAAAGAAGCAATGGGCTCTATCTCTAAGCATAGAATATAATGATAACAATAATAGATTAATTAACAAACAAAAGGATAATAAAAGCAAAAATGGAATTCAATGAAACATTTTGAAAAGATCTAGTAAGTTTTGTCATGTTTTATTTCTTCAATTAATTCTTCATCGGTTATTTGTGATAAAATCACGAAAATCAAGTCAATTGTTTATACTAGGGGGGTGTTTCACAAAGATCCTTAGTTGAACTTATCTCTGAGTTGGACTTAAAAATTATGGGAAGCCATTAGCATCATTAAAAACGTTTTGTAAAAAGTATTTTAAAAGGCATTAAATGTTGATTCAAATCATTCATATTTTCTATTATCTTAGGAGATTTCATGTTCTTGATGTGGAATTTATGAAAAGTCTAAAATACTTGAATTTTGCCTTTGAATGTATTTCGTTATAAGGCTACAAATGGCTCTCCATAATATTTAAGTCCAACTTAGAGTTAAGTAGGACTTAGAATCTTTGTGAAACACCCCCCCGGAGAAATCTAAAACTGTTCAAGGATGTCTGTCAGATAAAGTATATATAAATCATGTTCAAGTATCAGGTCACGGGATAATAAGGTGAAATTGGATAAGTAAAAAAGTACACTCTTTAGGCACTTTGCATTGAACGATAATAATAAATAATAAATAACAAAAACAGAAATTAAGACCTACTTTTAATAGGTCAAGGAAACTACTAGAAAAGGTGACTTCACACGTGATTTAGTCGACTTTTATTTCTCATTTGTGTTCATACATTTTAATATTATACGATAAGTTAGGTTGTGTACTTCTTTGTCAAAATGTAAAAATATGTAAGTAATAAAACGAGGAAAATGGAACTGAAATTGGAAGTTAAGGTTACTTTTAGAAAACGTTTGATAAATCATCCGTGTGATTTGTGTGTATAATGCAGGTAATTCTCTCTTTATCATTTCTCACATATTTCTTTCAGGAAAATTAGAGCACATGGAACAGTCCTTAAATTTGTTTAAACGTTACAAACAAATTAAGATTGCCGTAACGTTATTTAGCCCAACATCAAATTAAGAATATAGAATGTAATTACTACACTACTACTAACACCAGCAACACAGAATAATGATAACAGTAATACTGACAACAATAATAATGATGATAATGATACTATAATAATAATAATAATAATAATGATAATGGTCCTGATAGAAAAATTATTATATCACTAATAACTTCTACTAGTACTAAAACTAATTTTAAATATATATAGAAAGTTGATACAGATTCGTTAGATGATTCGAATGTAGATCCACGTGTGGAGTTTTAGAAAATTGTCTCAATGACAATGTATTTAAACTACTTATACCCAGTCACACAAACGAGAACAACACCAGAACCCTGTATTACAAACAGTTGATATCAGTCGCAACTTATTTGCGATTGATTTCAATCGCAACTATGTACATACGAGATAGGATACTGCAAACTTGCGATTGATAGGATGACTTGCGATTGATTTGGTTCAATCGTAAGTCTTGGTAAGACGGGGCCTAGACCGACAAGAATGGCCGAGTTTATGCCGGTCATGCGAGGCGATTGAGATCCCCGAGACCGTTTCGAGACATTTTGGAAACTCCCTTGTAAATGCCGATCGCAAGCCAACAGTCGCAGCCTGCAGTTAAACAGGGGCTTGAATTCAATCTTCCAGTGCTGGTAATGATATACCAGTGGCGCCCACTCGAGGGGCGACATAATACCCTAACGTCTCAAGTATGGTCTTTTTGTAAAGTGCAGGCAGCACAATGGGCTTGACATTTCTAGGGGCGGAGGAGTGTCGTTCAAAGTTGGGAGGGGGTAACAACAACAAATTTACCCCATTGCCTACTGGGACCTGGAGGCTCCTGCATTAAACCTATGAGGAATGTGGCAATTCAGTAGTCAATGGGTTAAAAAGGCACTTTATGGCGGGAGTACACAACCTATTTTTTTCGTATAAAATGTATGAAGAAATAACTAAATCATTACGCAATGGAATAAATCACAGGTGAAGTCGCCATTTCTGGTAGTTTCCTTGACTTGTGTCTTTATTTTCAAATTATTCTATTTGTTACTTACTTGGCCGAGTGCAAATCATATATTATGTCCATAGAGGATAATGGTTCATAGTTGCATTTAAAATCTTGCTTCACAGTTATTTCAAAAGTAAAACATATAACTGGCAATCATAAGTACTTAATTAAATACATATGAATTGTATTTTTTCCCACAATGAACACATACTTCATGTTTGTCTGAATTGTATTCAACCTCGTTTCTGATTTAGTCTGAAGGCCCTGTTTTTAATACACACTTTAAATACATGATCATGATGAATATAGGTATCTGAAGTAGGTATTTTACTGTTTCTAAACATTCTTTGATATGGTATAACAGTATGGGGTACAACAGTAAAAGTAAGTACTAAAAAGACATTATTTTTGTTTAAGTGTTCTAATCCCCTGGAAAGATAATTTGTGTATAGCTAGAATGTAAATAAAATAAACCTCAAAAAAAATAATACCTGGCATTGTATAATTATGTAAACGACTAAGTTATATGAATACTATGTAAGATAACATTACACTCTGTGCAAGTGAGTGTAAAGTAAATGTCAATAATTTTTTAATAATTTATTGCATTTTACCCCGGTTCCTAACTTAATAAAAGCCTCTGTGTGCCCATATCTTGAGCCATAATGCATGGCCGTCCTGAGGATTTTGTTTATGTGGGGGACCGGAGTAAAATGCAATAAATTATTGAAAATTTATTGCATTTTCTGTTTTTTATTTTATTTATGGAAACTGCCCCCTACCCTAGCCCCCGCTGCGTACAGTCATGGCTCAGTGACAAAGCAATGGCCTCGTAACTGTAAGGCCCCAGGATCAAAACCGTGTCGATGTGCTATATTAGTGCCCTTTTGTGGGGCATTGATCCTCATTACTGTCATTTATGACTTTAGGGCGTAGGTCCCCTAGTTGATAAGCATAGTAGCATACACATGCTTTAGCAGTCACGAAAAACACACATTGGCAAATTATTATTCAATAAAATATGAGAATGTATACTATTATCTAGATCTATTGAGCATTTGAGCATTTAATTAAAATGGATAATGGCGCTATATAAATCTCATGTATTATTATCTATTATTTTTAAAGTATTTTTAAAATAATTCCATAAATTGGGGTAAAACAAGAATATTCCAACTTCATGAGCGACAGTATAGAAGGTATAAAATGGCCCTTCATTTCGTTAATTCTTCTCTATTACCCCGCCCCCCTTCTCTCTCTAAGCATACATTTTATATAATATTATTATGAATAACATTATTATTTATCCAATGTAATGACTTTGATTTTTCAGTCATTGGTAATTTGTAGCAAGTTTTATGAAGCACGGTCTAGAATGTGAAATTATTTATTCGAGAGATTTATTCGAAAGAATTTATAGATAAGGGGAGGGGGTGAAGAGAAATATATGTGTATGCCATTATGTACATGTACACCTACTAAATCGTTGAAATTATGAATTATTAGAAGACAAAACACTTAACAACAGCTACATTTGTATACATCTTTCCATCAAGCAAAGGCGAAAGATTGGGGATAAGAATTAAATAAAAATCACATTTTAGTCAATTGAACACAAATTGGCAACACTGTGAGGATCTCCCTAAAAAGCAACTGCCATTTCTAATTAAAATAAGACAAAAGGCGTTGTCATACGCTGATTAAATCCTGAATTCGTTTTGCTTTAATACACATAGGTGCTAAATACTGGTAAGTGATGCATTCTTCCAACAATTTGGCATTAAAACAAAACACACAAGCATTAATTTAGCATTAGAGGCTGGGGGTGGGGGTGGGGGCATGTTTTGCTGGGCAGTAAAGTTAATAATCTTATCATCAATCTTAAGATTATCAACACGTTTATATTTCATCGAATGTCGATTGCACATGGAAACTTTATCTCTATCTCCAATCTCCGTGTGACTTCCCCACCCCGCCCTCTCTCTCTCTCTCTCTCTCTCTCTCCCCCTCTCTCTCTCTCTCCTTCTCTCTCGCTCTTATACTCACGTACTCTCTCTCTCCCTCTCTTCTTTTTTCTTTCTCCCGATCTCTCTTCGCTCCTCATGTCTGTATGTGTCTCTATGTCTCTCTCTCTATCTTTCCCTCTCACTTACTCCCCCGTCCCACCCACATACACGCATACACACTCTCTCTTTTCTCTCGATCTCCCCTATCATTTTATATGATGATGATGTTGACGATGATTCACATCATTTGGATGGCGCCATATATCTGTTTCAAAAAACGTTCAAAGGCGCGAGCTCCACCAATAAAGTAAGCATTATATAATAATAATAATAATAATAATAATAATAATAATATAAATTTATAACGCGCACGTATCCGGAACTTCCGATCAAGGCGCGGCAGACAAAAATTATGCAGATTACACAAAACAGTTCAACAGATATTATTTCTACACGTAATTAAACTTAAATCTTAGATAAACAGGAATTCAAATCTTATATATACAGAAATTCAAGTATTGGAAAAACAGATATAAATACATAATACAGTTCAACATAATATAGTTCTTTAGGTAATTAAACGTAAACATCAGATAAATAAAAACGCTTTCAACTGGGATTTAAATTGTTCTGTGGATTCTAATTGTCTAAGATGAGAAGGAAGAGAGTTCCAGAGGGTGGGTGCAGCTTTTGCGAAGGACCTGTCTCCATACGTAACTGTTCTTGTCATTGGCACGACTAATCTCGTAGCCTCTGAAGACCTCAGTGACCTCACTGACTGCGTTACTGATACCATCTCAGAGAGGTACTGGGGGGTCTGCCCATGCAGAATCTTGAAGGTAGTCAAACAAATCTTGAACACGATATACCCCTTAATTTCCCCCTTTGTCTCTGTCGCACACGCTCTCCCCCTCTTTTTCTCTCTCTCTCTCTCTCCCTCTCTCTATATATATATATATCGCTCTCTTTCTCTATCAATCTCTTTCAATCTCGACACTCCGTAATCCCAGTCGTATATTGCATCATTTATGAATCAAATCCTCATTTTCAAATGCTTATTCGTCTACCCCCCTTTCACCGAGGTACAACAAAAAAGTATAAACAAAACCCAAATAAAATTGAGGTTTTCGTTAATCTATTTTAATGGAAGTGAACACAAAAAGTAACTGAAGGAATAAATGCAATAGCATGGTAAATTATGAGGAAAGCGTATTTTCTATCGTAAGAAATTATGTTAAACACGAACAAAACGGAATGTTGAAATAGTTACTGGCAGCTTGGAGGGCTCTATGATACCCACTGAAGGAAATTGAAAAAGATGAAGAAGAAGAAGAAGATGAACAAAAAAGAACGAGAAGGAAAATAAGCAATTGTGTCACATTAGACAAATAATTGTGCACTTCGCACTTACATATGATTTACAATAAAGGGAGGAAAAAGAAAAGGGGAAGAAGAAGAATGAAAAAACGATTAAGAAGAAAAATTAGCAATTGTGTCACATTAGAATAATAATTTTGCACTACGCACTAACATATGATTTACAATAAAGGGAGGAAAAGAAAAAGAAAAAGAAGAAGAGGAATTAAAAATATAAAAAAAGAAGAAGAAAAATAAGCAATGGTGTCACATAAGAATAATGATTTTGCACTGCAAACTAAAATCTGATTTACAATAAAGGGAGGAAAAAGAAAAAGAAGAAGAAGAGGAATTAAAAAAAAATCAAGAAGAACAAAACATAGGAAATGGTGTCAAATTAGAATAATAATTTTGCACTCCTTACTAAAATATGATTTAAAATGAAATGAGGACACAAAAAGAAGAATGAACAAACCAAAGAAGAAGAAAAATAATCAATTGTGTCACATTAGAATATTAATATCGCACTCCGCACTAATTTATGATTAACAATAAAGTAGCAGGAGGACCAATATGTCCGAAACCTCAGACTAACTGCCGAACCGACTTCAAACCGATGATGTTTAGTCAATAAGGGTAATGTAATTTTGGTTCGTTCTGTCTAGTGACGTTCTAGCTGGTATGACAGAGGTATTCGACACACCAACGATAATTTTGTTTAACCGACAACGGAGAGTAGTCAACAAGAGAAATAACCTCCAATGGCCAATAATCGGTCGGTTTGCTGGTGAAACCGAAATGCGATAATCGATCGCACAGCCGGACCTACTATAAACCGAATCCAAACCGACCAATGTTTGGCCATCGGAGTATTCGGTGTGACAAATAGATGAAATGCGATAATCGATCGCACAGCCGGACCTACTATAAACCGAATCCAAACCGACCAATGTTTGGCCATCGGAGTATTCGGTGTGACAAATAGATGAATGGACTACATCTACCTCAACAGGAAAGTTTCATGAAGTTTTCAGCTATTTCTCGTTATACTTCCAATAATTAAGGACAACCCTGTTTCAGTTAAAGACACTTTCTCTTGTAGGCATTTCCTTCTGAAATCAAACAAATTGACAGAACACTGATCTACTTTAATAAATGAGAAATATGTCCAATACAAGGACAATCGAATGGCATTCCTTCTATACTCGGCCCATTGTTCTGAAATAAAATTCAAAGAGAATTGACGTTTGAAAATTTGAAGCTCACAATTTTAATACAAGTAAGTTAATAAGCCAATTGTTTTTCAGGAAGACTTTTTATTTTACTCGGCCCAATTTTCCCCAAAACAACAACAGAAAAACTGACGTTTACAAATTTGGAAGCTCATATTTCGAATAATTCAGGCGTAAAAATGACGATACTGTTTTAAAGTTACATGACGTGACAGAAAGGGACCTAAAGTAACAAGAAGCTCACGATTTTTGTTTTTGTTTTTTTTTTTGGTGGGGGGGGGGGGGGGGGTTGTCTGTAGTCCATCTGGTTAGTGTGGCGGAGGTTCGGATATGGTAAACCGGCTAATAACTTCTTGCAGATAAATCCGAGTAGTTTGTCGCAGGGGGAATCATTCCAGAATCCTGACGGATTGTGGAGGAAGTTAGCGCAGTTCTCTGGGATCGTATATTCACGCCAAACATATCCGTTATTCGGTTGACCTGTGGCCCAGTTCTCATAAACGGGAGCAGAACCGTCGGACCAAATGTAAGGTTCATCTTCTTGATGGTATCCGATCCAAGCATACGTATCATCGGTGACCGACTGCATTGGAGAAAAAAAATTAGCAGATGTTGTTTATTCGACATCATTTGGGGGATTATTTAAAGTCTATCTTTAAATAAAGTCATTCTTTCACAGTAATGCAGACAAGCAAACAAACATATATACAAATCTAACAAAATAAAACAAAAGGAAAGGGGTAAGAATCAATCAACCTAAAAATTATTAAAGGAACAGAAACAAATGATCATTCATGACTTTAAAATCATCCTTTCTTCTCCCATAAGCTGTTATATCCCTTTAAAAAAATGATGCCACTACATTGATAGTTTTTGACAGTGTTTGATAGATTTTCTGCACTTTAATGGTTTAAAGGTACTATCACTATGAATATGACGGACAAAGAAAGCAGACAAAATATACAGTTCCTCAGGTAGACAAAGGAACATCCCTTCACTGCTATTATGTAAAAAGGTGAATATGCATGTAGTCTCGCCGTATCAGACGTTCTGCTTAAGGTTAGTCTAGCAGCAAAGAAAAAAGCTCGGCACTCCGCCTAGATTATAGGCTAATCGAGAGCTAGGCTAAACACTCGCTAGGCTAGGCCATCTCTTTCCAAATTTTTAATTTATTGAATTTTCTCTCTCTAAAATAAAGAAAAAATATATATATAAGGTCTAAAAAGAAAATAAGCGGAAGGAAAGGGGATGGAAAGAGAAAGAATCCTAAAAATAGTCATTTATGACATGAAATTGTACATATAATGTATATATATAAATAATTCATAAAATAGTGTGTGGCAAAAATAGTCAACTGTGACTGATTGCCAAACAAAACCAAATCAAGAAGAAGAAGAAGAAGGTGGTTAATAACGAGCCTAGTTACGAAGGGCGCCATCAGGCGATCGAGAAAGGCTATTTTTGTACACGTTGGACGTTGGTATAGAGTCTAGCCTAACCTACGCGAGTTATATAAATTGGTCAAGCTAAATCGACGAAAATGAGTGTTTTGCTGACTAAAGGAGCCGTGTTGGTGAGTAAATCAGAAAAGTGTTACCATATTTCATTAATAGGGCCATTACTGGTACTGTAACAAGGAATGAAAGTTTGCATAGACTCTAGTTAGGGTGTCTGATCGCGCACCTGGAATATTCGGCAAAAAATTCCGGTCACCAGGCACTGTCCAGGCCGACGCTTAACCGTGCCAGGGAGAGCGCCTGCCGCTGGCATGGTACCGTCGGTAAAAATGTTTCCCAGCTCAATCACTGTCAGTGTCAAACTTACTCCAGCAAAGCATAGAGAGTCATAGACAGCAATAACCATCTGATTTGGGTCATTTCTTTAATAAAACTGACATTTGTTGTCATTCCCCAATACAGGTCGGTCTATATATCTCCTAATTACAGTTTTCAAAATTTGCTAACCTATTATAGAATGTGAAATTTTCGGACTTACTTATATGAATTATCCAATTTGTTCCTCAGAACCGCGAAGCACTTACGTTCATGCATTCGAAATATTACCCGGCGGCCGATATATTTCCGGGTCCACCTACCAAAACATAGCCAATGGCCAATCAGAGCACTCGTTTCGTGGGAGTTCGTTGGTCAAGCCGGGCCGACTCGTATGTAGCTACGGTAGCTATTGGACGTTCGAAAAGAAAAAATTAATATTCATCAACTAAAACCAAGACGGATAATGTTGACGACGAGACTTTCTCGGATTAATCATTAATTTAGGATCTAAATGAGCAAGCTATCGTAAGTCAAATAAGCTATATATATGTTATTTTTAATTAGACTCTAATTATTGTCATATTGCAGCATGTGTGAGGATGTAAAAGAGTGAAAATCTCGTAGCATATCTCATTCATCGCGGTCCTGCCGAACCGAACCATTGGTTCCATACAGTCCCGATAGGACAATCTTCAGTCTCTATAATCGGAGGTCTAGTGGAGCCAGACGTAGTCTCAGTGGAACAACCGACGATTAGAGAGACTGAAGTTTTCGGTCTAAGAGAGTCAATGCTAATGCGTATTGACCTCTAGCACTGCATGCTTGCTGTGAGGCAGGTATTTTTGGACCCATACACAAATATACACACCACACAATATCGCATAGACTCTACACAATCATGTCGATGCAGCTGTAAGCAAAGTTTGACACTAACTTTAGACTTACAATTTGAATTTTTAAATTATTCTTTTTAACATCAGTAAGTTACAAAAAATGTATTTTACTGCTATTTAGGTGTCATCAATTGTCACTAAAGTACCGATTTTGAATGAAATCAGTTGAGTTTTGTACAGTGGTGTTTGAAATGTTGAGAATCAAAAGCACAGCTTTTACTACACAGCCAGGATAGTGATGCTCCTATGTGTGGTCAAACTCACCACTCAGAAACTGGGACCAAATGTCAGGATTTCTGTTAGGACTCGGGAGCATTGTTTACTGTTATTATTATTATTAAATCGGCGCCTTCAACTGCAAATTGAAGTAAAAATTGCATGAGTTTTCGGAGACGGACGCGGACCTGGGATACTGCTCCCGTGGTATGGTGGTGGCCAAAAAAAAAAAATTAATTAGATCTAAGTTAGATCTAGGTCTAAGTTAGATCTAGATCTAGAGAATCTAAAAAAAGAAAGAAAAAACTTTTTTTTTTAAACTTTTTTTTTTAAACATGGCGTCCAAAATTCGAGTAGATCTATTCGCTTGTAAGCCTGGGAGTGTACTCGGGTACCTCATTACACGGTTGTGCACATCCTTAGCGGCCAGTATAGTACGATAATAGGCCTACTCTGTAAACAGGTCTGTACTCAAAAGGAAGAAGAAGAAGAAAAAAGTATAGGGTCTATTCAAATAATTTATATGCGATTAAAACCTACCATCAGTACCATGGATTCCCTGGTAAGTTCTGCTTTGCCAAAAACGTCTGTCTTTGTGTCTTTCCTTATGTTATTCTTTGTTTTTATCATTCTATCACTTTCTCTTTCTGTCTTTTCTTACACTGTATGTTATTCTTTGTTTCTATCATTCTATCACTTTCTCTTTCTGTCTTTCCTTATGTTATTCTTTGTTTCTATCATTCTATCACTTTCTCTTTCTGTCTTTTCTTATGTTATTCTTTGTTTTTATCATTTTATCACTTTCTCTTTCTGTCTTTTCTAATGTTATTCTTTGTTTTTATCATTCTATCACTTTCTCTTTCTGTCTTTTCTTATGTTATTCTTTGTTTTTATCATTTTATCACTTTCTCTTTCTGTCTTTTCTCATGTTATTCTTTGTTTTTATCATTCTATCACTTTCTCTTTCTGTCTTTCCTTATTTTATTCTTTGTTTTTATCATTCTATCACTTTCTCTCTTTTTGTCTTTCTGGAGTCCGCCCCAACGTCAGCTCGTTAAAAGGCGACGTGAGGCCGGCCTATGTGTGGACGCAAAATTGCGGGCCCGAGATCATGTGTAACAGGGGTTTGATGATCTCGAGGCGGCTTCAAATTGCAGGCATGAGGCCGCCTCCGGGGCCCGCTTTAAAAGCCGACGCATGTGTAACAGGGGTCTATGCCAATCCATCCGTAAGAGCCTTGAAATAATCAATTTCATGTCTCAAAATTACTTTCATAATTAGACAGGCCCGAGGGGATGGGTGTGTCATTGCCCCGACAAAGTCAACAATTACCGGTAAGTTTAAAACTACCGGTACCTTAGTTTTGAGTTGTATTCCAATAGTATTTCCTCATGAGTAAAGATCAATCTGACACATCAAGAAGTTACGAGATCCAATTAACATCCATCTTGCCGCGAACACAATACGGATTCAACAATAGGACTGCATGCAACGTACGAACGTACGCAGACGTGTACTGTATTATTTCTCTCTCTCTCTCTCTCGCTATACGTTACACACTCGCTAACCATGTACCATGGCTTTCAATTCCACTTCTCAATTGGAGTATAGTCTGCTCACATAGACTTTTTTTTACAAGTAAGTGGAAAAATATATTTCCCGTAATAAGCGGTAAATACCAGTAAAAAGCGGTAAATACCGCTTATTTCCTGGCGTATGGGAAATGAGCCTCCGAAGCGGGAAATATGCCAACCCTGCCTTCGAATGTGCAGTTTACAAAAATCTGTTTTTAAAAATATTTAATCTTTTTTGTTTATATTTTCTAGTTAGAAGTGACATTTGTGCACAACTGAAATGTTTATCTCTATCAAAAGTTCTTTGACTTAAATCGGATCCCATATTTTTAGGGTCTACCTTCTGCCAATGAGAAGGATTTTAGTGACCAAACCTTTGTGCCCTCTAGGTTTTCTTGTGTGCGCGTCATGTTTGTCTGCTACCACAATTATTGGATACGTCAAAATCTACAAGATTGTCAACAAATGGTGAAAGACCGTTACAGATCCTTGATTATAGGTATGTTGTGGAGTGTATAATTGTATATTTGTTATATATTTTATTCAATAGATATTTTTATTTTGTTCTTCTGGCAATTTTCTGAATCGGACAACGAGTGCACAAATCGTAGGCGTAGAAGCCTTACGCCCGGGTATTGGCCTCCTCCCTACCTAGATCTGCTACTAAAAATGCAAAAGAAAATGAAAATCAAACATAAATGAATAAATCAAATCAAAGAAAAGAAAAGAAAAGAAAACTAGTTATCTAACAGGATTTTAAAGTCACTAAAAATATAGAACAGGCCTTAAATTTCAATATTTTTAGGGCAAGGCCACTTTTCTGTAGGGCACATTCCTATAGTACAGCACAAATAGGAAGAATTGAAAAGGGCACACAAAATCTCCAAGGCCAATGAAAGGGGCATTGAGGCCAATCAAAAGGGCATCCACGACCATGGCCTTGGTGGCCTTGGATTAATTTAAGCCCTGATAGAATGATGATAAGCAAAATAGATCTAGGTCTATGATAGCAAAGTCTATATACAACTCTTTCGTGTTCCTTTTCTTGCAGGCACTTTACAGAGAAACTGAGATCTTTCATCCTGTGGTCCAGGTTTTGGTAAGTATCACCTAGACAGAAATAACCATCGGGTTTGGTTGAATTCTTTAATACAACTGACTGCCATTAATTTGTTAAAGGTAATACAAAGTTTTGGTATGGGGTCATGAATTTGGTTCAAATGAACATATTGGAAGCATATACGATCCAACAATATTCAGTGATCGTCGTCGCAGTTGAAATCGAGTCTAAAGTTATGAAATTGAAAATAATAACTCTTTATGTTGTATAGCTCCCCCTCAATGTCAAGATATTAATTAAGCTCTAAAAAAAAATGTCTTGACTAAAATCGACCGATAAGCTATTCCCATTTAGAAATTATATATCACAACTACATATTCTGAGATTTTCATGGTCGCAGCTACCATTAAATGGCCGTAGGCGCTATTTAAAAATTTATCAAAATTTACCGGGAGCACCAGTAAATTTTTATATTCAGTTTTCTCGAAAGCAGAAGTGTTTTAGGGGCTAAATTTTATAGTGCTTATAATAGATCCACAAGTCTGTCTAATTCAGATTCCAACTTCCGATCACTGCAGTGCTAGTCTTCGACCAGGCGAGCACCCGGGAGCTCCGGCGTGGGATATCTGCTCCACCCGCTTGTGCTATAGATCAGCGCGGAAACGCACGGCGCGCGCATGCGTGCTTCCTATTGACTTTGTACATGCGGTCGTAAACTGAATCGCTAGGTCGATAACTGGCTCCAAAACAGTGACAATTGAAATGAATATATTGTCATGGCAATTCGTGATTTTTTTCTGGGATTCTTTTTTTGTTTAAATAATAATAATATTTCCTTCTTGATTTGAACAAGAAATGATAATAAATAGGAAGTAAAGAGTCCAACAAATAGGATTTTTTCTTAAGTGGCCGAAAACCCCCTCCTTTACTCTAGTACCTTTAACCTCAATAACTTAAAGAGAAGGATATAATAAGTTCTGGGGAGAGTTTAAATATAATTTGTGGGCGTTATCATTGTTATTATGCGAGCATGGAAAAACATCAGAGAAAAAATGTTCCCTGAAAAGCATGGCTCTTCAATTGCTTTCATATTCTAAATATGACAAATGTGCAGCTTAAAAATGAGGCCCGATTTTCATGCCACATATTTGTGAAGTCCATAAATTTTGTCAGTGTACATCTTTCTGTGTACGGTGCTTGTTACTTTACTTTACCAAGACTGGGCCAAATTTCTTATCATTTTGATGACTCAAGAACCTTTCAGTACACACCAATACTTATATGCTATGTCATGATCCACTGTTCCTGATCGATTCCATCATTCCACAATGTTTCTTTCACAAAGCAATCGCATGACCAGAACTCAGCTTCATCTTATCATACCAACAAGGCCTACAGTGTACACCAGAATAACAACAGACCGAAACAAAAGGTTATAATCCAATCCAAAAGATATTTGATATAGCGCCTTTTCCTTGCAGTTACAAAGCGCTGCACACACGCTCCACAATGTTTGGGCCACTTAAAACAACAGTTAGACACTTCTCAGAGATCAGTAAAGTATATGTAGGCTGGTAATAAGTAATTTCTAGCAGAATAGATGTGACTTGAGTAGTTTCTTGAACTGGTCAACAGATGAGGCCGTCTGCACAGCAGTAGGTAGTTGGTTCCACAGTTTTGCAGCAACCGATGGAAAAGACAATTCACCAGCACGTTTCTTAGAGAGACACTGAGTGAGCCAGATGGATGATGATGAGCGGGTATTTCGGACTCGAGGACGACGAACCAAGCAGTCAGCTATGTACGGGGGACATCGGTGGTTGAGAGACTTGTAGACCAGTAGTAGGATCTTAAAAGCTATTCTCTGTCGTACAGGCAGCCAATGGAGTTCAAGTCGAAGAGGTGTTATGTGAGTCCGAAGAGGAGCAGAGAAGACAAGCCTTGCCGCTGAGTTTTGGAGTCTCTGAAGGCGATCAAGGTCCCTCTGGCTGAGAACACTGAAGAGACTGTTGCAGTAGTCTAGTCTGGAAAGGACAAGAGCCCTTGCCGCAGCGTGGCATGTTGACTTATCAATAAACCGCCTCACCCTCCACAGGTTACGTAGGTGATACTTGATGCTTCTGCTGAGAAGGTTGACATGGAGACTTAAGTTCACAGATGGTTCAAGTGTTACTCCCAGATTGCGGATGGACTTACATGGTTGGAATGATTTCTCACCAATCATCAGTTTGACATCGTTCATTAGATGGGATGACCGATGATGCGGTGAAGCAGAGACAAAGAATTCAGTCTTGCCATCGTTGAGTTTGAGCTTGTTCGCATTCATCCAACGCTGAATTTCAATGATACAGCTACCGAGTCTGCCAAGTGCAGCATCAATTGCAACTGGATCAGTTGGGTCAAACATTACGTAGATCTGAATGTCATCTGCATACATGTGAAAGAATACTCCATGAGCCCGAAGAATATCACCAATGGGACGAATGTAAAGGGTGAAAAGCAAGGGTCCGATGACAGAACCTTGTGGAATTCCATGTGGCAATCTACAAGCTTTCGAAAGCTGACCAGAGATTAGAACATGGCTGTTCCGGTCTTCAAGGTATGAATGGATAAGCTTGAGAGCGAGACCTGTAATACCAAAATGGTCTTCAAGACGATTCAGCAGAATCTTATGGTCCACTGTGTCAAACGCAGCGGACAAGTCAAGCAGCACCATCATTACTCCTTTCTGACTGTCAATGGCTTGAAGTAAATCCGTCTGAATCTTAAGTAGTGCTGTTTCAGTGCTATGGTGTTCCTTGTATGCCGATTGCATGGGCTCAGCAAGTCCATTATCCTGGATGTGCTCAGTAAGTTGTCTAAGCATTATTCGCTCAATAATCTTAGACCGAAATGGTATATTTGATACAGGGCGATAGCTCCGCAGATCATTTCTATCCAGTGAGGCTTTCTTGATGACTGGTAACACTAGCGCCTCTTTCATTACGTTATACATTACCCAAAATAACCAAAAGTCGTTCGGTTAGGAAGCAATGTGGTATTAAGACCTTTTCAGATATGGCGGGTTAAAGGGCTGCAAAATAACCACAACAGTTTTGATTTTACATGTAAAATAAATGTCAACTACGCGCAACAAGAGCTCTGTTTTATAAGATTGAGAAGAATGAAGCCTCATATGAAACTGCTGTGGTTTTGCTGTGCCATATCTGAAAATCCCTCAAAGCCCAAGCCCACTCCAAAAATAACTTACTTTCAATAGAAGCAGAAAAATCAGACTAACCAATCAAACAAAGGCTGAGCAAAATCGGATAACTAATAAGAAAGTTATGAATTTTTAATGACATTAAAAACTTTGAAAATCACTAGACAAAATGGCAACTCACTCAGAGTCTGTGACGTCATGTCCTCACTGTCCACTAATTATTTTCTTTATATTGATGATATAAATTTCTGATTTTCTCCTTAAGAATCTTATTTCTTCACACCAGCATCCAAGTTAGATTAATAGTATTTTTTTGTGTGTGGATGCACTAATATAGAGTATTTTTGTCCAGTTAAATCATGAAAAATGTGAATTTTGATAAACTATTTACATCAAAATCAATAATTATGAAAATACAATATTCAGAAAATAGTATAAATTCTTCCAAGTTCACAAAAGATTTTGTGAAATGTCATGCACGCAATATGATACAAATCATATAACCTGGGCAAAGGCATGGGGAAATCAAGTTTTGGGGAATAAAAAGGGAAATTGATTGGATCAAACCATATAGAGCACTTGATAAATAGTGAGGACATGACGTCACAAACTGATAACCATCTTGGCAATTTGTGTTGTGATTCTCATTGTTCCATAGTTTTACATACTTTTTCAAAAATTCTTCAAAAAATTCATAACTTTCTTATTAGTTATCCGATTTTGCTCAAACTCTTTTTGATTGGTTTGTCTGATTGGTCTGCTTTTATTGAAATTAAAGGGAACCAAAACCTTCATACTAAGTTACTTTTATTGTAAAGTTTAAGATATTCGAATAAAATCAGTGAAAATTTGAACAAAATTGGGCAAGGAATAAGGAAGTTAAAGCTTTTTGAAATGACTAGTCACTAGAGGGCAATATTCAATTTGATGCTTCATTTGTGGACAACTCTCCATGCCTTTTGTACTTCAAATTTCATGTTTTTCCTTCTTTCTTGAGATTGAGATAATCTACTCCCCTGAAAGCAAGGTATAGAATGCAAAATGATATTCTACTTCACATGTTATGAAGTTGGATCAAGAACACAAATAAATACGAAGAAAACGAAAGAATTAAGAAATTTGAAGTACAAAAGGCACAGAGAGTTGTCCACAAATGACGCAACAAATTGAATATCGCCCTCTAGTGGCTAGTCATTTCAAAAAGCTTTAACTTCCTTATTCCTTGACTGATTTTGTTCTAATTTTCACTGATTTTATTCAAATATCTTAAACTTAACAATTAAAGTAACTTAGTATGAAGGTTTTGGTTTCCTTTAAGTTATTTTTTGAGTGGACTTGTCTTTTAATCTATTTTTATAATTTTAACCCTACAGGGAATTAGAAAGATTTTAGACATTCAGAGGATCGAGGATGAGGATAAATACAGGCTGTCAATCTCAGATGGACAGTATTCTTTACCAGGTAAAGATTTTATTTTACTCAGAAAATATATGAAGAAAGGAAAAGACAAAATGAAATAGAAATGCTAAAAGGTGAACATTTAGTTGGGAACTTTCTAATATATATTTTTGTTTTTACTTTGGAAGGATACCGTGCCAGAAATGTGCTCCTTATTCCTCAAAGGCCCATACGTGATTGAAATATGACAAGAGATAGCTAAATTTAAAGGTAAAGACCAGTTTTGGAAACGCCCCAATTTCAAAAAATGAAATGGAGGCTCTTATTACCAATCATGTGAAAGAATATGTTTTGACTAATACATGATGATAACAATTTTGCCGGGAAACCGCCGACTAATTAATATATTTGGTAAATTAGTTTATCTATTAGTGTGTGAGAGGTAAACGCATGTGTCAAGCACGTGTGCATAGTCCCATATACATCTTTCTGTGTACAGTGCTTGTAACTTTACGAAGACTGGGCCAAATTTTTTGTCATTTTGATGATTCCAGAACCTTCTAGTACACACCAATACTTACAATGTATATGCTACATGTAGATGATCAACCTTTTCTGATCGATTCCACAACGTTTCTTTCACAATGCAATCGCATGACCATAACTGGTCTTTATCTTTAATTTGAAATAATTCTTGCATAATTTGCATACAGAGTACTTGATTTTACCCCTAACAAGAGATTTGTTACTTGTTTCCGTAGCGGTGCTGGCTCCTTCTTGCAATTGGGTGATAGACTATGGAGGAATGGACTTGAAAACAGTGATCAGAATTGAGGAATATTTCCATACCCCTGTACTTGGCAGGTATGTTCAGAGAGGAAGAGAAGCAGAAAGAGACTAGAAGGGGGGGGGGGGGGGGGATGGGGAGAAAGAGAGAGGGAGAGAGAGACAGGAGGGATGGGGATGGTGGGTTGGAATTTTCTAAAGTTTCCATTGATCCGTTTGTTACTTGAGGCAGTTATCTGCCTTTATTAACTCTTCACATGCCACACAAATTATCTGTGTGTGCCAAATGTTGTTCATCATGGGAAAGATGTACCAAAGGCACTTACAGAGGATGTAACCGTTTCCAGTGCAGGATTAATATGTTTGTATGTATACCGCTGTGAAAAGGGGTGCCATGGAGCTAATCAGGAGCAGGGGAGTGTCCCACAAAGACTAAGATCGACTTTAAGTTGGACTTAACTATGGCAAGGCCGTTCATGCCATTGTTTGCTCTCACCATTATGATCTTTAGATAATGTTTTTTCCTTCAACAATGAATTATCAAAATCTGTAGAATTGTGACCATGATTTGTAAATCCCCTGAACATGTACTTCTCTTGAGAGACCATGATGGAGAGAACAAACAGTGGCATGAACGGCCTGCCATAGTTAAGTCCAACTTAAAGTCGATCTTAGTCTTTGTGAAACACTCCCCTGGTATTGGTAATATTGTCAAGCCATTGTGTAGCACTAAGCAATGCTTCCATTAACATGTGTGTATTGTTTGTGCAAAGATTGCATCTGTGGCAAACGAGGGGTCGTGCAGAGAGGCGAAGAAAGCAACCAAAGAGTTTAGGAATCGGGTATTAAAGGCACACTGTCCTACTTGTATCTACTTGCTCCCTCTATATAGAAAAATTCCCCAATCGGTGCCTGTTGGTCTCCATGATCCTCTTTTTCTTAAATGTTAAATGAGAGCTGAGTTAATGAGATAGCCACCTGTCACAGTGACCTCGCTCGCTGGATGGTCTAATCCCTTCTAGCTGAAGTAGTAAAGCCTGCCTTTAAATTCAATTACAAATCAGATTGGACTTTTAATATCCTTTTAATATCACCTATTATCACTCCACTTCATGTTGTTTATGACTTTAGTTTTATCTTTGAGATTTTATCAACAAAATTTACTCAAAAATCTGTTTCATTTGAAGATTTCCTCAGGGAGGAGCAATGCTTGGATTCGTCTTTTACATGTACAGTATTAGGCCTATTAAACATGTATACAACCATGGGAGTGAAATATCCTTATAAGGGAGTTTACAGATAGCACATGGTACAAATAACCCCAAATATCCACAGATCTTTTACACATGGAGAAGTTCCACTTTGAGCATCTTAGAATAATAACTGCCAAAGTATGTGCTTTATGAATACCTTTTGTTTGACCTCTTAAAAAGAAAAATTCCACCTGCGTATCATAGAATGTACCGTTGGTGCATAAATGAATAATGTTACATAACTTTCATGAGCGCATATCCAGTATTCATCTCTGTGGGTTTTACCATTTTGGTACAAATGACCTTTATCTGCCCATGCGCAGATTGTATCTATGAACTGGCTTGTTATGATCATCACAATCAATATTTTACGATGAGCTGTGGACCAGTCACATATGTAAGAGGTATACCGGTATAGGCCCAAATTCACAAAGGAGGTTTAAATTTAACCCATTGTTTAAATCTTCATTTACATAACCCATGGTCTAAATTTAGCGCAAAATAAGCGTAACGCAGTCAGAGGCCCATATTAGACACACGCAAGGCAAGGAACGCTAATTTTTATACCAGGTGTTATGTAAATGAGGGTTATTAACAGGGAAAAAAATACTTTTAACATTTTGGGGGCTACTTTTCAAGCTTGCTTGCATGAAAATAACACTCTTTATTTTGTTTTGCATTGAACTCTATGCAATTTTTGGGGGCTCTTTTATGACTTTCGGGGGCTAATTCGCCCTGAGCCCCCGTGTATTTGTTTCCCTGGTTTTTAAGTTAAAACTCCTTTGTGAATTCGGGCCATAAAGTATAACAAAACATCACGAATCATCTCTTTTTGTGCTTAAATCTCATGTTTTTAGCCCGGCCTTAGTGATAAAAGACATAGCCGTTTTGAAGAAAGGGACTGATGTCAAGGTGAAGATCGGTAAACCAGTGCCCATATTGACAGCTCAGCTTGCAGACCCTTCTCGCGTTGCAGGGCCTTCTTGTGCTGCAGGGCTTTCTCGTGTTGCAGGGCCTTCTCGGGTTGCATGCCCTTATAGTGTTGCAAGGCCTTCTCGGGTTGCCTGCCCTTATAGTGTTGCAGGGCCTTCTAGTATTGCTGAACCTTTGGAAGGTATACCTCTTACAATCTCATTTTCCTCTAATAAGATTATAAATTGATTTGTACAGGGATGCCAGTTTTCAGGCCCTGGTGAGTTATTTTCATACCATAGTTTAGGCTTTTTTTGTACAAACTAGCTCATTCTACGTGATTTTCAGGTCCTCTGATAAATTCTAACTGGCATCCCCGTTTGTATGATCGTAGTTCTATGTGATTATTATATTTTCAAAATATGGCGCTTCAAAAACTACTTCTGAAAAGATATTTTTCAAGTTTAACTACAACTGTCAATTAACTTAAAAGCAACTTGTGAGTAGACTAGTTGACGCACCCGTCTTGCTCTCATGAATTAGGGCTCCGCTAGGTTTTTGTGTGTACAATTTTTATGCTATTCTTTGTTTTCTTCATACACCTCGTCTCCTCAATGTTAGCGGATAGGAATCATAGGATGCAGGTTGCAATTTTCTTTCGATTTATTTTATACATTTTAGCCGGTATGCAAACTTTTTGTAGATAACTAGTTCCCTTTGAAGGTGAAGTCAAAAACCGACCAGTGGCCACATGATAACGTTAATAAAGATTTGTTAAAGGCCCACTGTACTACTTATACATGTAGCTACTTGCGCCCTCTATATAAAAAACAATTCATAATCAGTGACCATTGGTCCCCCATGATCCTCTTTTCCTCATGTTAATTGAGAGCTGAGTTGATGAGATAACCACCTGTCCAGTGAACTTAATTGTAGGGTGGTCTAATCCCTATTGTACACTAGTACATATCACCTTTAAGAGTTCTTCATTTCCTTTCCTCCTATTAGAATTACCCGGTCCAAGCTCTGCCACTGCTGACTCGGACGAAGAGCGCCCTCAGGGTTTGACCTGTCCTCTCTGTCTCGATTCCTTCAAGAACCCAACCCTCCTTGGATGTGGGCATACCTTCTGCAAGGTGTGCCTTCAGGAATACGACCAACATCACCGCGCTCATTCTTACATGGAGTGCCCAGTTTGCAGAAAACGCACCAAGCTAGGTCCAAGTCGGCTCGCGGAACTTCCTTCAAACTTCTCCGTTCGAGGTCTCGAGGGTGAAGTACGTGCAAACGGCGGCGGTGTCCTGTCCAATTTTTGCTCGCAGCACAGCAATATCTATAAGGATATTTTGTGTGAAGTTTGTAACGAGGTCATCTGTATCGATTGCTTCATCGAGAGACATCAAGGTCACAGGATCAAGAAGAAGGAAACTATCGAAGCGGAGTTGAAAAAGACAAGAGCCGCATTGATTCAAAAGAGTCATGTGAAAAGGGCAACGATTGAGAAGTCCATTGCCACTGCTGAGCAACACAAGCTTGACGTTGACTGTCATTTTGAGAGTTTGAAGAGGGAAGTTAAAAGTGTCTTTGAGAAAAAAGCAGGAGTTCTGAAAACAAAGGAGGAAGCGCTTCTGCTACAGTTAGCTGATGTCCAGAATAGCTATGACGAGGATTTGGAGAGGCGCATAGCTGGTCCGAAACAGTCACTAGGTAACATTAACAGTTCTCTGTTGAGACTAGCAGGCGCTGCAAACAAGCGCCCCGACATGGACACCCTCAAAGTGCAGGATGTACATTGCAGGGATCTAGAGAAGTCCCTGACGATGTGCGATGAAGAGATATTAACAGAAGCTGTCAAAAACATGGCAGAAAAGAACAGGTTCCATCCTGCAGATGAGAACGTCCTTGTCCTGGGCCATCTGGAACTTGTTAGAAGGGATCATGTAGGACCATTGGAGGCACAGGGAGTGGACACTGCCCCAGTTGGAAGCACATTGGCAGCAGGAGCAAGCACTAGTGCGGGAAGAGCAAGCACTAGTGCCGTAGGAAATAGGGTGGTACAGGAATCACGCACAGTTACTGGCGGGAGTTGGGATGCTGGTGAGAGTAGCAATACAGGAGAGAGTAGGAGTGTTCGTGGAAGGGGAGACGTGGAGGATTGGCAAGCAAGTTCTGCAGTAGAAGCCCCTTCAACCGCAGTGAGCAACGCCACTTTGGGTATCATCCGAAGAGTTGACCTACCATGTAGAATATCTGGAATGGCTGCTTTGTCCCGAGACACCGTTGTGGTTGCGTATGGAGCAGAGAGAACAGGCACGGACCGCATCTCTTTGTTAGGTTCCATAGAACCTTATCATCAGAATGAAGTCGGTGAAGTGTGGGGTATGGCATTCCTCTCCGACAACAGATCGGCATTATGTGTTCGAAAAGGGATCAGGGTGTATAAAAATCGTACACTGACACATACATACCCTTGCAGTCCGTGTGGCATGTCTGTTGGTTTGTGCACTGATCAGCATGATAACATCTTTGCTGTAAACGGTAAACCAAAGATCGAAGTATACAATGGCAGCACCTCTTTCATAGAGATATTGAATCTCTGTCAGGACGACAAACCACAACAGATATGTGTTACCGAATCTGGTGCAATGATCGTCAGCAGCTGTTCCACTGTTTCTACATGTAGCACAGTTACTGCATATGACATAGATGTTCGTGGAGGCAGTTCCATTGAAGCAAGCGGTCCTGATGAATACTTATATGCTGCAGTGGACAGCAATAGAGTGTGGGTTGCATCAGTAACGGACGGGACTGACTTGTTTCGCTTAACCGGGTACAACCTGAATGGATCTGAACTCATCGAGAAAATCACCTTCAAGGAGCTCAGACTGCCTCAGAATGTTGATCTTTCTGACGGTCCGTGCTACATGGTCAGTCTGGCACACAATCTGCTGGCCTTTGCCTTTGCTGATGGTTTGTATTTCATTAAACTTAAAGGCATCGTTTAACAATGTTAAATCTGAGGTTAATCTGGGGCTTTAAAGGTACTATGTCCCTTTTGCAGCCAACCTCAAATGCTGTAGAACTTTGCAGGAATTATGAATATGTCATGTATGTCCTATCTGTGAAATTTAAACGTTAGCAGTGTCGTCATATTCAAATTATGCAAGGAAACCCGTTTACTTGCTAGACTTCACTGTCAGACACTATTGAGTGACTGACTGGCTTTTTTTCTTCTTTGGTAATAACATACATGAAAAGAGTTGTAAAGGGTACATGAGCATTTGTCTACATCAATAACCCACTTCTTGTGATGGCCAAGATTAAACTGATTGAATCTTTGCGCAGCATAAAACGTATGACCATTCGGTACAATTGTCTGAAAATCAAGACTTTTACTTTTGGGCTCTATAGCCCTAAAGTCGATTTGACAACTAATAGTCGTTATTTTCCCACTTGAAGACATTTTCAAGCCCCACCTTTTTTAGGGAAGTTCTTAATTAGTATTATCTTTCAAATGCAGTTGGAATTTTACTTTTTCATTTTTTTGGCCTGCAAATGGGACATAGTCCCTTTAAGGCCCCCCCCCCCCCCCAAAAAAAAAAATAAAAAAATCAACGGCCGATCGCCGCGAACATTTGCATGCATGTCAAGTGAAGTGTATAGATTACTATGGATTTTTTTTTTTTTTAAATCACTCATTTGCATATATATGTTATTGTTAATATATGCAAATAAGATAATACAATTCACCTTTTTCCAATAAATCATATATTCTTCATATTTAAACATTAGTTTTCACTACATATATTCTTAAGATCATTTGGGATAATAATACCACAACAAAAAATGGAAGAGCCAGGTTATTCCTTATGTTATCTATTGATTTGATAATTTCTTATGTATATTTTTCTTTTCTTGTTTAATTTATGTATTTTGTCGTTTGTTTGTGTTTTATTTTAATTCGTAGTATAATTCAACTATTTTTAACCCCAACATAAACAAGACCAAATAACCAATATTTTATTTCTTTTTTGGAAAATGAGATTTCCTTATGTTTTGTACACAAATCATGAAACTGAGCGATTTTCGGGCTGACATGCAAAGACAAAAGGACACATGACTTTAGGTCCAATTTTCAAAAAGTTTATTTCAAAAGATGCAAAAGAGTCTGTACGTATTTGTCCCATTCACGTGATTGTGTTATCTCAAGAACCGATAGATGGATTCCTGCCAAACTTGGGGCATGTATGTTTCTTGCAGAGCTGATTAACTGATCGGAATTTGGGGTCACGAGGTTAAAAGTCACAGGGCTCATTAATTATGTATGGAAAAACAGTTCGTGATCACACTATCATTGGAACCGGTGGACAGATTACCATCAAACTATCTTGCAGAGCCACTGAACTGATTAAATTTTAGGGTCATAAGACATAAGGTCGAAGGTCAAAAGTTGTGGGGCTTATTATGTATTAAAAATACCTTGTGATCGCATTATCTTGAGATCCGATAGACAGATTACCATCAAATTCAACACATGTATGTATCTTGCAGAGCCAATGAACTGATTAAATTTAGGGTCATGAGGTCAAAGGTCATGGGCTCATTATGTATGCCTATAAATAGCTTGTGAACACATTGTAATTCAAACTGACAGAGGGATTACTATCAAACTCGGGACATTTATTTGTCTTGCGGAGCCACGTGTATGAAAAATAGCTTATAATCATGATATTCTGAGAACCTTAATGGATTACAATCAAACTTAAATATTAAAAATTGCTTCAATTTTGGTTTGTAAATCGCTCTATGGCGTAGGCATCAATTCTTTTACTGTAAACCACATAGGAATCAGTTTGGGTTTATGTGATATTGTCATTGTCATGTTCACAAATTTCGACAGGTGTGTCTTGTTGATTATGTTGTTAAATATCTCAATAAAAACAAATTAAAATAATCAATTTGTCTCCACCCGCATTTTAATGTGCATTTATTTGTCATACTAAATTGTTTTGCATTAAACTTAGGCTTAAAATATGCTTGTGGCACTTACTTTATTTTGGAATGTGCTAATATATTGTGTTAATGAATTTAGTTAACTCATACCCTGCCATAAGGCTGCATGCACGCTAATAGGGAATTTTAGATTCTGCACGACGAGAACGTGGACTGCCCTTTTAAGTCACTGGCAGTGACGTCACATTGCCTTAAAAGGGCACGTTCTCGTCGTGCAGAATCTAAAAGTCCCTATTGTTATAGTGCTTTGTACGAGCAAGCTACTGTCACTCTGCTTCTTGCATGATTGCACGCATTCGTAATAGCAGTTATTGTTCATGCCCATTGGACTGTGCCTAGTGTTTTGCACGCGCTATTGGTAGTACCATTGCGTTAATCGATTATCTCATTATAAATTTGACACTGGGGGAATTGTGGCCTGGCACAATGGCAGGATAAGAGTTAATTTTGTAGGGATAAGCCTCAATGTTTCAGTAGAAGATATTGATGGATTATTAACCCTCCTTTTAAAAATTTTTCTCCCTCCCCCTCCCTCTATGTATTCATTTTGATTTAATCATTTCTTACGAATAACAATTCTATATCAAATCTTACTTTCTCAATTTGAATGACTTTAATTATTCAGTCATTGGTAATTTGTAGCAAGTTTTATGAAATGGGGTGTAGACCCTTACAAAAAAAACCTACCAGGTAGTGGTAAATGAATGGTGTTTGAAGGATAGCGTCAATGGTAAATGGTATTTTAATGGTGTGCCAATGGTGGATTCTGTATGGTGAGTGGGGTTTCAGTGGTAATATATGTATGATGGTGAATGGTGTTTCGATGGTAGAGTCTGTATGGTGTTTCTGTGATACATGTCTTTGTTAAATGGTGTTTCAATGGTGGAGTATGTGAGATTTTGTATCAGAGAAAGAGTGAGGGTGGGTACGTGGGAGGGGTCGGGGGGGGGGGGGGGAGGTAGAAGACAAATACTGACTTGTAATCATCCACTTAATAAATAATAATTATCATCAAATGAATATTAGAACCTATGGATATATAGTATACGAATTAGGCATTTACAACCTGGGAATTAGACTGCCTGGAAATTAGACTAAATGAACAATAGACTGAATGGGTAGTAGACGTATTGGAGATTAGACGAAATGGTTATTATCCCAAATGATTATTAGACCATGTAGATTGACAGGCTGTGTGTAGATCATATGGGAATAGACCAATTGGGTAGTAGACGAAATGGCAATAATATCCCGTTCATGTTTTGTACACACATATGGAAAAGTTTAATGCCGAAATTCCACTAAAATAGATCTGGGCGTGTCTTTCTTTGCTCAGCGCGCACAGGTACGTCTCATGAATAATTCATGACCCTACACACACAGCCACGCAAAGGAGAGTCATGGCGTGATATATGACGTCATAACTCGATCTCTATGCTAATGAGCTCGGAGTGTCGCCAAATGTGATTGGGTGGAAAAGATTAATCTTCTTACTTTTTCAAGGTTTCTGACGATTTTTGTCTCGCCTGCGTAGCAAAAAGCGAGACATAGGCGCCGCTTTTCCGGTGACGGCGGCGGCGACGGCGGCGGCGACGGCGGCGGCGGCGACGGCGTCAACATCAAAAACTTAACCTAAGGTTAAGTTTTTGAATTTTTGATATAATTTTTAAAGTATAAGTTCTTAGTCAATGAAACTTGGACTATAGGGTAATCAAGTATCCCCAATCATGTGAGTAGAATTTCAGATCACAAAGTCAAGGTCAAAGGTCATTTCAGGTCAACAGACTTGGACTATGTTGTAGCATCATCATCGAAAACTTAACCTAAGGTTAAGTTTTTGAATTTTTGATATAATTTTGAAAGTATAAGTTCTTAGTCAATGAAACTTGGACTATAGGGTTATCAAGTCTCCCCAATCATGTGAGTAGAATTTCAGGTCACTAAGTTAAGGTCAAAGGTCATTTAAGGTCAACAAACTTAGACTTTGTGGCATCAACATCAAGATTTTCAAAATGCTTCTTCTTCGTTATTTTTCAACCGATTTTGATTCTGATTGTTTCATATGGTAGGGCTAGGAGGGGGATTTAAAATTTCTACACAGAATCGTGAAATTCATTATCTATGCTAATTTATGCAAATTTATTCGAAATCACAAAAAAGGCTTCTTCTCCTTCATTTCTCGACCGATTTTGATTTGGTTTGCTTTATATCGTAGAGCTAAGTTTGGTACACTAAACCTCTACACAGAATTTTGAAATTGTTCTCCATTAATTAATTATGGTAATTTATGCAAATTTATTCCAAAAATAACAAAAATTGCTTCTTTTCCCTCATTTCTTGACCGATTTTGATTTGGTTTGCCTTATCTGGTAGAGCTAAATTTGGAACACTAAACTTCTACACAGAATTGTGAGATTTTGCTCCATGATTATTTATGGTACTTTATGCAAATGAAATGAAATTATGTCCCTTCCAGGGCATCAAATTTTTATTTTTTGACCAGTTCAAAAGTGTACCACATAAAATTTACGATATTTGTTGTTGCGAGATGCGGATGAGAGCTACGTCATTGACGTTCTGGTTTATTGAATTGCGTTATGCAGGCGAGACCGCCGAGAGCGTTTCCCTTGTTTTTTAGACCAATCGGCTTGATTTTGATATATGACAGAGAGGGAAAAATTCCGCACTAGACGCATTTTTGCTCCCCCCCCCCCCCCCTAAACCCCCCCCCCCCCTTCCAAAAAAAAAAAAGCAGTAGGCCTAAATGATTAAAGATGGTTTGTAATTTTAACCCCAAAGTACATACAAATTAAAAATTAAATCACATATACAAAATTCCATTCAAAGAAAAGGAAAGTTAACAGGAATTCAATTTCCTAAACATTCTGCATGCCACATATATTTATCAATGGAGGTTTTTATAATAGCGATACGCGCATATCGTGGAAATATTGTGAGAGGATGGGAAGTCGTGTTTTTGTTTTGTTTTGTTATAGGGGTGAGAAGACACGATGGCCCCTGAACGCTGGCGTACTGATGCAGGGGGGGGGGGGGGGTATTTCTTATTCGATACCAGTGATTTACAAATGTAGCTGAAATGACATGATTTTCCGGGTTTTCATATGGAAAAGTTTCAGGCCGAAATTCCACTAAAGTAGATCTGTGCGTGTCTTTCTTTGCTCAGCGCGCACAGGTACGTCTCATGAATAATTCATGACCCTACACACACAGCCACGCAAAGGTGAGTCATGGCGTGATATGACGTCATAACTCTCTATGCTAATAAGCTCGGAGTGTCGCCAAATGTGATTGGATGGAAAAGATTAATCTTTTTACTTTTTACTGCAAGGATTCCGACGAATTTTCGACGAAATTACACCATTCAGCTTGATTTTGATATATGACAGAGAGGGATAAATTCCACACTCAAAGTGAAAACGCTGTATGCGTAGTGTAATCGGTTGCTGGGATACAGAGTCTCAAACACGGGGTAATGTTTCCTGCTTTGAATTGTGCAAGTATGTGCATTGCTATGGAAGGAATTGTGTCAAAATTCACTTGAAAATCTTTCTTTCGAGGCCTATTCCGACGCAAATACTGTAAACTATTTTCTCATTTTCTGAAAAATACAAGAACAAAATATAGACAATAGAAACAGTTCGCGCCAGCCTTGTATTTTGCAGCATTGCAAAGTTAAACCAATATCTTTGAAAAACGAACGGTTTTGAAGCCTGTGCCCATCGGTTATAAAACATGCGCGCGAGCATGCGTTTGAGACTCGCCAAAAGACACCACTTTTCCATATGTCTAAATTGTTTTGTAAGTCACACCTTTTTATGCGTTTGTTGGAAAATTAGAAGTTCCCAAATTTACAGTCGGGCGAAAAATATGCTTATTTAGAAGCCTTCATTTCAGGGCCTGCTGAACGGCTGGGCTCGGTGCACGAGCCCCCCTCACTTTTTGAAAAAGTATGTTACAGAGAAAAAGAGAAGAAAAAGAAAGAAAAAAAAAAGTGACCATTGTCGCAAATGAGGTATCAAAATATGCACATATGACCGTAATTAAATGCCTTAAACCCCAAGAGCTAAGCTAGGCTGGGCTCGGTGCACGAGCCCCCCTCACTTTTTGAAAAAGTATGTTACAGAGAAAAAGAGAAGAAAAAGAAAGAAAAAAAAAAGTGACCTGCCATTGTCGCAAATGAGGTATCAAAATATGCACATATGACCGTAATTAAATGCCTTAAACCCCAAGAGCTAAGCGGACACTTTTTTTTTTTTTTGGTCTCAAAATTTCAAAATTTGACATTTTTTTTCGTTGGGGGGGGGGGGGGGGGTAAGGTCACCTTATTTAGGTTAAGCGTGGGTATAATTTTTTTTTTTTTTTTTTTTTTTTTTTAAAATAAAAAAAAAAAAAAAAAAAAAAGCCAAAGGGGGGGGGGGGGTTTTAGGTTTTTTTTTAGGGGGGTTTACATACATTAAAATACCAAAGGGGGGGTTTGAACCCCCAAACCCCCCCCCCCCCCCCCCCCCCCCCCCTGCGTACGCCCCTGCCACCAAGGGTCTTAAGGCGGGCCCCTGGATGCCCATCTGACCGTAATTTTTGTGTGTTAAAAGCCGGACTTTGCTGCGTGAAAAGTACCCATTTTTCGGACATTTTGGGAACACGCAAAACTCCTGAGCTCTCACTCACTCCCCCCCCCCCCTCTCTCTCTCTCTCTCTCTCTCTCCTCCCCTCTCTCGCTCTCCCCCCCCACCCCCTCTCTCTCTCCCCCTCTCTCTCTCTCTCCTCCCGTCCCTTCTCTCTTCCATTCTTTTTCTTTCTCTCTTTCGCGCAGAACATGTATAATTATACTCGGGATGAGGGAGCACCCTATAAACATACACGAATAGTCCTTTACGAATAAATGAAGATTGTGACAACTTAATAAGTTCCTTTATTGTTGAATTAATTCATAACGACATAATTATTTCATTCTGTTCTTCTGCTTTATCATTTGAGACTACCGTAATTATAAAATATAGGCGCAACACTAAGACGTCCGAATAAAGAACTGTCCATGTTGTAGACTACTTTGTGTATAAAGCGTAAAGAGACTGTCGGCGGGTATACCTCGGCATTGTCAAGCTTTAAAACAAAATGGTTCCAATAATACAATTTCTTACTAGAATAACACAAAATATTGTGCAATTTCCTTAAATAGTGCATATGAGCCAGCTGGATCATGAAAATATCACAATTATTCAAAATCATAATATGAGGAAATATTGGCATAAACTGAGTAGGGGGGGGGGGGGAGGGGTTCTAATTCATTTGATATCCTGCGTAATTAATTTAATGTTCATATTTTTGTTGTCTTTGTTTTGTTTTCATTATTTAATATTGTTGCAATTGAAAACGTTTGACTGCCTCGAAAACGTGGAACAAGATCCCATTTTTTAATCAGAGAATTAGCATTTCTTGCCCCTTTCAAAAGATCCCTTAAAACATATTTATTCCGTCGGCAACATAATGTGAATCACCCATTTTAAGAGTCTATGTATTTTGTGTTCCTCTTTATTTTCTGTAATTTGTCTGTTAAGCACCATTATGGTAGGCCTACTTGTATTTAGCGCTCCTAAATACTCAATATGATTAATATTATTGGTTGTCCAGATCGGCTGCATGATAATAACCTTCCTTTCATTCAATAATTTGTATTCAAATCAATTATTAACACGATCACAACTAGTTTTGACAAATTAACGTAAGCATTTTCAATGGCCCTAGACTGCTAATCATCAGTTGCTAATGATCGAACATTGTAATGACATAGTCCGAACATGAATTGTATGGGTAACAATAGGGCCACCGATTTGACCTATAACCTATAGAGAGATCTCACGGTGGGTCACTCAATGTGACTTCCGGACCGCATGACCGTTACCAAAATCGCGGGAAAAGGGTTAAATTTCAAGCAATGTCCGCGGACAGAATATTCCGCGAAATATAGAAAATAGGGGTGCACAGGTGTCCTCGAAACTGATAAATAGGGGTCAGGAAAAGGGAAAAGAGAAAACCGGGGAAAACAATTATCGGAGCCGAGTCTTGTCCTTGAAATATGGTAAAATATGGGTAAATTTGCGAAAGTGTCCTAACAATTTTATAAATAGGGGTATTCCAAAGTACGATTTTGTCCTTGTTTTGACATAAAAAAAAGGGGTTTAAAACTTCACAAAATGTCCTTGAATTGACCGCAAAAGGGGGTTATTTGCATTTGTGGTAACGGACGTCATACGTGTCACCCTCTGTGGGGGGAGTGACCCCTCCGGGAGAGATCTGCGGCAAAAGTAGGATTTCAGGGTTCCGCAGGGGAGGTCATTCCACTTTTGCCTGTCAAAGTCATTGTCCCCTTGGTTACGGGGAGCCACACAATCTTCTCCCCCGGGGGGAGAGAAGAGAAATCGCCAGTCGTATTTAGTCCAATCCAATAGGCCTGCGTGAGGGGGATAAGAGAATGATTACATAAACAAATACGGAAGGAATTTAAACAAAATTAATATCATTTAAGTTGTTATTAAAGACAATCTATGAACATGCACAGCAATGAACATGACACAAATAAGGTATAAAGGCAGATTGCAATTGAGAAATAAAATTGTAAACAAACACACTTGAAAACACTATAAGGACATGTTTTCCAGTTGTGTAAATATCAGCTGAACATCTTTCAAACTATTATCCTCACTTTCGAAAGTGAAGAGCAAGTCTACTCTTCTTATTGTATATTCTATCAATCTTTGTTGGACTTAAGTGCCTTGAAACCATCTATGTTATTTGTGGCAGTCCCGCAAAACAGACATTGGCAAATTATCATTCAATAACATTTGAGAATGTATATTATTATCTAGATCTATTAATTTGTAATTATTTTTAAAATAATTCCATAAATTGGGGTAACCAAAAAATATTCCACCTTTATGAGCGACAGTGTAGAACTCTCTACTCTCTTCCGAGCTGTACATATTTCCCACCCAACCCCCTCCTTTAAACCGTTCACTACTGAATTATCTAATTCCCATGGACTTAACACAGGGACCACCAGGTTCCAGTAAGCAATGGGTTAAAATAACATTTTGCTTATCACATCATCCCTGCCCCATACACAGAGGCGGCGGAGCCGGGGGGGGGGGGGGGCAGGGGGGCACAGTGCCCCCCCCCCCACTTTTTCAAGTACCCCAAAAGTGCCCCTTTTTCCATAGGAAAAGTGCCCCTTTAACTTTCTAAGAAGCGTCCTTTTTTAATAAAAAGTGCCCCTATTACTTTGATAAGTGGCCCTATTAATTTTTAAAAGTGCCCCCTCCTCTTTCCACCTCTGATATGTGCCCCTTTTATTTTGTCGCGTTCCTTTTTTCCCTGACAAATTCCCAGTTTTCTATGCAATAAGTGTCTATTTTCCATTCTCATAAGTGTCCTTTTTAATTTCTAGTAAGTGCTCCTTTTTGGGTACGAGAAGCGCCCCTTTTCACTTTTGTTAAGCGCCCCCTTCACCTCTGATAATTGCCCTATTCAAATCTTAGAGGTGCCCCTTTTACTTTGACAATTGCCCCTTTTCCTTTGTAAGAAGTGCCCCTTTCCCTTTTAATAACTACCCCTTTTAACTCGGATAAGCGCACCTTATATTTTCACATGTGCCCCCTTTCCTTTCTAATAAGTGCCCCTTTTCCTTATGATAAGTGCCCCCATTTAACAAAGAGCCCTTCGCTTTCTCATAAATGCCCCTCTTCACCTATGAAAATAGTCCTTTTTCATTCTCATACTAGTGCCCCTTTTCATGTCTGGTAAATGACCCTTTTCAATTCTGAGAGATACTCGTTTTATTTTGACAAGTGCCCCCTTTTCCTCCTGATAAGTGCTCTTTTCATCTCTAATAACACCCCCTTTTATTTTGACACGTGCCCCTTTTCCTTCCTAATAAATGCTCTTTTTCCTTCATATAAGTTCCTCTTCCCCTTTTCATAAAAAATCCCCCTTTCACCTCCAATAAATGCCCCTATCAAAATCTGATCGGTGCCCCTTTCTTTCAACAAATGCTTATTTCCCTTTATTATTAGTGCCCTTTTTTCATTCTCATAAGTGCCTCTTTCATATAAGGCGTGTGCCCCTTTTCACCTCTGATAATTAACCTTTTAAGCAATGATACGTGCCCCTTTTCCTTTCTTATAAGGAGCCTATCCCTTTTTCATAAATGCCCCTATCAAAATCTGATGGTTGCCTCTTTTCCGTCGACAAATGCCCATTTTCACCTCTGATAATAACCCTTTGTACTTAGACACGTGCTCCTTTTATTTTCTAATAAGTGTCTTATCCCTTCATAAGTATCCCCTTTTCCTCTCATCATTAAACGTGCCCCTTATTTCAAGCGACTAAGAGGAATATCTCCCAAAGCTTGCTCGCTACGCTCGCTCAAATTTTATAGTTACTTATCAAAGGTCTTTTCAGTTTGCTGTTATGAGAATGTGATTATTTATAAACCGATGAGGATTGTTTTTTCCTCTTTATAAGATGTAGTTTTCGCACTGCGACCTCACAAATCTTAATTTGTTTGCTCGCTCGCAAATGATTTTTTCGACCATCACACCCAACTGCAAGGTATGATGCTTAAGAAATATTGTATACGATGTATAAAGAGAAACAAATATTGAAATCATCCCTGATAATGTAATCAAAGTATAGGGGTATATACCAATGTCTTAAAAATTGTACATTTTCGCTTTGAGATTTTCCTTTGTAGGTGCCCTTTTTCCCCAGAAAGTGCCCTTCTTGTTGGTGCCCCCCCCCCCCCACTTTGGAAGTCGCTCCGCCGCCTCTGCCCATACAGCTACACAAAATACTGCTACTCACCGTGTTTAAATAATCACTCAGACTCTCATCGACGAGACTCTTCCATAAGGCATAGACCTCTCTACTATCCTCCGCGCTGTGGATGCTGACTAGATGTGCCCCAAGATTTGTGCATGCATGACGTGCATCTTGCCAATCCACCTTGTCAGAGTTGTAATAGTAGCACCGTCTACCGACTTGCATGAACCTCTCGGGACAGCATCCTTCGGACAGGCATGCGATGGCGACAAGGAGAAACAGGCTGATGGTGAAGTTTGAACTCGTGTTGCAAACCTATAGTGGAGACAGACAGAGCTAGAGAGAGAGAGAGAGAGAGAGAGAGAGAGGAGAGAACGATCGAGAGAACTGTTTTAAAGACACGCCTATTCAAATAAATGAATGTGTATTTCTATCTTTTCCTTATCATGCTTTTTATTTTGTTGTCTGTAATTAGCATTGCTTTTTTCATGTAGAGCACATTGAGCAATATTTTGTATTGGATTTCGTGCTAAAAAAAGTAATTATGTTAAAATAGATTTTTAGACAGAGGGGGAAGAGCAAGCAAAAGAGAGAAATAGAGAGAGAGAGAGAGAGGGAGAGAGAGAAGGAGATAGAGAGAGTGAGAGAGTGCTTGCGATATTTCTGCCACTTGGTACAATCACCATTAAGTCCAATTGCCATGTGTCTAATACTAAATGGTCCAATCACCATTAGGTCCAAAATTAGAAGCGTATGATTAAAGATGTCACACATGATGAATTGACCTTATTTGCCATCGTATTGTCAAGACGAGTTAACTTTAGAAGTCATCAGGTTGTGCTATGTGTATTTACACGACTTTAGATTATTATATCAATTTAAAGTCGATAGCCTTTGTAGAGATATAATGTAATAGACAAAATTGCAGTGTACTTTAATTAAAGCCCAAGTCCACTCGAAAAATAACTTACTTTCAATAGAAGCAGAAAAAATCAGACTAACCAATCAAAACAAGTTTGAGCAAAATCGGATAACTAATAAGAAAGTTATGAATTTGTAATGACATGAAAAACTTTGAAAATCACTAGACAAATTGGCAACTCACTTATGAGTCTGTGACGTCATGTCCTCACTATTCCCTATTTATTTTCTTTATATTGATGATATAAATTTCCTATTTTCTCCTTAAGAATCTCATTTATTCACACCAGCATCCAAGTTAGATTGATAAGTAATATGTTTTGTGTGGATGCACTAATATAGAGTAATTTGTTTCCAATTAAATCATGAAAAATGTGAACTTTGATAAACTATTCATATAAGAATCAATAATTATGAATATACAATATTCAGACAATAGTATCGATTCTTCAAAGTTCATAAAAGATTTTGTGAAATGTCATGCACGCAATATGATACAAATAATATAACCTGGGCAAAGGCATGGGGAAATCAAGTTTTGGGGAATAAAAAGGGAAATTATTGGGATTAAACTATATAAAGCAATTAATAAATAGTGAGGACATGACGTCACAAACTGATAACCATTTTGGCAATTTGTGTTGTGATTATCATTGTTCCATAGTTTTTACATACTTTTTCAAAAATTCATAACTTTCTTATTAGTTACCCGATTTTACTCAAACCTTTTTTGATTGGTTTGTCTGATTTTTCTGCTTTTATTTTCGACTTACAGAGTTGGAGAAAAACAGCAACACACTGCAACATAATAAATTAAGAATTCAACACATATAATGGTCATTGATACCACCCGTCCCCCCAACAACAACAACAAAAATAGAAACCTCCCATACCTCTTGATATTGGTAAAATAGAGTTCTGATAAGTTGAATACTTGATCGAATTCCGCTTGTTACAATACTTTTTCTGACTTGTTTTTTTAATTACAAGATCGAGCACATCGATCTTTATTTACTTTTAAACAAACAGAACTTTAATGCTAAATATATTACTCATTGCGGATGTAGTATCGAAAATAATATCGCTAGTGATATTCGTTTGTCTCGCAATGTGGTCAATAAGGAATCTAAAAGTTCACGACGTTTCGTGCGTTATCTGCAACACTTCGTCTGGTGATAATAACTACTGTAAGCAAGGGTCTTTTATACTCTACGGGAAGACCGGCGGAGCGGTCCATAATTCGATCGATAATTGGAACAATAACGCACAATGCCTATTGGTCGACGCACACGGTGATCGACCAATCACCAGGCCGCTGGTTCGGCCGCTGGTTCGGCTAATGCACCAGGCCTATTGGCCGACGCATACGGTACTCAACCAATCAACGGGCCGCTGGCTCGGACCGTCTGCTGAATGGAATCGACCGGTGTTGGCTGGCAGGACGGCGAGTGTCATGGCGGTGTATCGTCCGCATCCAAAATTCGGGGATATCGATCCCGTTGTCTCTGTTGAAATTATTAGGATTGAGACGGATATTGATAGCTTCTTTCACCCTCCGTGCATACCAATGCCGTTCCTGGGAAATGCACTGAACCCCGTCCCAGTCTGGTTGATGCTGGTTATCCCAAGCATGTTCGGCTACGGCTGAGTTGTCAGTTCGGCGGAGTCTGACGTCCCTCTTATGCTCAGTGATTCTTTCTTTTATCGGACGGGCAGTTTCACCGATGTAGGATCTATCACATCCTTTACAAGGGATGTTGTACACAATGCCGTCCCGTCTATGTGGAGGAATTGGATCCTTGGGGCGTGTAAGTTGTTGACGTAGGGTGGTATCTGATCTGAAAACCGTTCGAATGCCATGGCTCTCTAGGCGGCGCTTGAGTTGTTGGGAAACCCCATCAATGTACGGCAAGACTGTAAAGTCTTGTATACCTTCTGATCCCTGGGTTCCGACGATCTATTCTTGGTATTGTGTATAAAACGGCGTGGGTAACCGTTGAGACTCAGGGCACTGCGAACACGGGTCCGTTCTTAAAAGACCCTTGCTTACAGTAGTTATTATCACCAGACGAAGTGTTGCAGATAGCGCACGAAACGTCGTGAACTTTTAGATTCCTTATTGACCACATTGCGAGACTAACGAATATCACCAGCGATATTATTTTCGAAACAGAACTTTGTTAGCTCATTTTCCTGATTGAGGTGTCATATGAAAGGGCAGAAATTGAACTTTCTAGAAATTTTATTTTCTGTTTGAAATTCAGATACCGCCCGCCAAATGACTTTTTAGTGTCCTCTCTTCAAATTTTTTTTAATCACTCATGCGCGATATATGCATCATATCAATTGCATCAAAAGAAAGAGCAGGATCTACGCTTTACAAATTTGTGTCATTTATCAATTATAATTGCAATTAAGTTATGATGAAACATCGATAACTCTCGGTTTCGTTTTTTCCGGAACGCACTGTATACCGTTAGGTCAGTCAGGAATCCCATGGCGTTAATTACAAGCCGATCTCGTCTGATTATCAAGATATTTGTGATTGGAATTCAAAAATTTTCCCAACGGTTTTTATAACACTACAGTCTATACAGGGGAAAATGAGGTTGGTAATACCGGTCATTCAAAGAATGAAAATTTCAATTTTCAAAGTCAATTTACGCGATTTGGTGAAGACTTTTTGCCCACAATTTCATCATAGGCCTATTGGCTTCATTATTTCTCTACAGTTGAAAAGAAGACTTATGACAACTTTACCGACTGTCCTAAATCCCAGACCATATGAGAAAACTAGGACTGAATCGTGGCTGCATTTGGAGTTTTCAAAATTGTATGTCATTTTGACCTGTCCATTAGACTTAAAGGGATAGTTGAGTTCTGTTTTCGAACCGCAAATGCCTTCAAAATGCGTGGTTATTGCTCTTATTCTTATCTATGACAGTCATGTATAGTGCCCTTTTAGAACCCAAAATTGCTATGAAGGTAATTTTAGACCCCACAATATGTGAAATTTAGCCAATACGAGCATTCCAATTCAGCTCCACTTTAAAAAAAACACGGTGACCGTTAATTAATGATTTAATTAAAAATAACAATACATGGGCCAGCTGGTTGTGCATAATATAAGCAACACGATAATGCCAACAAAAAAGCCAGCATCGGCATTGGCTAACATAATAAGGGCGTTATTTCGTTTTTTCAACGTTTTTTTCAAATTTTTCAAAATATTTAATATTTGTGGTTGTACACAAGTATTATAAATCGTTATATTTCAGCCGTCTGTGAACCGATTTTGATCAAACAAAGATGATGTTGTCATTTAAATATTATGTTCCTTCAAAGTTGACACTCAGTTTTTCATTATCTCACTAAAAAATATTTTGTGTAGCGCCCTCTGCAACAGAACTCAACTATCCCTTTAAGCTGAATTTATACTCGAAACGCAACGGTACATGCGCAATACACTGTTTCTTGCATGCGGATATATCGATTGATTTCTGCCGCAACTCATCGAAAATTCATAGTTTTCAAAGTTAAAATGTATTTGAACTTTATTGCAATGCTAGTATGAACCACAGAATGTTCACAAGTTTTCTTTTCAACTGTAGAGAAATAAAAAAGCCAACTGTAGAGAAAAAATTAAGCCAATATATAAAAATACACCGAATCCCGTATTAAATGAGTTTGAAGATTAAAATTTTCTTCAGAGAAATCTGGCAAAATGCGAACAAAAATATTTGCAAAATTTAGAAGGACACAGGAAGAATCGGGAAGAAAATTGAACACCGAGAAGGTTCGTGGCTTGCCCCGTCTGAAAGATAGAGGCCTACGCGTACGCCACTAGATAATGGGCAGCCCAGTACGAACACTCTAACCTACACCTGGGATGTTGTTTAAAGTTGATTTTTTGTTTTCTTCCATTTTCTCTTTTCCTTTTTTATTCTTTTTTCTTTCTTTTTTTGTAGCCGCCAAAAAGAGAAAGAAAGAAACAGTAAAAGGAAACAATAATAATGCATATGGCACATGTCATGAAAATGTACGTGACATTTTCATTAACCATGGCATTCATGTGATATGAAGCGAACAAAATCAATACAGAAAGAAAGGGGGAAAAGTACAAAGATTCTGACGAAATCAATAAGTGCTCTGCTACGCTAGGCGGCAGATTGGCTTATCCGATGTAAAGAGCTATTATTTAATTTTAAGAAAATGTAGTAATCTTTCTCCCTTTTGTTTTCTGCCCGTAATACGCTTTTTTAAATCTCTAATTTCTTCGTTATTTAATACGATTTAAAACAAAGAAGAATAAATAAGAGAGAGTAATAAACATATGCGTGGGATCATACACATGACATAATTTCACATGTAGGTTCAGATAAAGTTAGGCTGGTGGTATCAGTATTTGTCATAATAAAGATTGAGATAATCACTTCCAAAAAAAAGCGAATTAAGGGGCCCGTTTACGTAATGTAACCAAATTAATGCATATGCCTTTGTGAGGCGTTTACATACACATTATTTCATTTACCTGTTAAAAATGAATCTATCTCAATATTCAGAATTGAAATTACGTACATAAGTCGTTACTATGTAGGACAAACGTTATGGCTTGCCCTAATAACAACACGTAATACATCCAATTTTCATTCTGACTTTTTAAATACAATTATTCATAACAGATGAATGAAACAATTTGTATCGAGGCACATTATACATGTAGATATACATTTAATAGTTAGATTACGAAAATAGCCAATCAAAGTAGGTATTTCAAAAGTTGGTGAAATATAGACCTTGCACGCGATCGAAAGTCGATAATTTCGTTTGTGTGTCCTCTTTTAGAGTTTCTTAAGAATTCCTTTGATCCACGAATATGGAAAATTAGGGGATATGTATTATATAATTAAAAATAAATAGGTCTTGGGATTGAACATCTCTCAAAGTGGGTACGCGTTATTGTCAGGATTGTTTAGATTCGGATGAAGGATCGAAAGAAAAGTCAGACACAGTCATCTGAGAGAAAGCAAATACCCGGATGCTTCTCGATTACCATAATTCAAAGCTTCTTTCAAGTCCCAGGTCGATGTCTTCTAGATTGTACTAGCATAACAAAGATCAAGAAGATAGGGAGCTATCTGAGAGCATCAAATACCCGTATGCTACTCGATTACCATCATTCAAAGCTTCTTTCAAGTCCCAGGTCGCTGTCTTCTAGATTGTACTAGCATAACAAAGATCAAGAAGATAGGGAGCTATCTGAGAGCATCAAATACCCGTATGCTACTCGATTACCATCATTCAAAGCTTCTTTCAAGTCCCAGGTCGATGTCTTCTAGATTGTACTAGCATAACAGAGATTATAGAGGATTGGGAGCTATCTGAGAGCATCACATACCCGGATGCCAGCTCGATTACCGTCATTCAAAGCTTCTTTCAAGTCCCAGGTCGATGTCTTCTAGATTGTACTAGCATAACAAAGATCAAGAAGATAGGGAGCTATCTGAGAGCATCAAATACCCGTATGCTACTCGATTACCATCATTCAAAGCTTCTTTCAAGTCCCAGGTCGATGTCTTCTAGATTGTACTAGCATAACAAAGATCAAGAGGATTGGGAGCTATCTGAGAGCATCACATACCCGTATGCTACTCGATTACCATCATTCAAAGCTTCTTTCAAGTCCCAGGTCGGTGTCTTCTAGATTGTACTAGCATAACAAAGATCAAGAGGATAGGGAGCTATCTGAGAGCATCAAATACTCGGATGTTTAATCCTCAAGAAGGGATCATATCATGATAGACGGCAACTTGACTTGTAATTCTAAGCGCGTGTTTATCGGGAAAGTATCATTGAAACATAATGTTGTAAGTAAAAAATAAATTAGCAGTAACAGAAATGTGATGTAGAAATGAGGAGTTTCACCCCGAAACGAGTCGAGCGCTATTTTTTGAAAATGTTAACCACTCTCATAAAATGAAAAGATGCCTTTTACTTGATACCCCGTTCCTTACATTCAAAGAAATTATTTTAAAATTATTGTACAAATTGTCAACATTAATTCTCGTTATTTTCTTTATAATTGTTCTAGCAATGCCAATCGCAAATACCTCAACTTGAAAAAATGGAGATACAATGTGTTGCGATGTGCGACGGAACTCTTCATATGTTTCTCGCATATGTATACATTAAACATTATCAAACCATCTAAATATCATCAGAAAGAATTCTTTAAAACCAGACTCGACTAGCACTTGTGCTAACTTCTGGTACCCCCTTTAAAAGTGTACACATAATATTTTATTCCATTTGTATACACCATACTTTGTAAAACAATATTTATATTATTCATGTGTAATGTTATCAATTTTGTGTTATATCGTTATATTTTATGTAATTATGCTTGATACATTATTGCAATGACGACCTTCGTCATTGCCTTGTTTTCGGTCACATTCTGCCCCATTAATATTCTCCTTTTCCTTTTCCTTATCCTTATCCTTATCGTCAGGAAATCGCATTCGTTTTGCACGTAGTGTTTGTGATTCCTAGTTAGGTGCTTTCCTCATGTCCTTTTCCTTTCAAATTTCATAGGCATAGTCTCTAACATCTCATCAAGGTCACTACATTCTTCGATTTTGGAAATCACTCATGCATGACCGTCCAGGCGCCATTTTGTCCGTTTCTGGTCCATTTTAAGGCCTTTATATCTTCCTTCCTATCTCCACTATCCTAGATCCTACAAACTTCTAACAAATTCCTTTAGATAGTCTAAGAGATGTTCTTTAATCTGCAATGTAAAACCTGCCCTTCAAAATGCCATCTTCATACTCAAAATTCAAATCTGAAACCGACTCCGTCAACAATCTCTCAAATTCTTGAAAAATGGACCCCTAAATAATCTAAAACTGCCATAACTTTCTCATATAAATTCCGTATTGTATTTAAATCTTACAGTATCTTGATCTTATAATTGCACATAGCCATACCAAATTTCACGCTCCAATGGCTATGCAAAACATAAATAGCGCCCTCTAAAGTTCAGGGAATTGGCTTTCTTTCTGTGGCCGTATCTCCATTATGGCTTGGCAAACCCGTACCCTTTTTTGGATTTAGATACTTGAAGATATGCCCTTTCCAGCCATATACAAAATTATATACCCTAACACTGACCGACTTTGAGAAAAATGCCCGCCAAGTTCGCCATTTTCGAGAAAATTCCAAAATAACTTCAACTTGCTCTAAAATGGCGATCTTTATACCTATATCAATGAAACTTGGCAGATATATGTATCCATATACGTGACAACTGTCTGTCAAGTTAAGTAAAATTCAGATATGTCAGCGCAAAGTTATCGCCCAAAATGATGAATTTGCTATGCATTACGTAATAGCGCCTATAATGCGTGCAGTACATTGCGCGCAGATGACAATGGTGTTAAACTGACAGCAATGAAGTGCCCTATTTCGAATGATACCAAGTATGGTATATGTTCACACAGAAAATGTTGAGTAAATCACATTTGAATAAGGGTCACTATACGATTTCCGCCGAGTTTCCGCCCAATATTATAACACGTATCGGCTATGACGTCAATTCTCAGACTTTTTTTCGCCCCCTAAACATCCTTTTTTTTCCTTGAAATTTTGCAGTGACATTTCGAGTTGCAGTACGCAGGGCACCTCCTGGCCTGATTTTTGAAATTGGTCAAGGGGGCCATTTAAGACGCCATTTTGTACTATAAATCTATTTTACATTACGTGTTTCGATAGGATTATCATAGAAATAAAAGAGAGTGGTTTACAATAACAACCATGAAATTCTCTTTCCAATGATACCAAATACGGCCCACAAAGACACATAAAGAAAGAGAGAAAAAACAATTTAACTCCGGTCATAATACAGATCCTGTACGTTTTCCGCCCATGCATTACACGCATTGTCTATGGGGCAAATCGGGTTCACGCTTAGTGGCCCCCAGAACGATCTTTGTTGCAATGACGAACATGCACCAAATCCCATTGGTTTTTGCACGCAGTGCTTGCGAGCCCTTTCTAGGTTCTTTCCCCTATCACAATTTCTTTCAAACTTCGTAGGCATAGTCACTTCCATCCCATCAATGTCACTGTTGAGGCCTTTCTTTCGCCCTACCTATCTCCAATATCACAGAAGCTACAGACTTCGTACAAATTGCTCTGGATTGTCTGAGAGAAGCTCTTTCGTTTGACACGTAGAAACATGGCGTCATTGCACGCACATCGTTGTGACACGATTGCATTTCTAGTGTTTTACTTGTTATTATTTTTGTTGTCAATAAACTCAAACTCAAACTCAAAAAACTCATCCGTTTAAAAACAAATTTATGCGACCATTATGAAGAGGTAACAAGACGTCGCACTGCAATTTTTTTATTTTTCTTCAAATGACATTTAGTAACGAGATCCTATTGCACAAAAAAGAGGAAGAGAGATAGAGAGAACGGGAGAAAGGGATGGTTCGGACAGTCTTGACGCGATAAGATGTTGATTTCCTTCTCATTTCATCTTTAACAAAAAAGGAATATAATTGCCCTCATAGATTCCATTTTTCACGATTTTAAATTGGTTATCGGATACAATTGCCATATATAAACCCGAAAAAAAAAAATGTGAAGAATAAATGAAATAACAAGCGGTTTTTATTCAGTCGTTTATTTTCATCTATATCCGACACGCGAAAGTCATAAACATTTCTATGTTAGAGACGGTGAAAACAAACATGCACATTAATTATTTTGCACACTACTTTTTATTCTATCCCACTGATAATCTCTTACTGGGGTGGAGCCAGGTTCAACGGGTGAGAGGAGGGTGGGGGGGGGGGGGGGACAGTTGACAAGGGGGAAACAAGGTCTTAGCCTAAATCATGGAGTCAGGAGACAAGAGCAATTTTTTCAAGACCAAACTTCAAACTAGTGAGAAAATGATTGTAAAGAAAAAAATAAATACCGGTTTTTACAGTTAAGAAATGAAAAAGACGAGGTTACGAAATCGCATTCATTTTTATTAATGATACTGAATTTATATAAAATAATGACAATATCAATATCATATTACTGTTTAAACAAAAATCAGTTTGATTTATTTGAAATGTTCGGTATGTGACTTTCATCTTCATAATCTGATAATGGTGAACAATGTATTATAACGAAAGAATGGGAAAGAATTCATCGTTGTTTCTATCTCAAAAGGAATATTCTGCTACACTGTATCAACATTGTTTGTCACACATGCAGCCTCGTACTGCAAACGTATGAATATATTCATGACTGTAGAATATCAGGCCTTCTCAACTAGTAGAAGCGCCAAAACAAAAATCAATTGAGGTTGAAATGCCACTGTGTTACGAGGGAGAGTAGCGACCGAGCCGATACCGGGTGGGGTCCAGGGGGCGAAGCCCCCGGAAGCTATAGTGGATTTTTGGGCTTTTTTAGGCCCAGATGTGGCATTTTTAACACCTTTTTGTTCCATAAAACATCAATCATAATTTAATATTGATGTGAAATAACTAGTACAATTCCTGGCTAAAATCTACACTGGAAGTTAATTTATATGTAGTTATTTTGGTGCAATAAACATGGAAAATGTCAAAATGAAGTGAAAATCAAACAAACAAAATGGCTCATTTGGGCTCAACTTCGACTGCGACTTTTTGATTTTTCTGAGTTTTTTTATTTTAAAATATAATTTGTTAATGTTGTTCTTTCTTTAATTTTTAATTTTGTATTTTGTATTAATTTTTTGGAACAGCCGCGCGCCACTCTGACTGACCACAAGCGCCACGAGTGATGCGCGCGCCGCCAGTTGAGAACGCCCTGCTGTAGATGGTTGCGTGCATGGTCGCAAACCAATGATAATTGCGGAGAATGTTGATTTTTACACAAGACAGCACGGGACTCACGAATATGCATGACTTATGCCACGTCTCGCTTCCCGGAACGGCGTATGCTCTTAATTATGCATACACGGGAAGCGCCCCACCCAATGGGGGCAAATGTAGGCCTATGGCAAATATGCATACACAAGCCACGCCTTCGTGGCAACGGGAGGGCCCGTTCGCCCAGGGGGCAATTTAGGCGGTCGGTCAAACCGTAAGAAACGCGTTAAAATGGAAGGACGGGAACAGTTTTAATACTAGCAGAAATAAACAAGGTATATGAAACAGTAGAACAATTAGAATGTTTCAGTTACGTATATATATATTTTTATTACAGTAAGAATATTAATACAATCTATCTTTAAAATAGTACAAATCAGACATAAAATGAATTAAATATATTAGTTATTTCTTATCTAGAAGAAAAGGACCCCTGAACGGAATTATGCCTTTATTATTACAAATTCATATGAACATAATTAATAACATTATATCTAATTCACCGAATATGAGGACATAACCCCCCTCCCCCCCCCCCCCCCCACCAAAAAAAAAAAGATACAGCATATTTGTTTTGTTTTGTTTTTGTTTGTCTTACTTTCCCAAATAAGAAAGAAGGATTCGTCATACACTGATTACTTGCTGATTTTGACTTGCTTTTAGGCACAAAAGTGCTGAATATTGGTAAATGATTCACTCTTTTCAAAATATTTCTACTATCAAAAAGAACTAAAAACAACATATCGTTTTTTTAGCACTCTGAGAGATTTTTCAAAATTTTGTTTTTCTCATCTCCTTTCTGGAGAGTCTCATGGCACAAATGCATCACATCACCCTGTCACCATTTAAAGATACAGCAAAACTCTGCTCAAATCAGCCTAAATATAACTTTCCATTTAATTTTACCCGTCACTCCACAGGGGAAAATATATATAGTAATTGCTCTGGAGAACCATTAGATGACTTCTCAAAAACCGGGCTAACCAGATTAAACAGATAAAAAAAGCAGAAATACGAAGTTGCAAACCATCTAGAGACTCCTATTAATCAATTGCGATATTGCTTAAATTATATCATTACAAAATCTTTATTTTCAGTTTTCTTAACGTATAACTGATTTTTCTTATGAAACTGAAGATAAGGCATATATTCAATACTGACTGAACGCCATTAAACTATCATCAGCAACAACAGACTTTCTAGTCTCAAGCTGACATGGTGTATATGATTGTTTTGTTTTAAAGTAATCAAATATAGGATAATGCTAATACATGGTTATGACAAGCATATATAAAAAGATATTTTAAGAAAGAAATGCGTTTTTTCAATGTTTATTTACTTGAACACCTTTGAGGACTGGAGTGGAATGTAAAGAGGGCCCATCGAGCCAGTCCATTGCAATTTACTAACCTATGCAAGCATCTTATCATATTTTGTTAATTTTCAATGGGATGAACTTGGATTCAAAACTTATGACAGTTTCTACTAAAAGCTCCCTGGCTATTAAACAAAAACAGATTTCAAAAAAGAAAATAAAAAGTGACTATAGTAATAATAATAATTTTGTTTACCCAGTGAAGCCTCATACTGAGGCCCTGCAATTATTTGTTATACCAGCAACTGCAAGGTACCTATTTACACCTGGGTGGAGAGTGGCAAAATGTGGATTAATATCTTGCCAAAGGACGTTAGCGCCGGACTGAGACTCGAACCCTCAACCCTTGGATTGAGAGTTGAGCGATCAAACCACTATACCACGACACCTCCATTCTTCCTGCATTCGTTTTGAACTACAAGGAAAACTTCCAAAAAATTGAGCAACTTACAGAGAACCTTAATAAAATATTTGTTTAATGATTGAAAGATGATGCCAAATAAGCCTAGGACAGCGTCTCTGTACATACATTACATACAACTTAATTACATGTAAACCCTTTAACATATATTATGGCACAAAAATCACAAACAAAACGTTACATCTTAGTACTTGCACAAGCACTTCCCAAATGTATAATGAAATTATAGAATATTTACAGGTATTTTTGTCAATTTTACAGATATATAATTTAGAAAGGTTAGGTAGCTTAGCGGAAACTAGTGGCACGAAAAGACGTGTGTAGAATGCAAAATGCCCAATCATGATAGTGATGTTTGTTAATACAATTTTTTTTTGCGGGGGGGGCGGGGGGCATCTGAATAAAAGTTTAGTCTACATTACGCCTCGGGCTCCTCGCCATGATCGCTCATCAAAATCATAAAAATGTGCATGTACTGCAGCTCCATATCATAATGATGTGGTTCTAATCTAGACCTCTACCCCGATGTGATGAAAATGATGATTCTCAACAATTATGCAAATCTTGTTCCGGACGCATCTGTTTGTGCTACTACATTTTGCTAAGCTAACTCACAACTGACGGCACAAGAAATAATAAGTAAACGATATATACATAATATGCCTTCGATAAGAAATAAAATATATTATTTTGTTCAAAATACTGAGATGTTCATTAAATTCAATGAATTTGCTGGAATGAATCAATCGTACATTTTGTATCTTACATAAGAAAGAATTGCCCCTAACCTAATATAACGAGGGCACTGTTGCAGAAATATGGAAATTAACACACACTGAAGGAAAAAGAAATGCAGATATGTCAAGCTCTATACAATTTTTATTTTATAGAAAACCAATCGGCATCATATCTTGTAAGAATAGTAAGAATCCAAATATTACCATATGGGTGGCAAAAGGATATTTTTACACGTGTATACAATGAAAAAACTTTCCAGTGACTCAATCACTTTGCTCTAAATACATACAAGGTACACCTTTAAACAAATAAGAGTGACTAAAACGAGTTGAAATGGATTGGTACCTAGTAATTTGAGAAGTTTGGTGTCCAATAATCACATTTTTGTTCTTAAGGTACAGCCATTGTAATGCTAATGATCTTCTGCTTACCGGTAGTGCAGTATGAATGGTCAAATGATTACGGATAACTGGATAAGGCACATATTATTAAAGTTCACTCAGAATAAATGCAGAGTTGATCTTAGTCTGTACATTGGTCTATCTATATAATAAGACTATTAGTGCAAAGTCTATGGAAACAGAATTACCCTTTGCCTTATCCAATGTGTAACATTAGGTAAATGCATGTTGTTAACTCAGCTACATACATTAAATTGATTTGAAATGCCTCTTGGCAGATGTGAAAAGTGTGTTCTGTGCATTATAAATATAAATAAAGGGCGATTCCATGCAATCTGTCCCGTACAACATATGCCAATTGCCCATATACGTTTCATCCATGAATGGTAAATTCATACAGTATTAACAACAGTGAGTAGTGGTTGTGATAAGAGAGAGCACTATAAGGGAGTTTACAGATAGCTCATGGTACAAATGACCCCAAATATTCACAGATCTTTTACACATGGAGAAGTTCCACTTTGAGCATCTTAGAATAATAACTGCCAAAGTCCTAGATGTGCTTCATGAATACCTTTTGTTTGCCCTCTTGAAAAGAATACTTCCACCTGCGTATCTTAATGTACCGTTGGTGCATAAATGAATAATGTTACATAACTTTCATCAGCGCATATCCAGTATTCATCTCTGGTGGGTTTTAGGTTTTTGGTACAAATGACCTTTATCTGCCCATGCGCAGATTGTATCTGTAAACTCCCTTATTCTGATGCAATATGAGAAGAAAAAAAAAACTTGGGTCGTATGGGACAAAATTCGAAGAATTGCCCTATACCGCTAGCGATCCCCACACATAAGACCTTTTAGAAAAAGACGTTGTATTGCCCTTTGCGACCTACAAAAAAAAACTTGAAATCTATGGTTGGTTTAAAAAATGTAAACAAAAATGTTAAACCCTTTTTTTAGAAAAAATGTATCAAAGCATTCAAAACTGAGAAATATCAGCCAAAAGGAGGAGTAAAAAAAAAAAAAAAAAAAATCTGACCGACCAACCCATGTTTTGGCACCTACAGGGCAATACAACATCTTTCTTTTTTGGCATAATTATGAGGTACCATATTTTGGTTAGTTGATCCTCTTCATGAACAGCTCAGATACTACGAACGTAACCATTCAGCCAGGCGGCAGGCAACTTTCATCGCCGTCTTGTGCCACCAAAACCTGCAACATGATAAAAAAGAGAAAAGAAAAGTAAGACATCAATTAGACACTACAAGATAATGATAACAAAGAGAGAGACCTTCAGAAAAGAAGAGTAACAAAGAGCAGTTTAAAGGGATCGTTTAACAATGTTAAATCTGAGATGCATGACCCTACATGTCATCAGTGTCTGTGATATGGTGTAATATTGAAGCCCTAAAAAAAAACGTGCTTCAAAATGATCATGAAGTGCCTTAAACAAGTAAAAATCTTTGAGTGACCGGTTTGACCATACTCGTTTTACCCAATAGACTGTAGTGTTATGAAATCTGTTAGGAAAACGCAAAATTTGATATTGATTTCCAATCATAAATATCTTGATCATCAGACAAGCGATCCACTTGTAAAAGTCATGGGGTTCCTGACTAAAGGTTTATAATTATCATTTGCAGCATGAGCTAAATCCAGGATTTTGTTTCAGATTAATCTGAGACAAAGTTACCCAATCCCTTTAAAATAATATTATGGTTGCCGGAAACTCAAAGAAATAAGAAATTAAAACAAGTTTTTCTTGAATACTGACCTGAAGCAGTTCTTGTGCCTGAACTTCCCCCACCACCGCCGAACCCAGAGAACCCTCCTCCACTCCTACCGCTGCCACCCCAGCCGGAAGAGAAGCCGCCGCCGTACCTCGGTGTAGAGTAGCCGCCACCGTACCTAGGTCTTCCATAACCTCCGTATCCTCCGTAGCCACGACTGCAACAACGAACAAGGATTGATCAATGACAAATGACAAAAATCAGTGACAAATCTGCTGATAACCAATCGGAAGCAAGGATGTCACTAGCAGAGCTGCCAACCTTGTGCGACCAAAAAACTAGGAATCATGATGGCAAAAAAAAGGAATTTCAAGCAAAAAAAGGGAATTCATAAAAACAAAACTTACAACCACGCGCGATACACTTCCAAATCAGAAATGTTCATTCCTCATGCTGTTTTTTCCATACAAGCAGGTTTTTTTGTTGTTGGTTATTTTGGTATTATCGGCATTTCATTCTTTTTGAGAATGATTTTCTCTTCAAGTATGTTCTAAAATTAGTTTTCTATTGAATTTGCGATCAAATCACTGTTAAAGTTGTATGACGTTTAAGGGTGTGTGGCATGTATTATTAAAAAAAAAAAAATTAAAAAAAAAAACATATTTGATGAAGAAAAAACGTAATACCGTAATTTGGAGGAAAAAACGGAGTAATTCCGGCAAAAACAGAATTGTTGGCAGCTCTGCACTAGCTTATAACACAAACTGTCATTTGTCACTGACGACACGTTTGGTGAAAAGCACCCCCTGCCAGGGACCTGGCAAAAGCCAACAATGTGGCTCTAAGTTTTGCTAGATATTGGGTAACAGTTGTTTTTCAAATGACTCAAAACGATGATGACTAGATTTAAAGATAATGAACTTAAAGCAGTAGGAAAGTAAACAAAGGTATGAGCTGTGGCATACTGGATGACAAATGCACTGGTAGGGAGGGACCGGGCAATTTTGCTGGATATTGGGTAAAAGTTGTTTTTCAGATGACTCAAAATGATGATGACTAGATTTAAAGACAATGAACTTAAAGCAGTAGGAAGGTAAACAAAGGTATGAAGCACATGTGGGCGGTTTATGTAAGACATGTTGGTGTCGATGAGAAAATGCGATGTTGAGATGGTCTTCAATAGCCCCCACAGCCTCTGTACCCATTGCCATTGCCACTACTGTACAATAACACAACATTGATAAAAGTAAAAGATCTTTATTCTAATCAATCTAGGTTGAAATCAAGTCTAAAGTGATGAAATTGTAAATTATTCACTATTTATGTTGTATAGCTCCCTCTCAAGACTGATATTACTTAGTTTAAAAACAATGTTTCTTGACTACAATCGACCGATTTGCTACTCCCGTTTGGAAACTATATATCAGAACTGCATATTCTGAGATTTGTTCCTACACTGTTTTAGCCCCTATTAAAACCAACTTAATATCAGTGAGGACTTCCTCCTTTTAGTATCCCAAAGCTTAGTTACTGGCACATATATATTATATATTTATTGCATTCCATTCCAATATTCTAGCAATGCGAAATGAATAAACTTACTTTCTGTTACCACCGAAGAGATAGCCCAAAAGTCCCCCGGCGGCCGCACCTGTCCAGAATCCGCCCCCGCCTAGACCCCCTCCGAGACCCCCTGCATCGGTTCCTGCACCCCTGGTGGCTCCTGAAGAGTACCCCTGGCTTCCACCACAGCCGGCTCCCGAGTATCCATCGTCCCTGAAGCCTGGGGGAGGGGGTGCACCACCACCACCACCACCACCCCCTGGGCCAAAGCCTGTACCTCCTGGGCGAGGGTAGCCATCGTCAGTCCCTGCTGTTCCTGATGTAAGAGTTGGTTAAGGAGTCTTAACAATTCTTCCATAACATGAAGTATACCAATAAAAAAGGGGGAAAAAAGAGAGGCTTTTCACAAGGTCTCTGAATTCCTTGGCTAAATATTCAGCAGGGTATAAAGCATAGTTATCATCATTTGTACAAGTAGGAGTAGTAACTATCAACATTAGTATTATAACTATTAATATTATCAATCATCATCATCATCCTCATCATCATGAAAGCTGGTAGAAGTAGATCTATTACTACATAATACTTATAATAGTAATCGTATTAGTAGTAGCAGGAGCAGGAGCAGCAGTATTAGTAGTGCAAGTAGTAGTATAATTTGTAATAGAAGTAGTACATGTAGAACTAATAGTTGTTTGACGCTGCTTATAAGTATCAGCTTGCATGGTGATGTAGACATACAGTAGGCTTGCGTTAATTTGCACCATGTGAAGGAGGGGATTTAGAACTATTAGCTTAAGAAAGATAACCAACAGTCCTTTTCAGGACTGCACACACTCAAGAAAGAAAGATTACTGAGAGTCCTTTTCAGGACTCCCTAATCCTCCCCCCCCCCCCCCCCTCTCTCACATGGTGCAATCGCAAGCCTAATGTATAATAGTCAAGACAGGCTAAGGATGTACAAATAGAAACATTGAGAGTGTGTGTAAAGGATATTCTGTGGGCGAACTGGCTATGCATGTTCTATAAATGACATACATCAGGACTCCAACTATAGCAAGAAAGAGCCAATCCACCTTGCTCGATTTCTGCTGACTGCAAAATGAAGTAAAAGGGTAGAGAGAGAAAGATTTTGATCAAGACAAGTTAATATAATGGGTACCGGTACTACAATTTATTTATTCCAGAGATGCCATTTAGAATCAATCAGAAGGCCTTAAAATCACATAGAATGAGTTATTTTGTACCTAAAACAGGCTGAATCTATGACCTGGACTTTTTTACCAGTGCCTGAATTCAGGCTTTTGCTTGAAACCTGGTATCTTTGTTATGCTTCCATTTGTTTTATTTAAACACGATAGAACAAGCTCTCTATCACTCTCTCAGTATTTATGTAAATATTTTTTTGAGAGACGTGTTTTTATATATTAGAGATCACAAGAAATAATGAGAGAGAATTGAACAAATATAAGTACAAACGTAACAACGCAAAGTTTATTCTTTTTCTTTATCTTAGGATATTAAACATTTTTTTGTTTCTAATTTTGCATTGCAGTTCTAAATACATGTAAGTATTGTCTTTCAAATGCCGTTGGAATTTAACCTTTTCATTTTTGTTGACAGGTCTGCAAATAGGACAGGGTACCTTTAACAAAGAATTATGCATTAAATTTCATTGCATTACAAAAATGGTCTTTAGAGCCTATGTCTGCAGACTAGTTCTCACCTGTGGTTGTAGGTGTTATCGTATGACCCATCGTTGCTGCCATAGTAACTGTGAGAGTTCCCTCCACCGTTCTTTTGTTGCATTCCCTCCTTGGTGTATTCAAGTGTGAACTCCAACTGCAGGATTAAAACAGTGAACATGCACAGACGTGTTTAATGATCTGATGACCTTTGACCCCAACATTTTTAACACCCAAATGTAATGTCAGTTCTTCTTTTCCTGCTATACAGTACATTTTTGTTATATTGTACTTGAGACAGGTTTTATTGTTGTTAATGAATGAGACTAGGATTCTAATTTGACTCTGTGTTATGTACATTTTTGTTCATTGATCAATGATCATGTGACCTGATCATGTAAACTCACAAACCAAAAATAAAGACATTAAAGTCCTCATGTTGTTTGGGTAGCCTTTCATGATTTGTGATCCAATAACTGCTGAACTTTATCATTTCATCTTTTCATAAATATGTATAAGATTGATCCAAGTTGTGTTACATCGTTTACGACTTCACTAATTCAAAATTTTCTCATCCTTTCTTGAATTGTCCTTGAATTTGTTGCTTGTCTGTTTCTCTGTTATGGTATATTTAGAGGTACTCAGAAGGGTGACCAGACATTTGCTCCTGCAACAATACACTCATGGTTACAAGAGTTAAAGTGAAGGGGGTGTATTGCTCTAAACTTTAAGCGACTCAGTAACATTGCCTCAGATTCTGAAACAAAATCCTGGATTTAGCCCATGCTGCAATCATAATTATAAACCTTTTAGGTCAGTCAGGAATCCCATGACTTATACAAGCTGATTGCCTGTTTGATTATCAAGGTATTTATGATTGGAAAACAAATTTTCATTTTTCATTTTCATAACAGTTTTTATAACACTACAGTCTATTGGGAAAATGAGTATGGTAAAAACCGGTCAGTCAAAGATTTTTTACTTTTTTGAGGCACTTCATGATATTTTGAAGCGCTTTTTTGTTTTAAGGGCTTCAACATTACACCATATCACAGACACTGATAACAGGTAGGGCCATGCATCTCAGATTTAATATTGTTAAACGTTGCCTTTAATATCATATCATCAAATGTATGGGGTTAGGGTAAGGAGAGGTGAGTAGGCTCAGTCTGTCGAACCAAAGATCCCGGGTTTGAATCACACCCAGGCGGATGACTGAAGCCTGCGTTGTGTGTTAACGTGCCCCTCCCCTTATTTATAGACGCAGGCTATTTTAAGTGGAAAACACTATGTTAAATGGAGGCCCCATGTAGAGAAGGGTCACTACCCACTGCACTATTCGTATGAGAGTAGGGGGAAACCCAGGTGTAGTGGTCCACCTGCACACAACCCAGTATAGTACAATAATACTCTGTAAAGAGGTATGTACTCAAAATGGAAGAAGGCACAGTGCTGGGTCGAGGGGTGAAGTAAAGTTTTTGGTCAGTGTATGAAATTCACACAGCTCAATCGTCGCAGGAGCACATGTCATATAACTGCTCAAAAGACCCATCAAAGAGTTGCCAATTTGCATTTGATCGTTCACAACTTACCCCACACGATCCCCTGAGAATGTAGTCATCGTCAGGCGAGGAGTATCCCTCACAGATAACCTCTATCTTACCAAAGCGATACGCATTGTCCATGTCACTCTTGCATTCCCACTGGAAAACAAAATAAGAAGAAAAAAAGGATAGATTTTAATTTTTGATTCTGGCTCATTTCAATTTCTGGGACTAATTAAAACCAAAAAAAAAAATCAAGGTACTACACATGTCATTCATACCTGCCAACCTTTCACTAAAATATTTTTTGTTTTAAATAAACAAATAAATCACAATTTCTCTCTGCAATATCAGGATTATGGTCTATATATTGTATACTTTTTACACTAAATACATTATCAGGAGAGAAATTTTGAGCTCATAACATTAGCCTGAAGGTCCCAAAATATGTATTATCCTTCCAAAATAGGAAAAGTTGCAACTATGGTATTCACCAGCTCTATATGCAGTTGTAGTACATGTACATGTATCTAACGGTATGTGATAAAATCATGATTTTCAAAAATCCGCATTATGTGTTCCCATACTGCCAACGTGTCTTTCATCTTTCTATATTTCGCGAAGCTCCCTAAGAAGTAGTCTGCAGGCAGACCCTAATTTTACACTTAAGGATGATTCTATGAAAGTATTGAGCAGAGCTTATTCGAGGGGCAGATCCAGACGGTAACAGGGGAGGGGGGCTAAAGAGGGGGCCCAATTCATGACAAAATATTTAGCTGGTGAATAAGCGGGGGGAGGGGAGAGGTACAGTAAGAGGTATTTTTCCATTTTTTTTTCTTACAATGTCTTTATAGTCTTACAATTCAGATACTCTGTTATACAATGGAAAAAGAGTGGCATGAAAAGTCACGCTGGAAGTATGCAAACGCATATGCAAGCCTCATGATAAAGGGGTCGTGATTGATATGTATATCACATTGCTATTGTTGATACATTTTGTTTTGTTTCAGCTACAATACTTCAATATCAATATTATTTTTTGTATTCAAATCAATAATCCACTTTGGAGTGACCATCTGCACATGGGCAGACAAATGTTATTTCTACAAAGTTAAAAAAGTCACAGATACTTGATAAATGTTCATGAAAGTTTGCAACTATTATTAATTTATCCCCCGGTGGTACATTTTGCAGGCGAGAGGATTTTACCTGAACATCGTACCCGTCTGAGCCTCGGTTATAACACTGTACTACTTGAGGTGTAAATGCTTGGGCTGCTGAACCTCCAACACATTGTAGCTGCAAGGAAAAGAGTCAAGAAATAAAATAAACGTTTCTTCCCCATATCTCTGTAGGCCCTATTCCATATCCTTATCTGTACATAAACTCACTGAAATATTGAGCCCGTTTCTGTTGCAGAACGTTGTGCCACTCATATATAAATGAGAGCATTTTAATAGAAAATAAGAGCATCTTAATAGAAAATGATCAATTAAGTGTATAAAATGACAATACAGTGTGAAATTTAAGATCACTTTTGTTGCATACAAATTCTTAATTTATTTTCTTTTCAGTAACCTTCATTCACACCGTTCCATTTAAAATAATGAAAACTATGAAAATTGGAAAAATACAAATAAGTGTTCCAATTTGTGCCAATTTGAGGAGGAAAAGCAGATTCATTGAGACATTTCGAACTGCTATGGATTAAGATCCAAAGCATTCATTTACTGCATCATACCTGTTTAACTGGGCTAGATCTTCTTCCAGTCATCGAGAAATAATTGATGCCGATTTGAGTAAAAGCCGATTCATTGAGACCTTTACTTTAGAAAACCATGATTATGAGCTAGTATATGGGTTAAAGACCTCAAGAGTTAATTTACTGCATCGTACCTGTTTAACTGGGCTAGATCTTCTTCCCGTCGTCATCTTTCCATGGTGAAGGGTGAGAACAGAGATATCTCCAAGCAGCACTTGATCACTCTTTCCTAGAAATAGAAGGATTGGACTTGGAAGTTGGATGGTTTACGTCATCCGGACATTAACACAAATAAATCATTCCCTTTTGCCTTTCAATTTAACGAAAAAGTAAGTCTACCATATCGGACGCCTAGATCTATAATATAGGTCTAGATCTAGATCTAGATCTAGACTATCTGAAGGTTGACAAATGTCAATTTTATTTAAGAATTACCCATACCACACAATTATTTCTGTCTATGCCATGATACTATGCCTATGAAAAGTCCACCAGCAACATCCCCCCCCCCCCCCCCTCCTTTTCTATATTCTGTTTTTCTCTTTTGACTTTGTTTTGGAATTTGGTTCCTGTATGTAAACAGATCAAGCATTAATGTTTGTTATTATTATTAACAACACAGCCTTACTTTAGAATACCCTAAACAAATGATTTCTGACTTACCAAACCCAAATGCTGCTTCCGTTGTGCCTAGAAAGTTAACAACAAAAACTCCAACCACAATCGCAATGGCACTAGGCCTATACACAGATGCCTTCATTGTTGTCCCGTCTACTGAAATCTCTGCAGTGTTTTAACATTAATTTTTGTAAATCAAAAATGCTCCTTTCTCGGAATAAGACAACGCTTTCCCGAATAAGACAACGCTTCGCTTTTTAGATGATTTTACCTTACAAGAAATGGATAAATAACTTGGGAATTTTCACGTTACCCTAGAATTCATTTGTCTTGCAAACTTAAATTCCACAAAATAATGATATTTTATGCGGATGATTATGCGCTTTCCACAAAAGTCTACGTCAATGCCTTGCATGGTTATGGTACGCTGCAAGGTAATACATGTATAGGGAAAACAGTTTGTATACAGTGCTATTTTTGGCACAATACATAATCAATAGTAATGTGACGTGTACTAAACTATGGTAAGCCATGATTCGACTGATGCAATGCCTTTGAATTTGTGACGTAGGCAATTTTGTTTTTGTTGTTGTAGTTTAATTGTTTGGTCATTTGTATGTTTCTTTGTTCTTGTTCTTTCTTTCCCTTTTTTCGTTGATTTATAATCAGCGGGGTAGACAGAAAGTGTAAACCTGTTGTAAAACATTATAAACAGTTAAAAACTCAAAGCTATATTAAATGGATAATATTCGGGGAAATATGATGATCGCAGGCGCGTACACAGGGGGAGGGTTTGGGGGGTTAACCCCCCCCCCTTTGGTAATTTTGTGTGTGTAAACCCCCCCCCCCCCCTAAATTTCTCTAAACCCCCCCCCCCCTCCTTTTTGATTTTTTGTTTTTTATTTATTTATTTTTATTAAAAAAAAAAAAAAAAAAAAAAAAAAAAATTCCCATGGTTGACCTAAAAAAGCTAACCTTACCCCCCCCCCCTCCCCCCCAACGGAACAAAATGTCAATTTTTCAAATTTCGAGACCCTAAAAAAAAAAAGTGTCCTTATACTGTATGATGACGATGCATGGTGATTTGAAGAAAACTACTATATACTACTATATTTCTACTACTACTATACTGTAGGCCAGGGGCGTACGCAGGATTTTTTCAAGGGGGGGTTTTAAAATATTTTGCTCCCGAAAATTTGAAAATCGCGCCGGCCGAAAAGTCGCTCAGTGGGGGGGGGGGGGGGGGGGGGGGGGGGGGGGGGGGTTAGCGGACACTTTTTTTTTGTTTTTGTCTCGAAATTTCAAAATTTGACATTTTTCTTCGTTGGGGGGGGGGGGGTAAGGTCACCTTATTTAGGTTAGCCGTGGGTATAATTTTTTTTTTTTTTTTTTTTTTTTTTTATAATAAAAAAACAACAAACAAACAAAGGGGGGGGGGTTTAGTTTTTTTTAGGGGGGTTTACATACGGTCCCCGACTTGACAGTTTTAGTCGACTGATTGTAAGCTAAGTGTTTGGAATTGAAAAAGAGAGCCCCCCCCCCCCAAAAAAAAAAAAAAAAAAAAAAAAAAACGCTAATAATACTGAGCAAACACTTACCACCATAGGCCTACCTGTATTCTTAACTTCATGTTCCTGATTGATACACTATACATGTACATGTACCTTTGACATATTTTCGGGCTAGTAGCTAGGCTATATGTTTTCTTATTTTTTTTCATTCCGATTGGTCAATGATCAATCAATCTCAGAATGAAACATTGTTCTGAATGTTCACCTGAGTTTAAAAACAGCCCCAAATCATTAGCTTGCTTTATTGATTGAATCTTTGAATTATGCGTTTGAACAATATTTAAGGTTATGGTTCTTGTACATAATTTTGAACCGAAATTTGTTCTCCATCGCTATACAGCGATCTATGGTGTATCAGGATCATTTCGACTCTCCCAGGCATGCTACATCTATTTTGCATTATTGTTATTATACTTTAAGAAAAAGAGAAAGGAAAGAAGGAAGGGAGAAAAAGAATGTTATCATAGTACATCACCTTAGTAGGTTATGTTATTGTGTCTCATTAATGTCATTTATACCATAATGTCTCTTGTTGGGATCTTCAATATAGTTTTGAAATGGAAATTTTAAGGGGATTTTTAAGGAACTTTTATATTACTGAAAGCTATATTGTTCCTCAACCCCATTGTTTTCAACATACCCACTTATTGAAATAAGTAGGCTATTGGCAAATGAGCTCCAGAGTGGGTCCTTAATTTGCATCTTTTTCTGGTTCGTCCTTCTTTTCCTTTCAGTGCATAAAAGCAATGTGTACTTTATTGTATATTACTATCAGTTTTATCTAACAATAACATTTAATTTGTTTGGTATTTGTGTTGGTTTAAATTTTGTTGTAACCAGCTCAGTGTTTATTCAATAAACCAGTTCACGGTTGGTTAGCATATTACTGCAATGACCCCGAATATCCACAGATCTTCAAAACCTGAAGAGGTCCCACTTTGTACATTTTGAAATAATCACTCCTACAGCGATGGAGGTGCTACATAAATAGCCTTTGTTTCCCATTTTCAAAGAATACTTCCACCTGTGTATCATGGAGGGCATAAATGAATAATGATATTTTGGCCGGGCTCGGTTATCATGAGCCCCCCCCCCCCCCCTCCCCAATATTTTGTACGTGCTGATGAGTTGAGGGAAGTGTATGCCGGAGATATTGACTTTTGTAGCATTAACTCGGCAGCTAACAAGCCCCCAAGACGTGTGTGACGATGAGAGGAAACCTATCAAATACATTAAAACAATCTGTTAGATTTTCAACAACAGTCCAATCTATAAGAGATCATTCTCAGAGGTGCACATCCTTCTTCTCATTTACCTTACCATCCCGGTTACAACGGCAACTTGCGAGAGAACATTCTCTGTCTTGAAACGGATCAAAACTTATCTGATAAGTACACTGACCCAAAGAAAGCTCAACCAAATCTGAATATTACACATATATAAATCTCGTACAGATAAACTGGACTTGAAAACTATTGCCCAAAACTTTGTTTCCAGGAACACAAGAAGACAAAACATCTTTGGCACATTTGTCTGAGGCTGCATGTGCTCCTCAAAGAAGAAAAGTCTGAAATGTTTCGCCGCGATGACATAGACGAGGAACAAAGAATTTATTTCCAGGTGCAAATTAAAGACAAAGGAGGATCTCAGAATTATATTTTGTGGGTGGTGCCACATTTCAGTTTTTAAATATGTCCGATTATAGGCATGTGTGACAATAAAAGTTTTGTTTTTCACGTTCCTGGGGTATTATTTTTTCCAAAGGTGTTAAATGTGTGTTATTTTAACACCTAGTACTTTGTCTTACTTGATAAAAATAAACTGAATATCTTACAATTCAACGATTTCTTCAAGTAGGCCTACTTTTATTAATTTCTTCAACTGCTTAAAAGTAAGGCTACAAATGCTTTTTTATTGTAGAGCTGTAGTGTGAACAGGCTACTTAGTAATTCACATTTATAGATTGGTGCACATCATTATGCTTGATCATCCTTTCCTATCTGTTTGTTTTCATTCCTCTGTTAGTCATCCTTTATGTGCTACCTATGATATTTGAATATTCATTATTTCTTTTTATTATATAAATGAACATGTAAATACCTATATATGCAACATAAACCCTGGAGGTTTAAAGTTGTAAAGCCCAGGGCAGTTCAACACACGCAATCATGAAATAAGGGTGTCTTCATCGAAGTGTCTCTGTAAGTTTAGAACCACGCCCTGTGCCTACCCGCTCAGGCCACTCTACATTCAGGGGCGTCGCTAAAGGGGGGGGGGGGGGGGGGGGTGGGGTTGAAGTCGGTGGGATTTTTTTTTATGTCGGTCGGCCAGCAATTTTTTCCCCTTCGAACTGTGACTTTTTATCGGACAAAGATTTTTTTTTGAAAATTCAAAGACAATGATTTAGAGTCGGTACAATGAATCGTCTTCTTTTTCTAATAATTTAATGAAACGTCGAAGCTTCCGCGCTTTGCGTGGGATGGGGAAACTGAATTCAGACAAGGATTAAGAGTCGAGAACGGTACAACAAATCGTCTTCTTTTCATAATAATTTAATGAAACGTCTATTTAAGCTACCGCGCTTTGCGCGGGAGGCCTTTCACCCATCCCCTCCCCCACCTTTTTAAGTGATTCGCTTGCTCAATACCGCCCCTCCCTTAAATAAGATCCTAGCTACGCGCCTGCATGAAAATATATAGCTATGATGCTTACTAAGTTGACGAAATAATTTGTATATTTATGTCGTCGACGAAAATGACTATTTGCGCATAACAATTTAAACTTCGGCCCCGGGTTTATTGGGTTAAATTTTGAGATATTGGGACATTTAATTTTGTCGGTAATTGGTGGCTTGTTTTGTCGGTAATCGTTGGCCTCTATACCACCCCCCCCCCCCCCCACTGAAAAAGGTCTAGCGACGTCCCTGACGACACATCTGGGCCCCGTCTTACAAAGAGTTGATATTGATCCGAATCAATATCAAGTCCCTAAATCAATCACAAGTTTGCAGTCTCCCATCTCTTATGTACATAGTTGTGATTGATATCAATCACAAATAAGTTGCGATTGATATCAACTCTTTGTAATACAGGGCCCAGGCCTATACTTGCGTTTTGTGAGAGGCTTAAGTATCCGGGCCAGCTATATATAGTTGAGTAAGTTTTGAAGAAAAACAAAACGAGTACTCGCTCTCCAATCGTATTGGTTATTTAGGAATTTCGAATGTCATCAAATATGTTTGTTTTCTTTTAACATAATAATTGTTTTGCGACTCAATTCAGGCCTGACTAAATATAAACTTTTTCGCAGGGCAACAGACAAGTAATTTAGTCATATACCTGATTAACATTTGAAGATTTCCTACACTAGTGCCTGGCCGTGCGTGTCCCATATTTGAACACTAAGTTGCACCTGAAATTGCAACATGTGCATTATAAGCTCCAAACGCTTTCTTTCATACAAATACACCAACAACAAAAAAAAATCCCAAAAGCTTGAATGCATACTATTTCACAAGATGTAATTAAACAATATGAATGATATTAATGATACACTTACATGTACATGCAAATGCATGATCATTTTTGCGCTTCTTGCTGCCAGCAAGATAGTTTCCTTCTGCATGTTATTTTGTTGCTGTTATGAGTTTATATTCATATTTTTGTTATCAAACAGGAATAAATAAATGAATATATAAATACATTAATAGTTGTACAATGATGATAGAAGAACCAATGAAAATCGCAACTGATCTTCCCTAATTCCTTTTCTTTTCTTCCTCTTTGTTTTCTGTCCCTTTCTCTCCTCTTTCCCGTTCACTTCTCTTCCTTCTCTCTCTCTCTCTCTCTTTGCCGAGGGGGGGGGGGGGGGGGGTGCAAATCGGGACAAATTGCAACTGATCTCCCCTACCTTTCTACTTCCTCTTTTTCCCCCTTTCCCTTTCCTTTACTTCTCTCTCTCTCTCTCTCTCTCTCTCTCTCTCATTTAAGTTTGCTGAGGGAGGCAGGAGCCTTTTGCCCCCTCCCCCGATCCACACGATGTTGGTGGGATTAATCGCAACTGATCTCTGCTTCTTTTCACCCTTTTCTTTTCTTCTTCCTCTTTTGTGTTCCATTTTAGCTCTCCTCTTTCCCTTTCCCTTCTTGCTCTGGGGTGGTCGGTGAGGGGGGGGGGGGGGGAGAGGCAAAGGCCTTTCTCCGCGATCCACATCTTGTTTGCAGGAAAATTTCAACTGATATCCCTTATTTTCTTTTCTTCTTTTGTTTCCTTCCCTTTCCTTCCTTCTCTCTTGTTTTGCGGGGAGGGGGGAGGCAACAGCATGGGCGGCAAGGCCCTTTCGGGCCCCCGATCTCCTTCTTTTCCCTTTTTCTTTTCTTCTTCCTTTCCTCTTCTCTCTTCTTTCCCTTTCCCTTCTTTTTTTTCCTTCTCTCTCTCTCTCTCTCTCTCTTTTTGTTTGCTGAGGGGAAAGGGGAGGGCAGGCGAAGGCCTTTCGCCCCCGACCCACACCGCGTTGATGGGAAAAAACACAATTGACCTCCCGTACCTTACTTATCTTTCCCTTTCCCTTCTTTTCCTTTCTCTCTCTTTTAAGTTTGCTGTAGAAGGGGGGGGGGGAGACAAGGGCCATTCCCCCCCCCCCCATCCCCAACTTGTTGGCGAGAAAACTGCAACTGATTTCATGACCCCATACCAAAACTTTGTATCAGAGGCGGCGGAGCGACTTCCAAAGTGGGGGGCACCAACAAAAAAGGGCACTTTCTGGGAAAAAAGGGCACCTACAAAGGGAAATCTCAAAGAAAAAATATACCATTTTTAGACATTGGTATATATACCCATTTAATGTGATTACATTATCAGGGATGATTTCAATATTTGTTTCTCTTTATTCATCGTATAAAATATTGCTTAAGCATCATACCTTGCAGTTGGGTGTGATGGTCGACAAAAATCATTTGCGAGCGAGGAAACATATAAGATTTGTGAGGTCGCAGTGCGAAAACTACATCTTATAAGGAGGAAAAAAACAATCCTCATCGGGTTATAAATACGCACATGCTCATAACAGCAAACTTAAAAGACCTTTGATAAGTAACAATTATAACATCTATAAATGTGAGCGAGCGTAGCGAGCGAGCTTTGTGAGATATTGCTCTTAGTCGCTTGAAATTAGGGGCACGTTTAATGATGAGAGGAAAAGGGGACACTTATCGAAGGGATAACACACTTATTAGAAAATAAAAGGAGCACGTGTCAAAATACAAAGGGTTATTATCAGAGGTGAAAATGGGGCACTCACCAGGGATAAAAAGGCACTTATGAGAATGGAAATTGGGCATTTGTCGACTGAAAAGAGGCAACCATCAGATTTTGGAGGTGAAAGGGGGCTTTTATGAAAAGCGGATATTATGAAGGAAAAGGAGCATTTATTAAGGAAGGGAAAGGGGCACGTGTCAAAATAAAAGGGGGTGTTATTAGAGATGAAAAGAGCACTTATGAGGAGGAAAAGGGGGCACTTGTCAAAATAAAACGAGTATCTCTCAGAATTGAATAGGGTAATTTACCAGACATGAAAATGGGCACTAGTAGGAGAATGAAAAAGGACTATTTTCATAGGTGAAAAGGGGCATTTATGAAAAGGCGAAGGGCTTTTTGTTAAATGGGGGCACTTATCATAAGGAAAAGGGGCACTTATTAGAAAGGAAAGGAGGCACATGTGAAAATATAAGGTGTGCTTATCCGAGTTAAAAAGAGATAGTTAATAAAAGGGAAAGGGGCACTTCTTACAAAGGAAAAGGGGCAATTTTCAAAGTAAAAGGAGCACCTCTAAGATTTAAATAGGGAAATGTTCAGAGGTGAAGGAGGCGCTTAACAAAAGTGAAAAGGGGCGCTTCTCGTACCCAAAAAGGGGCACTTACTATAGATTAAAATGGCACTTATGAGAATGGAAAATAGACACTTATTGCAAAGGAAACTGGGAACTTGTCAGGGAAAAAAGGTACGTGTCAAAATAAAAGGGGCACATATCAGAGGTGGGAAGGGGAGGGGGCACTTTTAAAAATTAATAGGGGCACATATCAAAGTAATAGGGGCACTTTTGATGTAAAAAGGGGCGCTTCTTACAAAGTTAAAGGGCACTTTTGGGGTACTTGAAAAAAATGGGGGGGCACTGTGCCCCCCCCCCTGCCCCCTGGGTCCGCCGCCTCTGCTTTGTATTACCTTTAAGGCGGGGATTGAAATTACGCGCAAACGTTTTGTTTTGTTGTGTTTTGTTTATGCAGGCGACATAATAAAAGACCTATAACGCTATATAGGAAAAAGGATGGGTATACTCATACAGTGCGAATATAATTTTTTTAAAGTATACCCAAATCTGGTAGCTTATGATTAAAAGTAATAATCAATCTGACCTTGGAATTTATTTTGGCGGGAAACGGGCTTTGGGGTTTTGTGTGAGATGATGATGTTTAGGGGTTGATGCCTAGGGGGGGGGGGGGGGGGTGGGGGAGGGGTTGGAGTTGTGTTGGGGTTAGAATCACATGGGCGGACCTGGGTATCGCATCTCATCCCATTCCCCTGCTCTCATGTCTCCGTTCTCACACACTCCCTCTCTTCTTTGGTAAATAATAATAATAACGATACCGAGGGTCTAATTTACGGTGCATTCCTATTCGAGCTCTAAAGCTTCCTTTTAATTGTGTATTGACTGTTACATCCATCTTTTCCTATCGGTGACTCTTGACTACTAGAAAGACACCTAAAATATTTCAATTATTTTATCCTTTCAATTTCCTCCTCATATATAGTGAGTGCATGTTAGTGAAGGCACCAAGACGTTGACTTGTACTAAATATCATGAGCTTAGTTTGCTTTACATTGAGTGTAAAATTGAAGTCTTTCAACCAGGGGCGTAGACAACGGGGGGGGGGGGGGGGGTGAGGGGGATGCATCCCCCTCCCACCTCACAAGGTGGGGGGATGGCATGTACAATCATCCCCCCCCCCAGGTTTTGGGGAATGATATTTGCTTACTCAATAAGTCATAATGATGATAATAATAGTAATAATAATAATGATAACAATTATAATATTAATAATAATAATAATTATGATGATGATAACTATAATCCTCATCATTATTGTAATTGTGTTTATTGTTATTAGCCGCATTCACACGGTGAAAAAAAGAAAAAAAGAAAAGTATTTTGTGGTTATCTTGTGGTTTGGGTGGTTTGGAAACCCCAAGATAACCACAAGATTAAACAGGCGCGGATCTACGGGACGCTTAGGGGGTTTAAACCCCCCTTGGGTGGCCCAAAAAACAAACAAAAAAAAGAAAAAAGAACGCACGCTGGAGAGAAATATGCAAATATTGTGAGAAGATATTCAACTCATCTGGTAACTTAACCAAACACAATGATAACTCTGGATATAACTGTGTATTTAACTGTTACTTGATTTAAAAAGACGTTATCATGCACTGCTTTTTATGGTCTCCATTGTGTTAATAGATGCCAGGAATACATCACTTACGGGGTTCAAATAAACACCCCAAAAAAAAAATCGGCTCGCCGCTTCGCGGCTCGTGGACGATTGGTCAACCCCCCTTAGCAAAAAGCTAGATCCGCCCCTGAGTCATCCCCCAGGTGTACGAACCTGTCTACGCCACTGCTTTCAACCATAAATAAATATAATTAATACCACATTACATGTTGCTCAACAAATCTTAAATATTCTTTTGAATCAAATATTTTCATCATCAGCGCACATGTTTATTTTCAGGTGGGTTGGGTGATTGATGATAAACATGATAAACATTATTGTTACTACTCAAATTGAAAGAAATCGGTAACTATTTTGTTTATTTATTCTCAATCTAAAACAGAGATGAGAATTTCTTTAATGCTTAATTGTAGATATTTTATGTAGTGCCTTTCATTTCTAAAACAAAACATCTTAACATCGTTTTCATATATTTGTTTTTAATTCTGGGTATATCAGATATGCTGTTGACATTTAAAAAACTACACGCTTTTGTTCTGGATAAGAAACAATATATTCATTTGCTTTGAGATATTCGACTTCTATTGATTGCCAATTTCAATTTAATTTCACAAGTACCAACTTTTATCGTGACCTTATATAAATCATCAACATTATGATCATAAAACAATGGCGTATCTAAAATTGACAGTTTGACAGTCGGGAGTCCCGAATGCTTTTTCTTTTAAATAATATTTTATTGATATTTTTCTTTTCAAATGAAACATCACTTACAATGGCGGATCCAGGGGGGGGGTGAATCAGCCGGGTGAAAATGTATGCATTTAAAAGGGAAAATTACGGTTTCTATCGTTCGGGACGGCCTTATTGAAAGGTCCTAAATTGTTAAAAACTCAAGGGCGTCCTGGGGGGGGGGGGGCTCTGTCACCTGGATCACTGGCAACCCAACAGTGGTCATAAAGCGTGTCCTGGACCACATTCGTAAAGAAAGGAAAAGTTCCCCTGGACATATCCAAGACAACACTTTGTTTTTTATAAAATTGTCCTTAGGGGTCAGAGGGAAAGAGAGAGAGAGAAAGGGAGAGTGTTCGTGTGTGTGTGTGTGTGCGTGTGTGTGTGTGTGTGTGTGGTGGTGTGTGTGTTTATGTGCGTGTGTGTGTGTGTGTGTGAGAACTGATTTCTAAAGAAATAAAGCTATAAGGGCATAGCAAATTTTCAAGGCATAGATTCAATACAATTTATATCGCTCAAGATTCCCACGACAACCCTTTATTGTAATTTTATACAATTTTTCTTAGAAAAGAGTGTGTGTTTATATCGCTCAAGATGCCTATCTTGACCCTGATCCCGACGGGGCTCTGTCTCTGCACCACATGAGCTCCGGGAATTTGGACCCCACCTGATAGGTGGGGGGGGGGGGGGGGTAGGGCGCTTACGCTTCGCGCAAAATGTTTCCTTCAGAAAAGAATGAATAAAATACTTTCTTTGTAATATCGACTGCCTCCCTGGAATGGAAATGCAGTCAATAGTTACATTGGGATTGATGCTTTTGGTTTAAAGGGAAAGTTTTGACCCAGAAAAAGGATGTATATGCAGGCAACATAATAATAGACCTAACGCTAAATAGGAAACAGGGTGGGTACGAATACAGTGCCTATAATTATAAACAGTATACCCATTTTTGGTAGCTTGTGATTTAAGCAATGTGACCTTGGAATCTACTGTGGCGGGAAACGGGGTTTTAGGTCTTGTGTGAGATGATGATGTGTAGGTATGAATTCGTGACATGAGGGGGGGGGGGGGGGCTGAGTTGTGTTGGGGTAGAATCACAGGGGCGAGACTGGGTACCGCATCTTACCCCACTCCTCTGCTCTCAAGTCTCCGTGCTCACACGCTCCCTCTCTTCTTTTCTTGGTAGCGAGCGATCCGTTTAGCAACAGTGGGTTGGAGATCATATCATATACGAATTTTAATAACCCCACAATAAGGATACCGAGATTTGCGGTGCTGTTCTATTGGAGCTCTAAAGCTTCCTTGTTACTGTGTATTGACTGATACATCCATCTGACCATCAATGGGTCAGTTTGGTTCGAATATGTACGGCTGATAGACACGGATTGGATCACTAAACTAAATCACATCTTTATATTATCATTGTTAAAATTTAGTAATAATGTATTTCTCCTTTGTTGGCGGAAATCTATGTTATTCCCATTAGTTTAGAATTCAGAAGAAGAAAAAAGTTTGATATGAATAATGTTCAATACGGTAACTGCTCAGACGCTATAATAGACGCTTGTTTCAAAACATAATACATGTATTATGTATATCTGTTTAAAAAATTCAAATCAGAAAATGTGACTGCAGACTTGTTATTTCAAAGTGAGGTCATTGTGACTTGGCGCGACGTAATTTTTCCAAGCATTGTGCTTTAGCCTCCAAATATTTCCAATAGGAAAATGATTACGTGGAATATGATATACTGATTTTAATGACTGGCTTATCAGTCCTTTATGTTGGATGCATGTTTGGTGCTACGTAATCTTCCAAGCATTGTGCTTTGGCCTCCAAATATTTCCAATAGGAAAATGATTACGTGGAATATGATATACTGATTTTAATGACTGGCTTATCAGTCCTTTATGTTGGATGCATGTTTGGTGGCATTGGTGCTACATTAGCCATTGTATTCATTCCTTAAAATGCTGTGAGCGTCGAAATCGGCAGCCTTGCATAGCCGGGTAATGTTGAAGCGTCATGTGGACCTTTGCAAGGTCGATACGTGCGCTATATAAGAATCAAATATTATTATTATTATTATTATTATTTAATGGTGTATATGAGAAACTTGAGATGACGTACCACACCACCTGAGTGTCATCAGCTGTGCAGGTACAGTTCTTTCTTTTTTCTTCATTTCCATTGATACCGAATATATTGCGATAGTCTCAAACAAATATCGCGAATGCTGTTTTGTATGCGTATACGCCCCTGGCTCAACCAGACTATGAAACAATATGGAATTAAATATATGTCTCTTTTTAAAGAACTGTTTCACCAGATCACTGTATTCATACTAATACCACTCGTGTATTGTGTATCATTATCTCTTTGGAGTGACGTTGCGTTATGTTACTATAACTATAGTAGATTTTGAGTGGTGGCCAAGTGGCCGTCTAGCCAATTCTATTTTGCAATGTAATCAGATTATCCTTTGGTAAGCGGCCTTTATCATGGCAATCACTGAAAATAAAGTTCACGAGCATGGGCTGCAATTTGCAATGGAATTACAAAAATACTTGTTTTTAATGGTGACAGACACTCATTCGTATAATATATACAGTTGAAAGGGCGATCGACTATTATCATGAGTCAAAACTGTATTCCGAAAATGCTTCAAGTTCTGGATAAAAACACTTGGTAAAGGAATAATACATGTAGTTCTAATGATTTACTGACCAATAAAAGACCGATTAAGCTATATTTAAAAGAAAATATACAATCTTATTATTCCCTTTTCATCCCGCTCTCTCTCTCTCTTGCTCCATAGTTTTCTATTTGTTTTTTGTTCTTTACTATTAATGGGAAAGTCCACCCCGATATTAGGTTGATTTGAATAAAAGCAAAAAGAATTTTTATGGAACGTTTGGTGGGAATCCGTTAAAGATGAGAAAGTTATTTTCAAATTTCAAATCGATCAAACGGAAATGGGTAAATAATGTGACGTCACTATCTTGCGAGGAGTTCTCCTGTTTGTTTTGTACTATAAATTAAATAAAGGTCTATTTAATCAGAAGAAAATATTTAATTATTCCTGTGCTCTAGATGTGTTTTCTTTTTCTATTTCTATTTTTATATTTGATACCATGGTTACCATGGTTCGAATGGTAAATGGTAACTTGGACAAAGAACCATAGTTACCATGGTACTTCTTTATATTGTAATAATCAATGTGACCTTGGAATCTACTGTGGCGGGAAACGGGGTTTTAGGTCTTGTGTGAGATGATGATGTGTAGGTATGAATTCGTGACATGAGGGGGGGGGGGGGGCTGAGTTGTGTTGGGGTAGAATCACAGGGGCGAGACTGGGTACCGCATCTTACCCCACTCCTCTGCTCTCAAGTCTCCGTGCTCACACGCTCCCTCTCTTCTTTTCTTGGTAGCGAGCGATCCGTTAGCAACAGTGGGTTGGAGATCATATCATATACGAATTTTAATAACGCCACAATAACAATACAGAGGGCATGATTTGCGGTGCATTTCTATTGGAGCTCTAAAGCTTCCTTGTTATTGTGTATTGACTGATACATCCATCTTTTTATATCGGTGACTTTACTCGTATCAATACATATAAAATAAGATGACATAACAAACTTGAATACATATTTGTAATGGGCATCATGTTTTAAAAAAAACCTCTACAATACCGAGAGAACTAGAGTAAGCACAGACATCCAATGTTTCGGATTATATTTGACCCTCGACCCGAAACAGCACATAACTGCTTTGTCTTTCAGTTTCCTTAAGTATAAGTATCTGTTTAACAAGTCCCTCGCTTAAACTAATACAGTATTAAATGTATTTGTATTGGGAGCAGGGCTTTGTGGAATGGAAGGGGTTAATGCCAAAATGTACAATATTTCATTATCTATAAGTTTTGGTAATAACAAATTGTTTACGTCTATTTTGCTATTGGGCTCATGTCAACAAGGGACATGTGTACACATAGTGGAGGTCTGAGTATAAAGGGCTTAAACCAAAGAGAATTATAATTGTCCCAGCTCAACTCTCGAAAGAAGACTTCCTGCTTAAGTGGCACCCCGTCACACTATTTCTTGTCTAATGATACCTAATTTATATTTTTTCTGCCACGGATGACGTCAAAATCTCCTTGTACCAAGTTTGGGCTGATGCACCGAATATGGGTCAGCCATTATTATTATAAGCATTTGTAAAGAAGCGTTTTCAACCGGCGTGCCGCGAGGGAATTTCAGTAATATTTATTACAAAATATTGTTTTGGGATAACGTAGATTTCCTGAAAATCAAATATCAGAAACTACTTTTTGATGAGGAAATATCATTTTAAAGGTAATAAAGTGTCTTTCTTCTTGCAACCTTTGGAAACATGAAGCTTTCAGGCAGCGAAGTACCTGAATACCTCCATATTTGAGCAAAGAAGTGCCCGAATAGCCTTCCATTTGACAGCGAGGTGCCCACATTTATATTATATCTTTTCTATCGAAATCATATATTTTACATTCTTGTTCGCTTCACTCGCTAGTAACATTTAAAAACATGATAATTTTGGAGAATGCCCGAATATCCTCATATTTGTGCATCTACATAGGTGAACTCACATGTTTTTTGTATTCATGTATTCGGCAGCAAGGTACCCGTGCACTAGTGTGTTGATTATGAAGTAAAATGTTTACCAAGTTAAAAGTGTCATTGTTTTCGCTTCACTCGCTCTCAAATTTTGATACAAAAATCAACGTATCCATGTGTACATCGGCACATGGCACTTGACGAGTGCCAGGGTGATGTAAAACAAATCTGCTGTATGAATTTGGGATCGGGGTGACGCGAACAATTTTATTTCTTAAAAGGGTGCCGCGACCACAAAAAGGTTGAAAAACGCTGGTATAAAGTGATCCGATGTACAGATGTATCTAAGCTTCACAAACTCTTGTATCAATCCATAGGATAACGTCACTGAAGCTGTTTTAAACAGCCCACCTTCTTGGCTCATGATATTTAATATGTTTCCGGTCGCTTGTCCATGGCACTATTTCACGCGTGTGTGAGATTGTGTGTGCTTATGGAATTTTTTACGAACGACGAATGAAAACTCAGAGGTTTAGAAGAACCTCAAAGATTTAGTTAATGCACGAAAGGTACAAGTGTTGATAACTACCAGAGATATTGACAGTAGACTTTCATGAAAAAAGATAGCATCCAAAGTAAACTTGGTCCATTTTGAACGACTAATGATGAGGCTTATTAGGGTTGTGGGAGAACCCATGATTGTGTCATCATAGTAAAAATAATATAATAAATTTTGCTTGTAAATGAGCCTTTTCTTGAGTCAAAGTTGTCATCGTCACCTTTTCTATGCAAATGCACAAAATCAGTGCGAATAATCTAGAAATTTGTTTCCAGACTGAAATAAAAATGCGTAGGGCCATTTGATCGACATACTCAAACTTGGTACAAGATTTGGACAATACCTTTTGAAAAGGCCGCTGCTCTCTCATTCGTGGCAGCAGAGATATGAATAGAATAAGGTATCATTAGACAAAATATTAGTTACTCTTAAGAATGACATATTTATCAAGGTCACAAATGTTATAATTTATAAATGGGAATCTACCAAAGATCGGTATATATTTAGTTTTACATTTATTTCATTTACAGTTTTTATTTAGCAGGGTCGCCTCTTCGGTTAACAAACTGCTATCCCTGAGGGCGCTACACAATAAAAAAAAACTTATATAAAATATTTACAGACTTAAAAAGGTATAAATTGAACACATAAATAACACGAGAAACAAAGATTATGAAAACAAAGAAACATGGGTGTGTGTGTGTTTGAGAGAGAGAGAGAGAGAAATATCCTATATTCCTGTCCATGAGTAATCTTATACTCGGTAATGTCTCTGGATAGCACAGAAACAGTTGCTTTAAAACACAAAAGTTGCTTTAAAACATTTGAGTTATGGGACTATTAAAGGTCTGTTCGGCATTTACTTGATTCCATTGTTTCAACCCTAAGTACTGAAAAGTTTGTTTACCACTCTCGTTAAAAATAACACCCATTTTCTTGAAGGGAGGCAGTGTTTAAAAAAGAAAATCTTGTTTCGACTGAGTATTTGTGCTTTACGGTGAAACGTTTGCATAAGTACTGGGGGGGGGGGGGGGGTTCCATTGACATATTAGTAAACTTCGCTTAATCTGTCTACATGCCAACTTGAGTGTACGTTTTTTTTTCATTGTAAAGCCTGAAATAATATGGTACGTTGGTTCTTGGATGCGCTCCCATGATCATTTTGCTAGCCTATTATCAAGTTTTACCAGTCTATCTAAAAGTCCATCTAACCAGTTTGACAATAGTCGAATAATGGCATTACGAGGAAGTGCATAGTATTAACTTAACATACAATTTGGAATACATGGATCTGCATATCTTCTAAGAAAACCAATTCTCTTTGATATTTTCTTTGCCATAAAGTCAACATGGTACATATTTGACAAATTTTCATCTAGAAAGACACCTAAATATTTAAATTCTGTTATCCTTTCAATTTCCTCGTCATTTATAGGTAGGTGCATGTTAGTGAAGGCATCAAGACGTTGACTTGTACTAAATATCATGAACTTAGTTTTCTTTTCAATAAAACTGAATTCATATAATGAAAATGAAACATTTTGTAATTTCCGATATATTCTGTAATCATTACTAGGGCTTACGAAATTGAACGCATTCTCCTCGAAACTTCTTATTAGCGATGAGATAGATAAAAACATTGATGAACTGGTTGATGAAGCGCACGTTGTTAAGGACAGTAAGGATGGCGACGCCATTAGGGAGGGTCTGAGACAAGCGGAACTTTTGATCGGTTGTCATGAGCTGAATGGCCAACGCAGGGAACAACAGGGTGAAAAAGATAATAGTCATGATGACGAGCATCTTGGTTGTCTTGTGGTCCGCCTGTTGCTTCTCTCGCGTTGTACGCTTCTTGTACGGCTCTTCAGTACCAATGCATCGAGGCTTTTTGAGGTCGATTGAAACGTGGACGTCACCTAAGCCAGAGGCATCATGTGCTTTTGTATCAGCATTACTGCTGACATCGTCGCCAGGGGTAGGTGCACTTGATAGTTGAACTGAGGGCTGGCGGTCAGTAGGTGTAGACATGTTGGAGGTGGACTTCGTCTTCGAGACGGTAGCTGATATCGAGGAGATGCGCCCTTCAGCATCACTGGCTCCTAGGCCATTTGTCATCCTCTCTCGAAGAGCTTGGTGGTGACGAATCACGCGGTAGATCTTCACGTACAGCACTACGATGATAGACAACGAAGCGCCAGACAGGACCGTAGGGAGCGCAACGTATATCTTACGAAACAGAGGATCATCCCCGAAGGCGTCGCAAATAGAGATGCCTTGCCTTTGCTTTGGGCTAGCATGAAATGCGATCGGCAGGTGAATCAAGATCGAGAGCACAACAGATGCCGCTGACACTGTCCAAGCTAGAGGCGACGAAAACCGGGTTGAAAACGGGCGGCATACCGCGAAATAACGACACACAGCTATGAATAAAGTTACCAACAGACCTGCACAAAAGATGCCCTTCTTTAAGATGGTTTCGACGATGCACACCCAACGAACAGTCTTGGATGTCGCACTGCTTTCAATCAAAAGCAAGCATAGAAAGAGGTCGAGGAGGGCAAGGGCGATCACCGCAACATCAGTTGGGTTTTTGTTTTTTCTCCGACTGAAGACAAATACAATGAAAATGTTACCCGGAATGCCGATTGCACCGGCACAGGAGGCGACCGCGATTTTTGTCAGACGGATAGCATTCATTCTGAATTGAGACCGGGATAGAAATAGGAGACTTGGGAATTTCTTTTCTTAAGAAATATTTATATTAAAAACCAGTACTGTTAGATACGAAACGTTTCACTTGTTCTTCGCATTTGGTTTGAAGAGAGGTAAATATTCACGCGGTAACTAGCATAATAGTTTCGTAAACATTTTATTATACTATTAACAAGATTGTTCATGCCAGATGCCTCCTCTGAGCACTATAAATAATTGTAGATTTATACAGCGAGGAACATTTGAAAATCGTTGAATCAATAAAGCTGTTGAATGCATTCGTAATGATCCACACAAGACAAAACTCGTCTTACATGTTTGATGGCTTGAGCTGCAATGTTAGATTTTTAATACAACCACAAAATGGCTGCCAAGATGACTGACATCCAGTCCATGAAACAATAATAACCAATCACAAGATTGGACAACAAGTAAGTAACCAATAGAAAGGCTTGTAAAAGATAGAGTGCCATGTATGGGGCGCCAAGTGTTACCCTAGTTTTTCGGTATAAAAATCACCTCATTTTGTTACAAAATTTGTACCGAATCAATTTTGTTACAAAATGATTTGTACCAAAATTCATTTTGTTACAAAATGAACTAAAAACAATTATTTTGTAACATTTTATTTTGTTAAAAAACTTTTGTAACAAAATAAATTTTGTTACAAAATGATTTGTACCGAATTCATTTTGTAACAAAATTTTTACCGAATTTATTTTGTTACAAAATGATTTTTACCGGATTCATTTTGTTACAAAATCATTTTACCGAATTGATTTGTTACAAAATGATTTGTACCGAATTCATTTTGTTACAGAATGACTTTTACCGAATTAATTTTGTTACAAAATGACTTTGTACAGAATACATTTTGTACCGAAAAACCAGGGTAACACTTGGCGCCTTGGGACGCCAAGTGTTACCCTGGTTTTTTCGGTTAAACTTTGCGCCTTGGGGCGCCAGGTGTTACCCTGGTATTTCGGTATAAAATCACCTCATTTTGTCACAGAATACACTCAATCTGTTTTTTGTAACAAAATTATGTTAAACAATTTATTTTGTTACAAAATGGCTTTGTGTCTAATTCATTCTGTGTTACAAAATGTTTTTTTTTTGTAGACGGAATAGATTTTGTACCGAACTCATTTTCAGTGTGTTATCAGGATGAGGCAGTGCGTGCAGTATGAACACATCTTCTTATCAAGGTTAATAATTAATCCCCTCTCCCCCCAAACATCAACCGTTCACAGACCGTGCATTCCGCGGACACAAAACTATATGCACGGACTATAATTCCGTACACAAAAAAAAAAAAGTTTTGTAATACAGAATGAATTCGTCACAAAGTAATTTTGTAACAAAATAAATTGTTTAACATAATTTTGTTACAAAATACAGTTTTGAGTGTATTCTGTGACAAAATGAGGTGATTTTATACCGAAAAACAAGTGTAACCGACAAAACCAGGGTAACACTTGGCGTCCCAAGGCGCCAAGTGTTACCCTGGTTTTCGGTACAAAATGTATTCGGTACAAAGTCATTTTGTAACAAAATTAATTCGGTAAAAGTCATTCTTAGGCCAAGAGCATTAGTTTTAACATGGACATTTTTGGTAACAAGCTGATTTTTTCAGGATAGGTCCAGGAATATGTCTAGATTAACATACTAAAAGTCCTCATAAATCCTCCTTGAGCGTTTTCCGCAATCCAAGATGGCGTCCAAAATGGCCGCCATGTCCTGAATTTCTTATAGCTTTGCAACTAGATAACCCAAATACAAAATGTAAATGTCTTAATATATGTTTTTTAGCATAAGGAACTCAATAAAATACATGTTGATAAATTTTGAAACACACAAGTAGCTATAAATCAACTTTAGCCCTTTTCGAAATAAAAAATGGCGCCCAAAATTGCCGCCATTTCCTGTATTTCTTATAACTTTGCAACTAGATAACCCAATTACCAAATTTAAATGTCTAAATATATGTTTTTCAGCATAAGCAACTCAACCAAATACTTATTAACAAATTTTGAAACACACAAGTAGCAGTAAAACCACTTGAGCCCTTCCCGAAATCCAACATGGCACCCAAAATGGCACCCAAAATGGCCATTATATCAAATTTTATCTCATTGTACTAAAGTAGATACGTTATGAATATAATCAAATGTCTAGACTAGAAAAGCACCATTGAAATACGTATCAGTACAACAATCTTTTAATTAAAAAACACTTCTTATGCATAAAGTACACACACACACACACCCACATGCACATATGGCTGCTTCCATCATCCTCAACGATATCAGACTGACAGTGTGCAACCGTGAAGAGTACTCAAAATTAGATGGAACTGAAAATGTAGACACATTAGTACCAAGGTCGCTAAAGCTTTTTATACATAATGACTGTAAGATATGGGCGGTATGGATGTTGCTTTGCTGCAGCACTAGTTGGAGGTAGACTTTCTAACTGAAAGGATGAACTCAGAGAACTGCGACCAATTGCCCGCTTAAGTGTATGCAGTGTGACGGTAGTCATCAAGATATTCAAAACTGCTGGCCCCAAGTTCCCGGTTCTTTGTTTACCTTGTAATGGGTGCTTCCACTGCGAATGTATCAAGCAAGTCATAATCAAGTTTCTTGTGGACCATATTGAAAGTTTTACGACTGCCCTGACGGTAGATTGCAGAGACCGTATCACACCCTGCCAAAGCATAAAGAAACATCAGGCAGTTTCTAGTGTCCCCTATAGGGGACACTAGAAACTGCCTGATGTTAAATTGACTGATATATAGTTGATATCCAGCGGACCCTAAATGCCTAGTGACTAGGGCCATTAAGTCAAATCTGACTAGAAATCAGTCAATTTAACTTTGTTTTTCTAGTCAAATATTTTGACTGGAAATTCTAGTCAAAATATTTGACTGTAAAAACATAGTTAAATTGACTTATACATAGTTGACTCCCAGCAGACCCTAAATGCCTAGTCAGATTTGACTGATTTCTAGTCAGATTTGACTTAAGTGTTTTATATGGCATGCTGGATTTCATGAATGTTGACAGGACCGTGACAGGATTACTGCGGCATAGCATGTGCATATCTGTGGAAGTGGTTGCTGGAGCAACTAGCATGACCAGTAAGTCTGTGTCCTTACCAACGACAACAACGGGCCTGTATGACTCTGCTACTGCTTGTGCTGTAGAGACAATCAGGGTAGTGGCATCCGCTTCTGCCTGCTTGATACGTATTTTGTCACATAGAGTTTGTATAAGTCTCATCTTATTGTTGCTGTTGGCAAGGGAAGCTGTTTTGGGTTGTGCTTGTTGGCATATAATAACATCAAATAAAGAGGTACATCTTTGGGCTATTCGTCTCAGCTACCTTTGTCGAAGTTGCACTTCCATATCCATCGAACACTACCGTCAAATGAGCTCCATAATGCTTTGGGGTGCAGTAGGCGACCATCATCTTAAACAAAGAGACCATTTCTGACAGGTTGGATTGCTTGGAGAACGAATTCAGCAGGAGACCCAGATAACTCTTTGTTTGCTTCCGCATCACCCCATCTTTGAAAGGGAAAGTGCGTGGGAAAAGGTTCATAAGCAAAGAACGATTCCATCTCAGTGTTGGTATTCAGAACACATGTGATTCTGTTGAACAGTAGCGTTGAGTTGACTTATGTGCTTTGTCCCCTGATTTTCACTCTCTTACTCTTGGCACCAATGGTCTTCACTTTGTCCTTACGATGTACGTAGCTTGATATCTGTTAACTTCCTACCATTCATCGTTTCGGATGCCGCTACTAGGCCGATTTGTACAGCTTAATGACAATTAACAGATGAGCCAGCGACGATGCCAGTTGACAAGGAGACCAGGCAATTAGTTTCGTATCCAGCAAATGGTGATGTGCCTGCAGCCATCCAACAAAGATACATCTTTCTTTATTGTCTCTTGACCTGATACTTTGCTGTATGTCTTTATACTGCTCTGATATACCAGTGTGTACTCCGGTGAACTGTTCCAGTTCATCACAGGTAGGAACACAGTGAGGAAGTCCATGAACCCACTTAGCCAATGTACTGTCTGTGATTCCACGTCCACGAGTCATTTCTCTAGATGTTTTCAGCTGCCGCATCAGGAACTTCTCAATGGTCTGATCAGAGAAGTTTCCACCCCAGAATGAATCCACACGGCGGATGGTGAAGTATCCCTTTTCTGCAAATTGTGTATATTCATTTCCTGGCATGGTTTGCTCTAGAGCTTCCATCTGTTGTAAAAACTTGATTTGATATGAACTAGGGAAGATGTCCTGCAGCATGGAAATGTTGTATCATTTCCCTCACACAGCTGAGATGGAGCTTCCAGTCCCCTGTCCTTTCAGCTGGAATGAAACATTGCAGAAGAGACACATAAATGTCGGATATACTGCAACCAAAGTTTCCCTGTCCTACTGTGTCCTGCTGCCCGGTCAAAGAGTTGTGAAATGATCTGACTTTAACTGTTTGACACACTCTTCTCAGGTACAGCAGTCACCTTCTTGTCCTGGTTGAGGAGTGCACCATACAGATTTGCTAAGTGGTCCTTATCTATGCTGTCTAAGACGCCAGGTTTACCCATCAACACGCCAATGCGGGCAGCTGAAGTAAGAATGTGAGCATGAAGAGAAGGGGAAAATGCATGACCAGATTGCATATGTATGACAGACCCTGTGGCGTACACTGTCTCCCATAGCTCTGTAAGCATACTTCCACCCATGCAAGGACTATATGCTGCCGAGATATGACATGAGGAGCTTAAATCCACCAAAACGGACGATTACTTTTCCTAGGTCTTGAGAAGAAGCTACAATCTCTGCCGCCTTGATGTACGAGGGCTGGTCAAATGTTACTGCACATATTCTTAAGTTATGTTTTTCACATTGTGACTGTGCAAAGTATAGTGCAGTGTAGATGGTACTCGGATTGGAGGGGTCTAAATTTATGAAGGGCAGAGTTTCAATTCTCGTACTGGTCACTCTGCATGGCCACTTTCATGAAACCACTCCATTAAGGACAAAGCTCATGTTGCTCAGTTCAAGATGTCTACCTGTTTACGTGAGCCACTCTTCCGGTGCTTATACGCAGCTATTTCAACAATATTGGCGACAGAAATGACTAGCTGAGATGACATGGCATATGTGCTATAAGCCAGTTCATAGATACAATCTGCGCATGGGCAGATAAAGGTCATTTGTACCAGAAAGGTAAAACCCACAGAGATGAATACTGGATATTCACTCATGAAAGTTATGTAACATTATTCATTTATGCACCAACGGGACATTCTATGATACGCAGGTGGAAGTATTCTTTTCAAGAGGGCAAACAAAAGGTATTCTAGAAGCACATCTAGGACTTTGGCAGTTATAATTCTAATATGCTCAAAGTGGAACTTCTCCATGTGTAAAAGATCTGTGGATATTTGGGGTCATTTGTACCATGTGCTATCTGTAAACTCCCTTATTGAGGTGTATTTCCTGTTTGAAACCTTGTGACTTTTGCCCGTGCAACATTAATTGGTACTAATGTGTCTCCATTTTCAGTTCCATCTAACGTTGAGTACTCTTCACGGTTGCACACTATCAGTCTGATGGAAGCAGCCATATGTGTGCATATGTGTGTGGGTGGGTGGGTGGGTGTGTATACTTTATGTATAAGAAGTATTTAATTATTTAATGAAAGGTTTATTTGTACTGATATGTATTACAATGGTGCTTTTCTAGTATAGACATTTGATTGTATTCATAACGTATCTACTTTAATACAATGAGATAAAATTGGAAAGAGTGGCCATTTGGGGTGCCATTTTTTATTTCGGAAAGGGCTCAAGTAGTTTTACTGCTACTTGTGTGTTAACAAATGTATTAATAAGTATTTGGTTGAGTTGCTTATGCTGAAAACATATATTTAGACATTTAAATGTGGTATTTGGGTTATCTAATTGCACAGTTATAAGAAATACAGGAAATGGCGGCATTTTTGGGCGCCATTTCTGATTTCGGGATGGGCTAAAGTGGTTTATAGCTACTTGTGTGTTTCAAAATTTATCAACATGTATTTCAATGAGTTCCTTATGCTAAAAAACATATATTTAGACATTTAAATTTTGTATTTTGATGATCTAGTTGCAAAGCTATAAGAAATTCAGGAAATGGCGGCCATTTTGGACGCCATCTTGGATTACGGAAAACGCTCAAGGAGGATTCACGAGGACTTTTAGTATGTTATTCTAGACATATTTCTGGACCTATCCTGAAAAAATCAGCTTGTTACCAAAAATGTCCAGGTTTAAGCCTATTTTGACCTAATGCTCTTGGCCTATCTGTAACAAAATGAATTCGGTAAAATGATTTTGTAACAAAATTAATTCGGTAAAAATCATTTTGTAACAAATCATTTTGTAATAAAATTTATTTTGTTACAAAAGTTTTCAACAAAATAAAATTTTATTACAAAGTAATTGTTTTTAGTTCATTTTGTAACAAAATAAATTCGGTACAAATCATTTTATAACAAAATTAATTCAGTAAAAGTTTTGTAGCAAAATGAGGTGATTTTATACCAAAAAACTAGGGTAACACTTGGCGCCCCATAGCCATGTGCTTATACAGTGCTGGGTTGAATAGCTAAGAGATAGGAAAAGTGTGTGTGTGTGTGGTGCTATGGAAGGTAATGTGCATGAGGATGAATGAATAGGGACAGAACAATAGAAGCCAAGAGCTAGCAGACATGAGAGAATGAATGCAGGTCAGGAGTGCGCTGCAGCATAACGGAGTGGAAAGCTTTTAAGTAAACTAAACAAATAACCATTTGGCTCAGTAAAATTAAAACCTTACATAATATTCCATCTTCACAGAAAAATGTCCTCATTTTAAAAGATACTTTGTATGAACATGCATTTGATTCCTAAGAAAATGAGTCACATAAAATTAGCTTGAAATAACTGATCAAATCAAATCATGTAGATTTCCTTCTGTACAATTCCTTTCTTTTTAAAGAATCAACATCAATTCAATTAGGGAAAAACCACTCATATAGCAAATACAAAAAACTGGTATGCTTTCATCAATAAACATCTTCCAAACAACTTCCTAACATCAATGGGTTCTATCCCTTTTCACCCTGAAAATTCAAGTCTGATGATCTGTAGAAATAAACACTAAATTATTTTCTTTTTCTTTTCTTTCCCCGTCATAAGTGACAAAATATCAAATATTTCATACCCAATTTGGCAATTTTCAAAAAATAAATTACAAAAATACATGGCAAAGTCTTCACCTAAACAAAAAAAATATCAGTTTCATGAATCACTGTTAATTTTTGTTGTTGAATAAGTTAGCCAATTGAATAATGAAATACAATGTACACAGAGAATATGCACGTATTCTGACATAACTCTTTCAAAACTGTCTCAGATTTCTTATGAATTCATGTATCGAGAATCTGTTTTAAATCCAAATATCTAAAATCATCAATATAGGTCAAATAACAAAAAATAATGTTTAGAACACAATGTAAACATGTACTTAAAATTAAATAATCACATCAATTTTTTGGGGACACATATATAGTCCTCTTTGTAAAATAATTCAGGTCAACCCTGTGACCAATACAATCTGAATCTGACATTCTTTTCTTTTCTTTTTTATCTTAAAATTCAGCACAATTGCAAAATGTGCAATCCGAGATTGATTTTGACAGATACGTCTTAGCGGCATTCGAAGACCAACGTAGAAAGCGCATGAAGACCCCCGATGAGACCGGCCACGCCCAAACGCGTCTAACTGTTAGACCGACCTTCCGCCTTCGATGAAGACCCGCCGCTGGATCCTCGCGAACGAAGCATACAAGTTACGGAAGGAGAAGGGGCTAGCGACAAGAATCTTTGTCAAGGGAACCAATGTCCATGTACAATGGAAAGAGAAAGGTGCGACTACATGGAGTGACTACAGAGATTAAGATCGATAAAAAATGCCTAACCAATCTCTATTACGTTTTATCTTTTACTTCATGATCTAAGTCCCCTTAAAAAGAATCATGTTGAACCTCCCACATCAGAGTTAGGTATCTGTCTTCATGTTCTGCATTGCGTACGTTTTGATTCAACCATGTGTTGTTTATCTGGATCCTATATATTAGTCACATCGTTCATCAGGTTTGGTCAGGCTATCTGGATCCCAGCTTGAGTCATCATGACATTCTTGAAAATATTAGATTTTCCCTTTAATTAATTGACTGAGTTAACGTTAGATTATTGTTAATATTAAAGGAAACCGAATCCCAAGTAATAACTTTACTTATTCTGAGAGATTTATTATATTCCTGTCCATAAATCTACCAGATTCCCCATCCAAGTGTATGAGAGAGGTATAAAGCAAAAACAAAGTACAGTTCATCGGCATGACATGGGCATCGCCATTTTCTTGATAATGTGACGTACTATGCGAAGTCGTTTATCAAGTAAATGTATTCAAATTAATGGATGCTTCCTTCCCAGACGTATATGGTGATGAAGCATTTCATTCACCTGCTATTATCCTTTGTACTATAATTGCCAGCACGCACATTGCATAAATAAGTTAGTGCTCTTCGGGGGTGAAAGTTTCTCATAAATGCAATAGATTTGTCAACTGCTATAGTGTAGTATTTATAAATGAATTTTGTTACAAAGTCAATTGTGCCCCCATTATTTATTTTTCACCTAATGTAATTTCTATCGTCTCAGTTATTTGTTTATCTTATTGAAAAAGTAAAGGATTCGTTATTGATTTAAAAATTCTTTCCAACTAAAGCTTGGTGCATGATACATGTACAACTTCAACAGGTACGTCACATTTTCAAGAATATGGCTGCGCCCATATCATGCTGAAAGGCATCACATCATGTCAGGAATATCTTCATTTATATATATCTTGTACATTTTCGTAAGGAATATTGTACATCAAAGGGCAGGAATACATCTCATTTTTCGGAATACCTACACTTATTCTTTGGGTTTAGGTTTCCTTTAAGTCATATATTGCTTCTTATACTCTAAGCACATGGAAAATCTAGGGAGAAAGCACCACCCATATCACTGAATTAATTTTCTGTATTCTTGTATTGCTTTTTTCGACTTTACATCATGTTTAGATACGAAGCTTGAATTAAACAAAATGGCTGCTGTATAACTTCACAATAAATTCCAGAATTGTTTGCATGTGTAGGTCAATGAAGGTCATTCAATCCCAGAACCTACTGTAATAGCAAAGTTGACTTGAAAATGCAAATCATGTATCACTTCATCGTGACTCCGCTATTTGCATGTGATACCATTCATTTACGCATAATATTCATAAAAAACGAATTAATGTTGGCAACGATAAATGGATGTCATGCCTCGGCGGACTCACTATAGAATTCAAATCCATCCTTAGTATAGCCCCAGTCCCATATAAAGCCGGAACAGCACGGACGAGCACGGACCACTCCGGACCATCCCGGACCATGGTCTGGGGTGATCCGGGATGGTCCGGGATGTTTTGTTCAAAAAATCGCAACCGCCGACCGTCTCCCCGGACCCAACACGGTACCACTACGGACCGCCCCGGACCGTCCGGGCATAGCCCCGGCAGCAGTACAGATCAATTCAGACCCAGCACGGAGCCGCCACGGACCGTCCCGGACCACCCCGGTGCCAACACGGTGCCAACACGGATGACACCGGACCATCCCGGTGCCAACACGGATCATCCCTGAACGCCCCGGATGGGGTCCGGGATGGTCCGGGATCATCCGTAGGGGCGCCGGGGTGATCCGGGGTCAATAACTCACTCCCGGACTGCCACGGATCAACACGGACCGCCCCGGCGCCACTACGGATGACCCCGGACCCAGCACGGTGGCTACACGGATCACCCCGGATCAAACTATTGTCCCGGACCGTCCCGGACCACCCCGGCAGTTTTTGACCGTCAAAAACATCCGGGGTCGACTCCCGGACCGCCCAGGACCACCCAGGACCATCCAGGACCATCCAGGACCATCCAGGACCACCCCGGTGCCAACACGGTGTCAACACGGACCGAATCCCGGATCACCCCGGATGGGGTCCGGGATGGTCCGGGACGGTCCGGGACGTATATGGGACTGTAGCTTATGCAGGCCTTTGGATATTTCCTTTGCATACACATTCTACTGATTAAGACATGCATGCAAGTTACTTGTTACAGACAACGGTTTGTCTGCATCTCAAAGTGCTTCGCATATTTTTGATATAAGGACATTTAAATAATGGAAAATTCAAAATCTAATAACATGCAGGCTTGAAAAGGATTGCAAGCTCATGATAATGGTCAAAAGTCTCTCAACTTGTTTGATTTGCCCAATTTATCGTGATTTTTAATTATATCTTGAGGTTTTTTGGGGTTGTTGATCGGACAGTGTTCGAATAATAATGAACAAAGTTCTGTTGTGAGTGAATCATGGGAGTTAAATACATTTTTCGGTCCCTGACTTGACAGTTTTAGTCGACTGATTGCAAGCTAAGTGTTTGGAATTGAAAAAGAGAGCCCCCCCCCCAAAAAAAAAAATACTGAGCAAACACTTACCACCATAGGCCTACCTGTATTCTTAAGTTCATGTTCCTGATCAGGGGCGTACGCAGGATTTTTTCAAGGGGGGGGGGGTTTAAAAACGGGCCCAAAGTATTTTGCTCCCGAAAAATTTAAAATCGCGCCGGCCGAAAATTCGCTCAGTGGGGGGGGGGGGGGGGGGGGAAGCGTACACTTTTTTTTTGTTGAAAATTTGACATTTTTCTTCGTTGGGGGGGGGGGTAAGGTCACCTATTTTAGGTTAGCCGTGGGCATTTTTTTTATTTTTTTTTTTATTAAAAAAACAAAGGGGGGGGGTTAGGTTTTTTTTAGGGGGGTTTACACACATAAAAATACCAAAGGGGGGGGGTTTGAACCGCTGCGTACGCCCCTGCTGTAGGCTACTTCCTATTGGCTAACTACATGCACTGAGAGGCAGCACTATCCAGCTAGGGGGCGGCCGGGGCACATGTACGTAGTCCCTCTTTGAAGTACTCCAGCAAGTGCCCCAGTTTAACCTCAGATATATGCCCCTGTCCAGTAAGCGCCTACAGTACAATCATTTAAGTAATGACGTTTGCTTTATCGGGTTTGTAATGAATCATAAATTATGACTGCGAATCTCTTCGCGTCCGAGAAGCCCTAAAATATTCCATTGCTATTTTACTCGAGGCAAATTATATTGAACACTCTTCAATAACATGCGCTAGAGTCCACAATCATAACAAATTTCCGAACAGAACATTCCCCTCCCCCTCTCTCTCTCTCTCTCTCTAGCTCTCTCTCAATAATTTGTTTGATCTCTCCTCACCCACTCTCTATCTCGCCTGCTTTATCCCCTCACCCTCTCACTCAATGTCTGCCTATCACTCAACTTTCCTCTTCTGTCATAATTCCTCTATCCCTAAGTACCTATCCTTCATGCTTTTTCTTTGTATATAACTTGTATTCGTATTTCTTTTGTCGTTCTTTTCCCCCACATTCAGTGTCTGCTCCCTCCCCTCTCGCTTTTTATCTTTGTTTGTATGTGTCTCTTTCTCCTTCCTCTTTTTTCTTTTCTTTGTAAGAATGGTCTTCTATATCTAAATCTATCATTATATACCCCCCCCCCTCTCTCTCTCTCTCTCCCTCTCTCTTTAAGTCTCAATTTTCCTCTGGCCTAGTTGGAGAGCGTGATATGCGATATGGAGCGCGTCTGGTTGAGAACAAAAAATGTTAACGAATTTCTATTTTCTTTTTCTGAGGTTGGTCAGATATATAAGAGGGTGAAAAAGAGAGATAAAGAGAGAGGGGAAATGTGCTTAAAGGGATAGTTGAGTTCTGTTGCAGAGGGCGCTACACAACATAATTTGTTGTGAGATAATGAAAAACTGAGTGTCAAATTTGAAAGAACATAATATTAAAATGACATAATCATCTTTGTTTGATCAAAATCGGTTCAGAGACGGCTGAAATATAACGATTTCTAATACTTGTGTACCACCACAAATATTCGATTTTTAGAAAAATTTGAAAAAACCATTGAAAAAAACGAAATAACGCCTTTTATGTCGTATTTCAACCAATGCCGACGTCAGTTTTTTGTTGGCATTTTCGTGTTGCTTATATTACGCATAACCAATCGACCCATGTATTGTTATTTTTAATTAAATAATTAATTAACGGTCACCATGTTTTTTTTTAAAGTGGAGCTGAATAGGTATGCTCGTATTGGCTAAATTTCACACATTTTGGGGTCTAAAATTACCTTCATAGAAAATTTAGGTTCTAAAAAGGCACTAGAAATGTCATAGATAAGAATAAGAGCAATAACCATGCACCGTTGAAGGCATTTGCGGTCTGAAAACAGAACTCAACTATCCCTTTAACATTTTACTTTCCGTTTATCCACCTATACTTACATTTTTTTCTCACCCGTCTCTTCACGTTTTCTTTTCTCCTTTACCCCTCCTACACTCCACTTTTGACCTGTTTTATTTTAATTTATGATGAATCGGTATATGACATTAAAAATGACACGCACAAAGTGTTCTTATTATTATTAATCATTATCATCAATTACAAATTACATATTTCTAAAGCTATTTTGTCATTTTGTATCATATGAGCTTTATGAAGTTCTCACATAAATCTCGGAATCAAAAATGCTATAGTCCTTCACATTTGGTCTTATCTAAGCACTAGTAAATATATTAACTTAAAATAATTATATGATGAACCATGCAATATTGTCGGTAACGTAGCTTTGGTTTTTCAATCAACTAGCTTCATGACAAAGCCAAATAATCAGAATTATACATCACGAAGAAGCATACCTTTCTCATCATCGACACTTGACATTCAATAGCACTTTTGTACAAAAATACTATTTAGGCAATATAGTCGAAAAGGTTAATTTGGACCGACAGTGCATGGGAAAGGGCTTTTATGGGCGAAAGTGACAAAGGGCTACTTCAGGCAATAGTACAAAACGGATATTTGGGCAAATAGTGAAAAAGGGCCATTTGGAAAAAAAGCAGGAAGGGCCATTTTTAGCGAGAATGCAAAGGGGCTATTTCGGGCAATAGTACAAAATTACTAAAGCGATAAATGAAAGGTGCGCTATTGAACCTGATACATAGAAAGGCAGATAAAACGGTTGTCTAGTGAAATTACAAGATGTGTGAGAATAATTGCTGATTATAACTAAATCATCAATTAATTATTCAAAAGGTCAGAGGTCATAGGATTTGCACACGTGGTTTATACGGGAGTGCCAGGTGCGGTGGTTGGACTGTGTTCACAGATGTAGGGATAACTATCATCACAGTCTTCATCATTCAGCTTGACCCCGTTGAACAGGACGCAGTCTTCGCCGCTCCAGAAGTTGGTCAAACGATGGTCATCGTCGGGCTGGTCTTGGTCCCACATGTTGTTATCGGCGAGGACTTGACCATCGACATCGGTCCAGCGGTACGTCCCTTCCTCATCCTGGTCATTCAGCCCGGTCCACATCCACGAGAGCGACCCCGAGTTAGCGAAGTTGTAGTGCGCAGTCAGGAAGCTGCGGACAACTTCGAGCTCGCTCTCCGAGTCGAACTGGACCAGATGTCCTCCCAGCGCATGGCACTCTTCCTTAGCCTTGGCCCATGATGCCTTTTTGGGTGAGTAGATGTAGCATGACGTCTGGCCTAGACTTAGGATTCGGTTCGGCCAGTCAGCGGGACAGTTGTCTGGGGAAAACACATTTCCATTCAATTTAATAAGTTGCATGTCCAAATAAAAAAACGATCATTAATTATGTTGATGTAAATCAATTTTGTAATAATAATTACGTCTACAATAATCATGAGCTATTGATATAGTCTCTCTCGCCAGAGCACTTTTTAAAATCATTTGACAAACCTGGCAAGACTGCTAAATATTATGTTATTTTATGTACACATTTTTATAATAAATGCGCCACCCAGTTGATCAATGTGTTGATACGAAAACGCAATAAAACTTTATTATAACTTACAAGCTCCGCACGATTCCACCAAAGAGAAGAGTGCCGAGGCAGCTTCTTTGTTGACAGTTTCCGTTCGAGAGAGGGCGATGCCACAGCTCGCCAACAACACAACCGCAATGGTGATTGTTCCCCAAAGCATAATGATGTATCTGAATAAAATTAATAATAATATAGGTTCATTTATTATAGTGCAGCTACTACATGCATAATACTCTACTGCGCCCGATGTAAATTGTCATATTATTACCCCGGCGACATCCACTAGACCGATACGCCTCTACATGCGCCTCTAGACACAGAAGAATGATCGTTACAATAATTGTGAGGGATAGGGAAACAAATATTTCTATAATATAACCAAATCAGGAGGTATGTTTAACCTTGACAATCAGACACGTCGATTAAAGTACAGAAATGATGATTGAACCTTTTCAGTCTGACCAAAAGCATTACAGTTGAGACGCTAGACTTGAAGAGCTGTTTTCCGGCATTAAATTGTAATTATAAGCGATCAAGATGTTAATGCAATACGGATTTGTTACATCATAATTTGCCCTCGTATCTTCAATACGTGTTTAATACTCAAATATGTTTATTTTTCCGACTTAAGTGTAGAAAAATGAATAAATTAGGGAAAAATTGAAAGCTTATAGCCGTGATAGCCTTGCCTATCCAATATCCAACATCATTTAGTATCTTCAATACGTGTTTAATACTCAAATATGTTTATTTTTCCGACTTAAGTGTAGAAAAATGAATAAATTAGGGAAAAATTGAAAGCTTATAGCCGTGATAGCCTTGCCTATCCAATATCCAACATTATTTAGTACTCGGACTCCCCTTACAAAAAAGTTAAACATTCTAAAATACTAAAATCATAATTATAGGTCTTACAGCAATAATAAGGTACACATTCTGTGATAATTGTATCAGAACAAAATATTTATTCTCTTTATATCGATAGAAAGTATATAGAATACTGAGGATATTGTTAAACTTTATAGTATAGGAACAAAAATGGGTAGTCCCGGGTTTTGTATGTAGGTTTCTAAAGGATTCTACAGTCTAATGTGTCATCCTGAAGTGAACAAAAATCATATTATTATACTGGTCAACAATCTGTATTTCTTAATGACAGTGATGTCTATTATAATCTTAGCAGAAATTCCTTTCGGAAGAAGTGACAGGTGGATAAGTCTGAGTTACAGATCATGCCAAAAAACATATAGTCTGAAACCCACGGAAGTCTGCTCTTCTTGACCATTGCATATTGGAAGGAGACAAACATGTCAAACTGTTGCCCCTTTTTAAAGGGGGTCTAGCATGACGAGACTATGAGTCTTTCCCGTGGCCTGACTCGGGGCCAACCGGGTATAATAGGAACCTTTAGATTTGCTTGGACTGATACGTGTGACGTCCATTCAAAGCAGTGCATTAAAAGGACGTCGACCGTAGCAATTCCCATTGTCTTCGTGCGAATCTAAAAGTCCCTAATTACGACTACGGACTACGCGACCGCAGTATTCATGTGTGTGAGGAGAACTTCGGTCTCTTTCGCGCGCTGACCGTTAATCAAGTCAATTCGTTTACGTGCAGTTGTCCAAAAGAAATCGTAGATGGCGTTAACCAGTATTTGCCATGCTATACCCCCTTTAAAAGTCAATGCTGATGAGCGGAGCAGGGTGAAATCAAAGACATAAGTAATAGTGGATATCTCTACACAATATAAGCTATTGGCAGTTATTAACACTGACATTTATTCCGACAAGATTATAGTACATGAGTGTACTCGCCTCTGTTGCCACTCTCTTTCACAACTATCAATCATGCGCTATACCGTTCGAATAGATGTAATATTTTGTACCTACAAAATAATATATCAGACTGTCAACTGTATCATCACTTTATGGTTTTGCTTTTTTAACACAAATTATATAGTATTATTATCTATATAAGACGTCCAAGTGGCACAATAAGTGTATTTAATATCTATAGCGCAGTATACCTGATGACTGACTGATGTTTTCCTATTGCTTAGTCATCCTGGAACTTCAACTATTGATATCCATATCCTATCGATATCACACGAATATAAAGCCATATTTACCGAGGTGAGTCAAAATATTACGCTAGTCAGAATAATATAGATACTAATAATAATATTGTATGGCTTTGTTTTCGTGTGATACAATAATATAATATACATAGCTCGAGCAATACATTCTTGTATCACATTCAAAGCCATCCAATATTACATAAATATTCCACTTTTTATCAACGGGTGTACTCACTAGTGTTGGATACTGAAGACGGAGGATAACAAACAAATGTTTAAAAACTCACCTGTCTTGAGAGAGATGCTGTTAAGACGTTGAATGGCTCAATCCTTGTGATGTCTGATGCCTCGATGTTTCACGGTTTTATAACCGGGATGAAGATCAGAGGGGTTTATTTAATCACTTTACGCCATCCTTATTTCGATTACGATATAAATGGCTATGTTTACATTCAGAATCGCGCCACCGGATTATCCGCGTTATGAATATTGATTGAAAGAATTACTGATTTTTCGGTGTTATTTGATTTATCGATATTTCTAAGGCAGGGACGCGGAATGATGGAAAGGCACGAACATTAATATCTACTAATACAACAATAGATCTGTTCACGCACCATCACTCATCATTAAAGTGACACGATAAAGACAGGTAAAGAAATATATAGAGGGTGGGTAGAAATATATAGATTGAGAGAGAGAGAGAGAGAGAGAGAGAGAGATTGAAAAGAGGGGGGAGTTGCGGATACACCAATTTAAAACAAAACATAGAAATTGGAGGAAAAGTAATGAAGAGATTAAATATAATGACGATGTTGACGCACGATTAAATAGAAGGGATGGATAAACAATAGGGGTAAAACAATACCGAATTTAAAAGAAAGTAGGAACGAAAAAAAAGAAGATCGAAATAAAAAGAGAGAAAAGGGGGGGATAGAAGGGGAGGGTAGGGTAGATAGACAGGGAGAGAGAAATATTTTTTATTATTTACATTTTCATCATCATCGGAGGTAAAAGTAGTAGTAGAAGTAGTAGTACGAGTAATTGTAGCAGTAGTACATAGTAGTGGTAGTAGTAGTAGTAGTATTAGTTGTTGGTGTAGTAGTAGTAGTAGTTGTTGGTATAGTAGTAGTAATAGTAGAAGTAGAGGTAGTAGTAATAGTTGTAGGTGTAGTAGTAGTAGTAGTAGTAGAAGTAGTAGTAATAGTTGTAGTTGTAGTATATAGTAGTGGCTTTAGTCGTAATAATAGCAACAAAATTAGAGGCGACCTCGCCTCGAATCTTCCTGGGAAAACCAACACGCGCTGGTGTGGAACCAGAGTGTTTATACACATGTAGCATTAAACCTTTTCCGCAGGCCTGAATAGTATACAGTTAGTAACAATCTGCGAGATTGAGTTAATTAATTTTCTGTCAATACCATCTGTTTTTGTCTATGCTGTGATTGACGTATCGACCTTGTACTTTCCGGTTAGGAGATAAACATTAAAATGCATGAAAGTTAATTGACATTCCTGTAACAAGCGGGTAGATTGATAGCTGATGTTTGGGGTGAACTCCGCCCCTTCCCCGTACACACACATTTATAATATATATAAATGGGAAGTGTTTAATTACAAAAGGAGCTAAATCCATTTGGGAACTTCAGAGAAAACAGAAAATATTTACCAGATTTTGTACAGGCGTCTATGAAAAAGTGATATTAGAAGGTGCATATTTTCATAATTGCTCTCAAAATGTAGGTAAATAATTGTGCTGGAATTGTTCTGGAATTAAGCTTTGCATATAATACATGTCGGCATAAGATGACGAAAAAATGATAAAGAAGAAAAGTTTCATCCTTTTAATCCAAGAGTTTTTATTAGATCACCAACATATTAGATTCAAACATTGAGTCTTTGTGAAGTGATAAGAACAAAGAAAATAAGAATAACGTACACGTATATACATATACATATGAATTTATATAAATAATAATAATAATCATAATAATAATAGTTTATAAAAATGTAATAACAGAAAAAATAGGTCTCATAGATAATTGGTAAGAAATTAATTGCATGAGAATTTTTTTTCTTCGTAGCTTCAAAATAATTTCTTCTCTAGTGTGGATATATTATGAAACATTGTAAAAACAGTGTTACTGTAAATCGCTTAAAGGAAGATCTAAAAACATATCTAACGACAACAGGTTTCTTCGAAATATATTTTGTTCTTTCAGAGTATTTGTGTCATTAATAATAATAATAATGATAATAGTAAATTTATAAAGCGCACACACTGTCCAGGGACGCTCATGGTGCTAGCTCAGCAACAGTTCTACAAATAAAGTAAATGTTTTGTTGATAATAGAGTTATACCATCAGAAACTTAACACAATTGCAACATTTGTATCACCCATTTCAATCCTCAGCTCTGCCCGGTGGGGCCCGGTGCTCCGTTCACTGACAATGTCAGGGACTAGTCCAGTCAGCACATGATTCACAGGAGCTCTAGCATCTGAGGCCACCAGGCCCCACACGGGCAGCCAATGAGACTAAAGGGTGATAACTACTTAAGTTTAGATGTATATACAAATACAATATTAATGGTGGATTTAGTCAAATAAACTTATACAATTTAAGGAAATACTGGCTTACAGATGGAATAGGTTAGTCTTAAGACGATCTTTAAAGGTGGAGTATGTTGCAATACAGCGAAGTGATGGGGGAAGCTTATTCCATACTTTTGTTGCTGCAAGCGAAAAAGCATTGTCTCCCTATGAATGATGGATACGGGGAATTGCAGCAAATTATCACTTCCAAATATTAAGGTACGAGTTGGATTATAGAGGTGTAGTGAGTCTTCAATATATTGAGGCGAAATTCCATGGAAGGCCCGATAAACAAGTAACATAATTTTAAAGTGGACCTTTTTCCGGACAGGTAGCCAGTGAAGAGAGCGCAATATAAAGGCGTAATAGAGGACATTCTTGGTGTGGAAATAAAAAGTCTTGCACTGGAATTTTGGAGGGATTGCAGTCTGTTTGGTGAGTCAAAATAGAATTGAATTACACAAATCTAAGCGTGATGATATTAATGCATGGATTGATTGTTCACATACGTGTTGAGTCAAATATTCTTGTATGAACCCAAGGTTCTGCAGTTGATATCTCACAGACTTTGATATGCTACAACCATGTTCAATAAATAGCATATTTATTGAATTACATTTTATTTGCTTCGTAAGCGCCTTGAGCACCATATGGTTGATAAGTTACGCATTATAACTGTCTCATTATATATATTGTATGTGTGTGTGTGTGTGTATTGACGCATAACAATTTCAAACTGTAATAAAATCATTACTTGATAAAGCCCTAAGAGCTAAAATCTGTAAATATATTACTTGCTTGTACGGAGTATCTTAATTATTGCTTGTGTTTGTTAATATACTAATATGTACACCTGTAGGCCTAATACGCGTGCAGTTCTGGTAGTTACGTAAGTGTGTGTGTGCGTGCACGTTTGAATGGTATGAACAGACATGTCAATTAATATGATCAATATGATCAATATGACCAATATGATCAATATGATCAATATGATCAATATGATCAATATGATCAATATGATCAATATGATCAATATGATAAAGTCAAGATTACGTCAGGAAGCTCATATCATGCACCTGGCAAGGCAAGGGAAGATTAAATTTGGTTTCATTCGACGTCAGCGGCAGTGTAATGAAACGAATTTTCCGCTCCTTTTCTAGGTTCATCATCTGACGCAGTACTCCCGTAGGTGGCACTACTTCCAGCTGCTCCCTCATCAGAGCGATGTTCTTCCGGAATATCATTTCGTTGTAGGCTCCTACCAAGTTTGCTGTGCCGGTATCCATATATCGAGTAGATGGTTAGACCTACAAACAAAATAATTAGAAATGATGGAAAGGAAAAGTAAGTAATAAACTGGTTGGGATAGTTGACTGAGACGCTAAATCGACTTATGCCCAAGTAGGGTACAGGCTACGCAACAAATCAATCAGGCATGTATTCAGTTGAGACTGCCTGTGCTGGCAATAGCGAGTTTTCGCAACCGGTGACGCGGCCTTCTACAACGCTAATCTTAGTGGGGGTCGCACTCAGAGCGAAAATTTCCGCGTAGCATCCAAGTCTACGACGGTATTCAGCCGTATTAGCTTCGGGAGTCGAGCTAGTACGGGGTGGCGAGCTCAATACCCCGCTGTCAGCGCTTGCGTCGCCGTGCGAAAACTCACTAAGAGGGACTTTTAGATTTACACGACGAGAACGTGGACTGCCGCGTGTGACATTGTGTTAAGGCACTGGGCCATGTCCGGCAGTGCCTTAAAAGAACGTCACATTACCTTAAAATAGCGGAAATCATCGAATGACGATGGAAACGCCATTAATCGCAACAACAACAACATTAAAAGGATGTCACACGTGGCGGTCCACTATGTCGCCGTGCAAATCTAAAAGTCCCTAATATCAAGAGGTGGAGTTTCATTATCAGGGGAGGGGGTGATTTAGTTCAATGACGTAATGATGAGCGAATAATGACTTACCGGCTACCAGCCAGATCAGGTAACGTAACCACGTGACTTTCCGGAGTTTTAGTATGAGTACTATATTACACACGATGCTTACCCAAGGAATGAGGGGAACCAACGGAACCTGGAAGATAAAAGTAAAGGCGCAATTAAGCAGCGTTATTCATACATTATTAAACAGGGGCCCGTTTTATCGTATTATGTTCAATTTGATGCCAACGAATCTTAAAGATAAGGTTGAGTTCTGGTAAGAGGTTAAAATAATTTGTGAGCATTATCATAGTAATAGTGCAAGTGTGGAAGAACATCAGAGAAAAAATGTTTCCTGAAATGCATGGCTCTTAAAATGTCTTCAAAATCTAAATATGACAAGTAACAGATTAAAAATGAGGCTCGATTTTTATGCCACCTGTTTGTTTAGTCCAATATACATCTGTTTGTGTACAGTGCTTGTTACTTTTATACCAATACTGGGCCACATTTCTTATCATTTTGATGACTCCAGAACCTTGCAGTACACACCGATACTTATATGCTACATGATCAACTTTTTCTAATCGATTTACACCGTTTCTTTCACAATGCGATCGCATGACCATAACTCAACATTATCTTTAAATGACGTTTCAGGGGGTTGCACGGTGAAAATCCACAAACTTGCAAAAGGACAAAATTGTTGCCAACAAACAGAAATAATCAGTATTAGACCAAGAGTGGGCTCTTGGAGGATAGACATCGGTGTTTGCCTTTGCACGTCATACATTTTGGGTATAGTACAAGGGCGTTGTTTCACAAAGATTAAGATCTACTTTAAGTTGTACTTAACTATGGCAAGCCATTCTTGTCACTGGTTGCTCTCACCATTATGATCTTTGATATTTAGATAATATTTTGTCCTTTATTAATGAATTAACCCAAAACGTAAATTGTGTAGATTTGTGACGATCATTTTGTACATTGTACGTATCTTGAGAGTCAAATGGCTGTAAAGTGTGAGAGAAAACAGTGGCATGAATGGCCGATCTTAGTCTTATATGCAATGCAAAGGCAAACAGTCAGATATATAATTCTGTCTTTGAGCAACAACAGCTTTGTGATATCCTTCTCTCTATTCTCATTAAAACTCTTTTGTCTTGAACTGTGACAGTTTGATTGGTATGTTATAGCATCCGTAGATAAAAGAAAGGGGGAGATATTGGCATGTTGGATTAGTACTCACCCGGTAGTATTCTCCTGTATCTTTGTTCTGATAGTGAAGAGGGATGAGAAGAAACGTCCCGACGGCGCAGAAACTAAACAAGATGAGAAGCAGAATCACCCACCATTCACCAGCTGCGAGCTCCGTGGTAGCGTGTTCTACGAGGGCTAAGGTGCAGAATGTGAAGAACACCGAACATAGGATGCTGACCTTGACGGTCGACCCTGGGTCAAAGCGCCCGAGTTCCCGCAGGAGAGGCGTTGAACGAAACCGATGTTTCAGGGCCCCAGGAGTGGCTGCGGATGTGGTGTCCAAGAGCGCGGAATTATCATCAAGGGACTGTTGGTTAGTAGCGTCCTGAGCTTGTCCAAAGGAGGGCATTTCCAGTCCATCCTCGGAATCTTCTCTCAGGATGTCTGGTCCGTACCGGAGCAAGATCATGGCACCTGCGACGAAGGCGTATCCAAGGAGCACACCGATGGAGATGAATTCAACAAGTTCGGGTAGAGGAACGAACGTAGCGGGTATGGTCACAAAAAACATAGCGAATAGAGTGGCATAGATTGGGACATGGAAGTAGCTATTGACAGTGCTGAGGCAACTAAAGAGCAGACCGTCGGAAGCCATGGCGTAAATTGATCTTGGGGTGCAGTAGAGATTCATCGCAAGGGCTGAAAACATGGCACAAAGAGCACCAACACCCACCACCCATCTCGCCCACTCGATCCCACGTGCCTGGAAGACACTGGCGAACGCTGACAGTTCATCCAGCTCTGTGTAGGGCATGACCAGGGTGAGGACAGCGGATGCAAGGATGTAGCAGATGGCGGTGAACAGGATAGATATGAAGGTAGCCATTGGGATGCTCTTCCTGGGGTTCACCGTCTCCTCGTTGGCCATCGCTATGGCGTCGAAACCGGCGAACGAGAAGAAGAGCGTGGCCGCCCCGGCGATCACGCCCGAAGTTCCGTACGGAACAAACCCACCGTAGTCTTGCCAGTTGCTGATATCAGCATTCATGAAACCCATGACGACGATTACGGCGATGACGCCAAAGTTTACGGTCATGCAAATGGCGGTGATCCATGATGACACATCAGCTCCCATAATAACAAACAGAGTGACCAGAATTACCGCGACAGGAGCGAAAACATTCGGATATGGTGCTATAAAAGGAACATCCCACAAGTGACCGTCCATTAAAACTTCTACAGTGAAGTTCCTGAAGGCGTACCCTGTCAGGTTGTCCATGTAGCCTGTTATTGACGATGCCAAGGCTGCAGCGGTGATGACGTATTCTAGAATCAAGTCCCACCCGATGACGAAAGCCCATAGTTCTCCTAGGGAGATGTAGGCGAAGGTGTAGGCTGAACCTGTGCTGGGGATCCTGCAAGCGAACTCCACGTAGCACATGGCCGACAGTGTGGCAGCAACTGCAGCAATGACGTAGGATAGTATGATAGCCGGTCCGGTGACCTCCTTCGCCTGGACACCTGTAAGTACGTACAGACCAGACCCAAACATGGTTCCCATACCCATGATGCAGAGCTGGAAGGTGCCCAGAGACCGTTTCAAGGGCGTCTCGTAGAGCTTTTCGTCGCTGTAAAGGGGTTTCCTTCGCGTGATCCTCGAACAGACGTTTCTACAGAAAGCCATCGCAAATCAAATACAGTCCAAATTGGTGAAGAGTTGGTTCAAGATCTTATATGGAGGGAGTTTTCATCAACTCATAGCGCACGGCACATCAGTCTGGAAGGTGACCATTCTTCAGTGTTCAGCAAACCTGTCAGATATGCAAAATGAAAACATTGAAACTTATACAAATAGTTTTAATGATTATAATAATACCAAATAAAATCGAACATTTAGGAGCGCTAAACTAAATAAGTACCATTGCGCTTACAAATAAAAAAATATGAAAAGAGGAAGGAGAATAATCATTTCAGCGATATCAGTTTTTATTTTTGCTATGATCGAATGGAGGCATACACATGCACATTATTATACTCCGTGGTAAGAAGGAAGTAAGCAAGGGAAAAGGAAGGCAATGACAAAAGCCCAGGTTCTAATTCATTTTTCTTTAAATTATAAGACCCGGTATTGATGATCATTATTTTATCGACCATGTGATTGCAATGTAACGCTACATAAAAATAGTAACAAAGTGCCGTGTATTGTCATGTAATATTGTTCAAATAGCATTGTAGAGATGATGAACAAAATAATACGAATAATAATGCAAGGTCGTATATTCATGAGAATGTCAACTTCTAGAGGTGTTGTGGTCGAGTGGATACGTCGCCGGACTGTCGATCACAAGGTCCGCGGTTCGAGTCCCGCCGCTGCACTAATGTCCTTTGGCAAGACATTGATCTACATTTGCCACACTCCACCCAGGTGAAGTAAATGGGTACCTGGTAGGAATTTATTCCTTGAAACGCAGCGCGCGTAACAGCTGCACTGCTAAAGCCAGGGTAATTATGCTGCATTATTGTAGAGCGCTTAGAGACTTCTGACAAAGTAAGTGTTAGGCGCTATATAAGCACTGTAATTATTATTATTATTATTATTATTATTATTCTATTTCTCTCTGTTAAATAACCCGAAGCAATAGAATCATCAGAGTGGAATTTAAAGTTAAATGAATTTATCATAACTTCTGAAATTTCAATTTGTTACTGCATGTCACTTTACTATTACAGAGCAGCAATGGCGAACGATTGTCGGTAAAATTCAGAAATAGTTGCTTAGATTGCCTTTCCCTAAAAGTACCATGAGACATCAAGCTACATAAACTTACGAACGATATGTTTAGGAAAATGTGTTATTTAAAGGGATAGTTGAGTTCTGTTGCAGAGGGCGCTACACAATTTTTTTTTGTGAGATAATGAAAATCTGAGTGTCAAATTTGAAAGAACATAATATTTAAGTGACAAATTCATCTTTGTTTTACCAAAATCGGTTTAGAGACGGCTGAAATATAACGATTTCTAATCCTTGTGTACCTTCACATATATTAGATTTTTTGAAAAAATGAAAAAAAACGTTGAAAAAACCGAAATAACGCCTTTTACGTAGTATTTCAGTCATTGCCGATGTTGGCTTTTTTTGTTGGCATTTTTGTGTTGCTTATATTGCCCACAATTAGCCGGCTCATGTATTGTTATTTTTAATAAAAAAATTAATTAACGGTCATCGTGTTTTTTTTTAAGGTGGAGCTGAATTGGTATGATCGTATTGGCTAAGTTTCACACATTTTGGGGTCTAAAATTACCTTCATAGCAACTTTAGGTTCTAAAAGGGCACTTTAAATGTCATAGATAAGAATAAGAGCAATAACCATGCACTGTGAAGGCATTTGCAAAACAGAACTCAACTATCCCTTTAAAGATAACTCTCGTGTAATCATATGCTTTTGTAAATATGTTTATTCAGATACCCTTATTTATACACAAACCTATGAACCGGGACCTACATAATACATGCTTTGCTTTTTAGTAGATCCCCCACTTTATTGATTGATTTATATGATTGTATTTTCTGTTAGAACTATAATCATGTACATCATGTTTTCTATATTGTATGTTTAGTTATAATAATCACCATGTTTCATTACTTTCAATTATGTTATCTTTGATAAAGTGAAATAAATAAACTTGAAACTTGAAACAAACTTGATATTGTCTTGAAAATGTTCAGAAAACATGGGACCTATAAAGGAGAGATAATGCGGTCGTGTATTTTGTTCACGTTAATCACCCAGTACCAAATACACAAGCAAAACGTGAGCCCGATGAAAATAAAGGTAAACTTTAAGACATTGATTTATGACATATTGTCTCATTGTCAGGCGCGGATCCAGGGGGGGGGGCCCGAGCGGGCCTTGCCCCCCCCCCCCCGCAAAAAAAAAAAAAAAAAAAAGAGAGAAGAAAGGAAAAGAAGGGAAAGGGAAAGAGGAGAGAAGGGAAAGAAAGAAGAGGAAGAAAAAAAGAAAAGGGGGAAGAAGGAGATCGGGGGGGGGGGGGCGAAAGGGCCTTGCCTCCCAGGCTGTTGACCTCCCCCCCCCCCCCAATCAAAAAAATAAGAGAGAAGGAAGGAAAGGGAAAGAAATGACATAATTTCCGAGATTTTTCCTCACTTTCTATATAAATACGTTTGTATGTGTTGGTTGGAGAATGACAAATTACTAAATTTACAGCCAGGCAAGAAATATGATTCTTGAGATTCCTACATGTATGGCCCGAGGTGAGGCGGGGATTGGGAGCCTCGAGCTCCTTCCCCCCCCCCACCCCACGTTTTTGAAAAAGTATATTAAAGAGAAATAAAATAGAATGAGAGCAAGAAAGAAAGAATAGTTAATTGCCAGTGTTAAAAATTAATGAGGCATCTAAATATGCTTATCTGACCGTGATTAAATGCCTAAAACCCCTAAGCTCCCGGGGGCTCTGCCCCTGGATTCCACCTAGGACCCTACGGCGGGCCCTTAGATGCTCATCTGACGGTAATTAAATGCCTAAAACCCCTGATTTTTGGGGGTTTCGCCCCCTGGAACCCACGCCAAATAGTGACCTGCCAGTGTCATAAAATAATAAGGAATACAAAAAAATGCTCATCTGACCTTAATATTAAACGCCTAAAACCCCTGAGCTTCTAAAGCGGGCCCCTGAATGCTTATCTGACCGCAATTTATTGCCTTAAACCTCTCAGCTTGCGGGTTCGGACAAGGTATCAAAATGTGTTTATCTGACCGCAGGCGCGTAGCCAGGGGGGGGGGGGGGCGGTCCCCCCCAAATCGGAAGAGGACCTAGGAAGAAAAAGGAGCAGACAAAGAACACCTTTGAAAAAAGGATTCAGAGTATAGAGAACGGTACAGCGAATCGTCTTCTTTCTCTCATAATCTTGTGAAACGTCTAAGCTTCCGCGCATAGCGCGGAAGTGGGGAACTTGAATTCAGACGAGGATTCAGAGGCGAGAACGGTAATACGAATCTTTAATGATTTAATGAAACGTAAAAGCTTCCGCGCTTCGCGCGGGATGGAGAGGAAACTAAATTCCGACGAGGATTATTTTCGAGAACGGTACAACAAATCGTCTTCTTTCTCTAATGATTTATAGAAAATTAAAAACTTCCGCGCTTCGCGCGGGAAGGGGGGGGGGGGGGACCTGAATTCGGAAAAGGATTAAGAGTCGAGAACTTTACAACGAATCGTCTTCTTTCGAATGATTTAATGAAACGTAAAAGCTTCCGCGCTTCGCGCGGGAGGGGGGGGGGGACTGACTTCAGACGAGGATTAAGAGTCGAGAACGGTACAACGAATCGTGTTCTTTCTCTAATGATTAAATGAAACGTAAAAGCTTCCGCGCTTCGCGCGAGAGGGGGGAGGGGAACCTGAATTCAGACGAGGATTAAGAGTCGAGAGCTCTCCAAAGAATCGTAATAATTTAATAAATCGTAAAGTTTTCTTGTGAAACGTCAAAGCTTCCGCGCGAAGCGCGGGAGGGGGGGGGGGAACCTGAATTCAGACGAGGATTCAGAGGCGAGAACGGTAATACGAATCTTTAATGATTTAATGTTACCTTCCGCGCTTCGCGCGGGATGTAGGGGGTACTAAATTCCGACGAGGATTATTTTCGAGAACGGTAACGAATCGTCTTCTTTCTCTAATGATCTAATGAATCGTAAAAGCTTCCACGCTTCGCGCGGAAGGGGGAAAACTGATTTCAGACGAGGATTACTGTCGAAAACGGTACAACGAATCGTCTTTTTTCTCTAATGATTAAAGGAAAATTAAAAAGCTTCCGCGCAAAGCGCGGGAGGGGGGAACCTGAATTCAGACGAGGATTAAGAGTCGAGAACTTTCCAAAGATTCGTAATTATTTTATAAATCGTAAAAATTTCCGGGCTTCGCGCGGAAGGGGAGAAACTAAATTCAGACGAGAATTATTTTTGAGAAAGGTACAACGAATCGTCTTCTTTCTCTTATAATTTAATGAAACGTCAAAACTTTCGCGTTCGCGGAGGAGGGAGGGAGAAACCCTGCACCGACCCCCCTCCCACCCCGCATTACGTCACTGTTGGTCACCATTACGTACCAATATTTGGCTCGCATAATTTCAAATTTGGGCCCCCCCCCCCTAAGAAATCCTGGATCCGCGCCTGCTCATTGTTATATGATTATTTTCTCTACCGATTTATTTTCCAATTTTATTTTATTTGAAATATGTATTTTAATGTTTCTTTGTATTGATATGGTTCATTTATTTTCATTTATTGCAGGAGCGTGGTTAAAAATGACAATTTCTTTAACATTCCGTTTCCATGGCAACGGTCTTACTTTGTGACTTGTAATAACTCAAATTGTAATCAGAATCAAACATCTGAAGTTATTAGATTTTTACAAATGCTTCATGTTCGTGAAAATCATGATATTCCCTTACAAACTCCAGTATTCCTTCATCCGTTTTCATTATGACAGCCCGGCGCTCACATCCATCACCTATCTTACGGCTACCAGACAGATCATTATTCCCGAAGGTCATGGAAAACAGAAAGTATTCATTTGAAATTATGCATTATTTTTTTCTCTTTATCAAATTGTAAACAAGTTCAGTTTGTTGATGTTAATCATCCAGTACAAAATGACAAAGCAAAACCCAAGCCAGATGCAGATGAGGGTATGCTTATTGACATTAATTTATGACATATGGTGTATTTTCATGATTGTATTCTCAACTTAATTATTATTTATGTTTTATTTCATTTCAATTAAAAACAAGTATTGTACTATTTCTTCTTTTCTCTTGATAATATTTCAGCAACGAATTAAGAGTTGTGGTAGACATCTTGGATGTATTATGGCAATAGATCATGGGTTCATGACGTATTGCAAAATAGAGCTATCATGATGATTACAAGAACAAGACTACACAAAATCATAAGAATAATGACAATGTTAACGTGAGTGTTACCCCGTTTCGGGGGTGAATGGTTTAAATTCTGAATTGAAATAAAGAGGCTGGTCAGAATATGTGATTCCTGTGAAGCACCATGTGTAGAACTGTTCTTTAATAGCATAAACGATAAACATGCAATAACATAATCCAATAATGAGACTAAATACACGTAATATGGATTAAATGTAAATACCTGTATGTGAATACTGATGATGTGGCGTATTATAGATTTGAACCCCTTACCAATATGCTTCACAGTCCCGTTATTGTTTCCACTACACCTCTACACAGCATATCTCCTATGGAAAAGAAATCAGACAATTCGAAAAAAGAGGGGCTATATTCAGTTTTAGTGGCTGATAATTGGAAATGGTTAAAGAGGCCAAACGCTGTAGATTAGAATCTTGGATAAATGCATGCATTGAATCGGAACAATGCAAATTATGTTTATTACAGTTTATGGCCTTTTTCAATACTAAGGGTCTGACGCCGGGCCAACTTTTGATATAAATGCTTTACTTTGAAATTATTATTATTTTGGAGAAAAAACAAAAACAAAAAAACATACCAGTACACTCACCAGAGTTCAATTAGGATGTTGACAATATGATATTTCTTTCTATCTATCGAAAGGATACATCAAGGGCATGAATAATTGGCAAGACGTTAATCTACAATTGCCACCCTCCACCGCAGTTGTAAATGGGTATCTGAAATGCTTGAGTGCTAGTTACTTTGGCAGCTCGGCTACGACCATTGTAATATGTGTAAAGCGCCATGAGCGTTAGAGGCAGGCGGATACCGGCGCTATATAAATAACAATATTATTATTATGTTAACCAACCTAATCAAAATTTGCATCTGTGCGTGTTAAAAATCATATAAATCAAGGACAAAAGTAATTTGCATATTGGAAAAACAACCCAATCACAATTTGCAATCGTGCAGGTTGTGCAGAGTGACCAGTACCATATGGTACCTTCTAGAGTTATGTTATGACATATCTGTTCAGTAAACAAACAAAAAGGCATACCTTCCCCTATTTCTTCGTAGCTATAGCAAGTCACTTTCTCCCTTATATATATATATTGGCTAAGTTTGATTAGAAGGCTGCAAGCACTGTAGCCCTCCTGTTTCGTGTTTATTTTATTCATATATGAATTAAGCGTGTATCTTAAAGTGCGGGTTCTAGAAAATCACAAATATAGCGAATAGCGTATTACTAGAAACTGGTAAGCTAACAAAATGCCATCATGCAAGTTTTAAGTCAACTACATAGTGGGTGGTTTATAACAAATACAAATAAAACAACCTCCATAGCAGCTGGGATATGCGAGAGATTCGCCGGAAAAATAACGATGTTTGCATGCCGTCACAATATGAACCAACCCCGCCCAAGCAGACGACATCTCATAAAGAATGAACATAATTGCAATGCTTTTATTTCTCAAATTATAATGAATTTATTAGTGTATATAAATGTGATGGAATTTTACACCATTCAAAAAGAGATATGACCCCATCCTGATAACTAATTTATTTTGTTTGTAAATACACACGATATGGATTAATGAACAATCAAAGAAACCACACTTTCAAATTAAATATCCTTCGGAATGATAGCATGGACGTCATTTGTTCCCTCTTGCAACGCCGAACATGCCGCGGTGTATGCAGCTGATATTAATACAATGGCGTCTTATTTTGTTTACAAGCGACGGATTCCTTTTTTTTATATCCTTGCATTTGTCATCAAAATAATACCATGCACGGGGTTTAGAGTGAGTCAATAGATTAAACATTTCACCTGAGGGTATTGAAGTAAGAGAAATAACTTAAGAAAAGGTGACAAAACAGACACTGAAATTGTGTGAGATGTCATGGGACATCGTCTGCTTGTGCACATCATGTTCAACATGTTATCTCACACATCTCAGCAGCGTTCGGAGAGCTCTTCAGGTGCTATGCCGGGGCTGTATTTAAGCGTTTTGTAATTTATAATAATCATTAATTCGAATGTTTCCAAGCATTGAATTTTGATAACCTTGTCGAAACAAAGTTTCAACTTTGCAATAATGAAAATAAAGTTAGTTTTTAAAATCAATGAATATCTGCTTTAAGCATACATGGGTACAGCCATTTTATTGCATATTGTGCCGTACCAGACGGCCTTGAACAGCACTACGCACCTATGCCTAGTTGGAGAGACATTTTAATTGAATGAAAAGAAACCTGATTTGTTTATAAATGAGATAATGTCACAGCTGAGAACGTGAACACAATAATTTGTGAAATCTATATAATATGACAAACATAGCAGTTGACTTGACAAATCTATTTCATTCATGCGAAACCTTCACCGAGGAGAATAATCGCATTATTTATGCAATCAGTGTTCTGACAATTATATTTCAAAAGATAGTACCAGGTGAATGATATACATTTTATCATCAAACACGAGTGGGAAGGAAGCATCCATAAATTTGAATACGTTTACTTGATAAACGACTTTGTCAAGTTGTGAACAAAATGTAGGTTCCCATGTCCGAGTCGTCCTGAGGAATGTTCATTATCCCAAGAATATCTTGATTTTATTCTTTTCTTATACACATTGGTGGGGAATCTTGTAGAAGAAAGGTACTATGTCCCATTTGCAGGGCAAAACAAGTGAAAAGGTTAAACTCCATCTGCATTTGAAAGACATTCCTAATTTAGAACTTCCCTCAAATCGAAACGGCTTGTAAATGGCTTTTAGTTGGAAAATAACGACCATTACTTGTCGAATCGACTTAAGTGATTGCAATCATCTAAGTAATAGTCTAATTTTCAGACCCTTTTCCCGCATGGTCGGACGTTTTGTGCTACACAAAGATTCAATCAGTTCAATGTTGGCCATTACAAGTAATGGGTTATTGATGTAGACAAATGCCCCTGTACCTGTTACAGCTCATTTCATCGGTATGTTATTACACAAGATAAAAAATGTCAGTCAGTCACGCAATAGTGTTTGATAGTGAAGTCTAGAAGGTAAACGGGTTTCCTTGCATAATTTGAATATAGGACAATGCCAATGTTCAAAATTCATAGGTAGGACATACATGACATATTCATAATTCCTGCAAAGTTCTACATAATTTGATGTTTACCGCTAAAAGGACATAGTTTCTTTAATAGGCAAGAATACATTAAGAAGAAACAGCTTCAGTCAGAGAGTAGTAGAATCCTGGAATAGTCTTCCTACATCTGTCATCTCCTCATCCTCAATCACTTTTGTCAAGATTAGATTGGACAAGCACTGGTCCTCTCAGCACCAAATGCTTCCATAAAATGTATATGTGCGTCCACCCGCCATGCGAGCAAAAATTGTTCAGGTTCATTTTCGAACGAAGCACCACTCAATGAAACGACCGTAAGTTTCAACAAGATCACCTCACACTTCCGTATACTGATGCTGATGCTGAATAAATCTGTCAGAATAACTAACTTAATTTATTGGGGTAAGGATTGGTCTTCCAGCAGTAGGGCCCTACAATTTGTTACCATTACTCTATCAATTATTGATATCAAATTTTGGTCGCATTGCAAGTCTTCTTTGCTATTCGTAATCTTTGTTCCATTATTGTAAAGGCCAAATGTGTTTATAGTCGAACATGCAACACAGCAATACACACAACACCCATACGCCCACGCCCAAGCACACAAACTCATACCAAAATATCGTATGAACACATTATCATTTCAATTTCACCTTATTAGTTTAGGGGCCGTCATTCTATTAAAGCGTAGCCTATGATGGCGGATTTCTGCTCTTTTACACAAAGTAGTTAAGATAATACTTTAATTTCATAATATTATTTTTTATATTCCACATACTAAGAATCTTACTCTACGATTGGTCAAAAGTAAATCACGTAATGAAAGATAGTTCGCCCATTATTTATGGGAGAAGCAAAAAGTTCGTTACACTGTGTAGATAGTACTACTATCTACACAGTGCAACGCACTTTCACTGAAGATAGAGGTACTATCTACACAGGGCAACGCACTTTCACTGAAGATTATCCAAAAGCGCACTAAAACAGGCGTAATTAAGCGCGCATTACCAATGAGCGCAATTAAAGCAAACACATGCGCGCACCGTACCCTTAAGGGGTTGGGTTAAACTTTTAACTTTTTGGTGTGAATTTGGGCCTGGTGTCTTTCATATAGAATTATAGATGCATACACGTCCTTTTCTTTTTGTAGTTAAATTGTTTTAGATGTGGAATATAAAGCAAATAATCACCTTTTGGTTTCAGGCGATGGCAAACTATCACTTCCTCGTCGATCAGAATGTATACGCTATCTTTCCTCAGCTTCGCTTCGGAAAGATAGCTACATCCAGATCGCCTCGGAAGTGATAGTTTGTCCCATCACCTTCACCAACGGTAGTTATTTGCTTAATATAAATATTACGGTCGTTATCATATATATATATTACGTTCATTATTATACACATATACTTGTGCAAATCACGTTTTGACATGAAGTTATTATTGTTTGCATATACCTTATGTTTACATGTTCTGAGTTATTCAGTTATTGTATACGGAAAAATGCAGAAACGAAATAACATCAGAAAAAAACATCATTAACACGTACCCAGTTACGACTTGGTGGAGAGGGGCAAGTTATGGGGCGAAACCACTTGTCCAAGGATTTAAACACCGAGCGAGGATCGAACCTAGAACCTCTTGTGTGACTGAGAGTCAAGAGTCTTCACCAATAATTTACGGCAGTATACCCCCAAGAAATACCGGTACACTATAATTCAGTAGTAATAAACAGATGTAGTAAACAAGCTTACCTGTTCTCTGCTAGTGTTGAGCACAGGTTCTCTTCGGTGTGTTACTACTATATGTATCACATGTATGCTATCTCACACATTGCTAATAGTGAGGCGGAATAACACATACACACCTGCACCATTAAAGTGTTTTTGTTTTATAATAATGGTAAAGTAAAAAGCGAAAGAATAGTAGGGTATGTGAGGAGAAAAAATTGGCCATTGGAGCATTACTTCTTCTTTTGTCCCGTATACCGTGCGGTATATTTATTTGTTATATAATTGAAGTGTTTCATTTCAGTACGGATGGGTAAGAATGAAAGGGAGGGATATAGAGAAAGAGAGAGAAAGAGAGAGAGAGAGAGAGAGATAAAGGGAGGGCGGGGGGGGGGGGAGCTTCTTATAGTGGGCTCTGACAAAGTGAAGAGAGGAGAACGTGATGAGTAGGGGGAGAGTATATCAGAGAAACATCCAGAGTGGAATAGAGAGAGAGAGGGGAAGAGAGAGAGAGAGAGAAAGGAAGAGAGAGCGATAAAGGGAGAAGGGGTAGGTATGGGGAGGGGGGGGGGGGGCTTCCTCTAGTGGACTGGGTGGGGTGGACCCTGACAAAGTTTGTAGACAGGTAGGGAGGAGAGTGAGTGAAGAGAGGAGAACGTGGGAGAGAGTATATTAGAGAAACACCCATAATGGAAGAGAGAGTGAGTGAGAGAGAGATAGCGATAGAGAGAGAGAGAGAAAGTGAGAGAGAGAGAGAGAGAGGGTTGGGATGGGGGAGGGGAGGGCATATTGCTGGAGAGGGATGGAGAAGAGGGGGGCGAGGGACAGATAGAGAGAGAGAGCAGTAAGTGAGAAAAGCAGAGATCGAGAGAGAGAGAGGAACAAAATAGACATGACAGAGGGAGGGTGGATAAGAGAGAGGGAGAGAGACAGAGACAGAGACAGACAGAGAGAGAGAGAGAAATGGGAGGGTTACAGATTAAATATACTGTTGAAGGGAGAGTGGTATAGCACATTACACTCTAAAAACTGAAATGTTAAATCACCATTTAAAAGGGGCGAGGAGTGACCACTCTTTAAAAATGGTAGATTAACACTTTAAACATGCTGGATCCAACACTAGAAAGGTTGAATCTAGCAGGTTAAAAGAAACAATCTGACATTTTGAAAGATTGGTCACTCCTTGGCCCTTTTAAATTGACATTTAACATTTCAGTTTTTACAGTGTAAATAGAGTCCCCCTTTAAGAAGAGATGCGAGTCCTGTCATGTTTATCTAAATTCCTCTCATGATCCCCATATTTTTTTGGTTTACACCATTCTAATGGAAGGGGGACATGTCCCTAATTCACCCATTCCCGCCCCCCCCCCCCGCCCCCTTATGTACGCCTTGGACTTGACATTGAAAAGAGCTCGTAAATAACAGAGTGAAAAACGGTTGTTGTTTGTAATTACCATTGTTACGTATGGCAGGAGGACCTCTATAGGACATTTACGGTCGATTGCGTTGCAATGGATAAACGCGGCGTTCATACTACAGAAATTGATTGTATAGCTATACAAAAAGTTATTACAATTGTGAACTCGGGCTGAACGTCGTATAACGAATTGCCTGTTTGAGCATAGTCAAGAATCAGGGGGTGTTTCAGAAAGATTAAGATCGACTTTAAGTTGAACTTAACTATGGCCGGCTGTTCATGCCACTGTTTTGCGTTTGCTCTGACCATTCACTGGCATTGGTCTCTGAAGGGACGTATAAATCGTGGTCACAAATCTACACAATTTCCTTTTTTTGATAGTTCATGATTGAAGGAAAAAATATGTTGTAAAGCTCATAAATAAGAGACCAATAGTGAGAGCAACCAGTGCCATGAATGGCCTGTCCCCTGGCCTGGCCTATTTAATTAATTTTGACCTCCACCACAACAGCAATGCGACCTGCCCCACTTGTACCTTCACACATAGGCGAGTTTGCACGAGTAGTGGCGACTTAACTTTTAGAGGTACTCGCGATAACTCTTCATTTAACTTGGGATGACTCTCCGTTACTTGCCGCAACTCGGCCCAACTCTTCACAATAGAGACTTTTCGATTTACACGACGAGAACGTGGACCGCCACGTGTGACATCCTTTTAAAGCCCCACTGTCCTACTTGTAGCTACTTGCTCCCTCTATATGGAAAACTTCCCCAATCGGTGCCTGTTGGTCCCCAATGATCCTCTTTTTCTTATGTTAGTTGAGAGCTGAGTTAATGAGATAGCCACATGTCAGTGACCTCGCTGTGTAGTCTAATCCCCTCTGGCCCAGTTGTAGTGGCGGTCTTTAAGGTAATATGACGTCCTTTTAAGGCACTGCCGGGCACGGCCCAGTCGTGTAAATCTAAAAGTCCCTAATTACTCTTTGCAATTTGACGCAATTCGCGTGAGGTCGCAGTACCTCTCATGAAGATGCACCTCGGTCGAATTCGGAACAGCTCGCGATACTTGTGAAAAACTCGGCGTGCACTCGTTTCAACTCGTAGCTTCCGGAGTAAAAAAAAAGATAAGATGAGATGACAAAATAGAAGGGTATAGGGTTGAAGAGACAGGGACAGGGGATATGATAAAACAAAAACAGAGGAAGAAGGAGAGAGAGTGTGTGAGAGAGAGAGGGAGAGAGAGAGAGAGAGAGAGAAGACGAAAGAAAGAGCGGTAAGGGTTGAGAGGTAGACGGAGGCAGAAACGTGAGAAAGGATGAGAGAAAGATAATAAGAAGCAGAAATTAAAGAAGATGCAGAAAAGAAGGGGCAGAATAATAACTTAAGGAACTTTTAATCATCTATTTGTATATATGGTAATTTAACTATGAACGAAATCAGCATCGACAACAAAAATAGAAAGAGGAAACTACAAAAGATGATTCAATTAAAATGATACAAAACAATTTATTGCAAAAATACATTTCTGTTGATCATACTTTTCGACACGAATGTGCCGAGGGATGGCGCTACATAATAACTTGTAGTAATGACATTAATCGTTCTGAAACAAAATGTCAAAAATTGCAAATGTTTCTATATATCATATGAACATTATCTGTGTCACCAACAGAAACAAAACCAAAAACATTTGTTCATATTTGAGGGGGGGGGGGGGAGGGGGTGGGGTATCCATTAGAATTTCGTAAGGATTCCATAATCATTTAAATTTGCCACGCTTAACATATACAGTGATAATTTGTCTAACAATACGCTTTTGTTTTTCCCCATTTTTCCGTGTTTTGTCATCATTATTAAAACTAAAAAATGTTCAATATTGATTGGATGAATTTAGAGCGATACCATATGAATTGGATCATGTTAATATGTAATAGGCCTACTAGCAATATATTTTTCTGAAAAATAATGCCATGACTCAGTTATCCTTAAAATCCCGTGAAAAATTAGTAATGTAGAAATACTTTCCAAATGGCAAAAAAACATGTATTCACAGCAATGAGAGGGAAAAAAACAGCAGGTTGACTATTGCATATTTTCCCATGTCTTTGTAACACACTGCCAAACATTGAACTATGAGGGACACTATATTTGCTGAGCGTTATTCTTTGTTTTTCGATTACTTAATTGTACTCAATTTTTCCGAAATTGTGTCTGATTCGTAATACCGTCAAACCTGCTTTAGTGAGCACCTGTCTACAACAAGCACATTATTTGGCTCCCTTGATCATGGTTTCTCATTGAAACATGTACTAAAGGAACCTGTCTACAAAGACCACTTTTTGTTTCCCTTGGGCGGTCGCTGTAGACAGGTTTGACTGTACAAAGAAAACAAGACAAATGAAAACTTAAAAAACAAATACACTCCAATATGTTTTCCCTCATCGTACCTTGACTATGGACATTAACAAAGAAACAAGTAAACAGGAAACAAACAAAAAGAAACAAACATGAACGAAATAAAAGGAAAGGGGGCATCGAAAAACCAAATGATAAAAAGCAGAAAATTGTAACATCGAACAATAATTATACATGTTCGTATTGCAATTCGACCGTTAGCAAGAACTCTTTGCTTATTTTAAATACTGTACCAATGTAAATTAGAGTGTGTACCACATGTAATTTATATCTTTATTCTATTATGCCGCAAATTTTCCCATTCATGTACTTTAACAAAATATATTATTTCAGTTGATTTAAACTACCTATAGTATCTTTTTAAAGCGCATTAAGACATCTCTATATTATGCGCTGAAATAGACACAATATATTATTAATACTATATTAATTCAGGATGGAACTCCCTCTCTTTCGATAGCACCATCAACTTTGTTTCTGAAATAGAATATAGAGTATAACATACAAATAAGATGTTCATCATTTTTTCTACTCGTTTTCACATAAATCTGACAAAAAATAAACACAACACGTGTGTCATTAACGAACTTTTCTCTGCGCTTTGGCAAGATGCTAACTTTTCTTTAATATTATTTGTCAATACGTTTGATTCGCTTGACGAAAAATATGCCATGATTTCTATTGAAACCTCCCCTTCCCAATCCACTCCTTAAAAGCAAAAGAAATTGCATTTTGTGGATATCGACGTTCATTTAGCCCAAATCCAAAGTATCGAAAAATGGGCTGCACCAATAGACATAATATACGTGATTTAGGGTAAACATTTGTAAGAGTGGCAAGACTAATATTTATAATAACGATAATGAAAATAATAATACAACAATCATGATAACGTACATAGACATCATGTCATATCTGCTTGAGAGAGATAGTTACGTCACCGGAAATTGCGTGAGATTGATCAGGAACTTTTATGACGCTATAGAATAGTTCCTGTCATAGATATTGTAATTGGGATGACATTATTTTGAGCACAATTATTTAACCTATGACCCATCTCGCGTACGCGGTGATGCGCGTGTCACAACTATCTCTCTCAACAGGCTATGATAGACATCACGACATAAAGGAAAACGTACTTGTTAATCGTAAGCATAGATGCATAGATAGAATGCGTACAATTAAACATGACTCTCATAAAGCAGTGATTTATATCTACGCCCATGTCCATGCCGTGTTGGTCTTCTCCCGTCATCATCCCCCATAATGCCTATGATAGAGATTGGCCTAGGTGCCTCCCCCGGGTATTCACTTCCGGAGGCCACGTAAGCAGATACTGGACGCGTTGAACGCTTGGCAGGTTTAGGCGCGGGCGTCGGCGTCGGGCCGTTCCTGCGTTCGCGTCGAAAATCCCGCTCGTCCTGCATTGACATGACCGGGTTGTCGTACGTGTTATCGTAGGTGTGGCGGTACGAAGGCGGCGGCGGACGGGAGCGGTTGTGACGCAGAGCGACTTCGGTGTAATCGTGCGGCGTTGAATGACGGTCATGTGAATTACGCTCGTAGGACTTGTGATGATGTGGGCGCCGTTCGTGACTGCCACCGTCATTCCGTTCATTGTGACGTTCGTTGTGATGTTCAATGCGATGTTCGTTGTGTCGTTCGCTTCTCTCGCGCCGCTGGCTATGTCTTCCAACGTCGTTTTGGTTATCATCAGTTATCGCATCGGTTCGTACCGCGTCATTAGCATCAACCCCGTGGTCTCCCTCGTGATCTCGTGGTACATCACCGTTTGCAGGTTCGGCAGGTGGTGAGCTAGTTTCGGCTGTCGTGTCACCTTCCTGCGGCCTTCTATACGACGTCAGTTGCACCTCCTCATTGGTCAGAAACTCAGCTTCGAACTCGTGCGACGCCGTCAACGTTCCCGACATCAGCGTCCCGTTCGCGGTGATCGTCTCCTTCCTCATTCTCTCGGCGATCTCGGGGATGAGCTTGTCGAGGCGTCGAATATCGCTCTTGTTTCGCTCGACGACGAACCAGAGGATGAGCGTGCAGAGTACGGCGAGGACGACGACGACGGCTAGGCAGGAGAAGATGACGGCCTCCTGATGGGTGTTGTGGCCGGGGTCGTCCGGGGGAGGGATGGCCGCGCGCTCGTCAGTTTTACCCAAGTATTGTGACGTCACATCATGCACCGCCATCGTGCAGATGCACAGGACCGCTAGAAGAAACTTCATGATGTTGAGATAAATCGTTCAAGAGAACATCAGAGATAAAGGGTCGTTGATCAGAGGGAAACTGATAAGTCGACGATGTAGATGATAGCGGAGAGCATCTGCATCTGTGTATGAAAGAAGAAAGGAAAACAAAGAGCAAAATTAGAATGGGATATAATTGGATATAAAATAGACAGATAGTTAGATCGCAGATAGTAATTACATTGATGGGAGACAGAAAGAGAGAGAGAGAGGGGGGGGAGAGAGAAAGAGACAGTGAGAGAGAGAGAGAGACGAAGAGAGAGAGAGAGAGAGAGAGACAGTGAGAGAGAGAGATATATACATATATATTTAGAGAGAGAGAGAGATAGTTAGAGAGAGAGAGAGAGAGAGATGGGGGATACCTGAAGAAGACAAAAATCAAGATTAATTTCGCAAGTTACAACATTGAAACATTTACTAACCACTAAAGTATTTTATTTTTGTTTATTTTGTATATGTGCGACTTAGAAAATGTATTATCACCTATATCTGTCTGTAATGTAATTATTGTTTTCTTAAAAATCTTTTTTATATCGCTCTCAGACCACTGTCTATTGAAACCCGACTAACGGCCTTCTACACAGACAATGTATATTACCTCAATTCAATTTAATTTAGTTCCATTCGTTTATTCAAATTCCAGCAAATATATAAAGCACTAGTATAATTCAGTACAAAATATGTTGCAAAACGGTATGATGGGAATTAAGATGGACAAAAATAAACAATTTGGGTTTATCGAGAACTTACTTAGAACTTCACACGAATACAATGCACGCACTAAAGTATCAACAGTTCTGTAGTTTCGTTACTGCAACCTGGCATAGACTAAGAACTGCACTTTTCATTTCTACATAATCTTGTTTTATATTGCTTTCAGACCATTGTCTATTGGAAACCCGATTACAGCGGCTCCCTTCACCGACTATTATCCAATGGACATCCGTTGGATATCCGTTTTACCGTTGAATAACAAACAGCCTTTTCACACACAGCTAAAATTCTATAAACATGACTAGTATAAACGTGTTTCGAACGTGTTTAAACTAATCACGAGCCTTTCACACACAGAAATTTCGGTGCGATCGTTAATCGTTTCGTGATTAACTACTGCTCGTAAAATTCGCAGTAGTGCCATTGCGCATTGAAGGTCATGTCACATCAATCAAAGCGCATGCTCCATCCAGTTTAAACACGTCTGAAACACGTTTAAAGACGAATAACCTTTCACACACAAAATGTCAAGCTCACTAGATACGAACTTCGTATCTGCAGCCTGCTTTTAGGGGCGTATGCATCGCGACTTCGTATCTATCCCAACATCGTATAAACGATGTTCACACTGGGAAATTTTGTCTATAAACATGTTTAAAACTGTTGAGTGATTCTAATCATCTCTAGATACGATGACGCTGTTCGAAGTGGTTAAAATGACAGCTCATGCCTTATTTCAAGGTTCCAACGTTATTTGTGTACTTTTTATTGTTAACATTTCTATCTATTTCCCGACGTGTATCCAGTAAAGCCCAACTGTTTAATTATGATTTAAAGTAAATATGAAGCTTAATTTCTAACGATTTTCTTATTCTCTCCCCCTTCTTCTTCTCCCCTTCTACTTCTTCCTATCTTCTTCTTGTTGTCGGTGTTGTTTTATTGTTCTTCTTCTTAACACTATCAAAATGATTATAGTGCGGCAGAGTAAAAGCCCATTTATATATTTGTTAGGTTGTTTGTACGTATGTGTTTATTCATTTATTCATTTTTTTACTTACCGTGTTTTTCACATTTAAAAATTCATTTACCATGTCACTCTCACATTGAGTAGGGTCAATCCCTGACGTATTTCTACGTCAAGCACTGACGCTAGGACTGTATATTACGCAATGCTCTATTAAAAGCCCTTCTCCCATGTTGTTTCTTCTCGCTACCCACCCCCCTTTTTTGTTGTTGTGGGGGGGGGGGGGGTGGAGTTAAACGGTGACATTGAAATGTGGGTTCATCCGACATTGAATCAAAATATAGTTTAGAAAGAGACAAGTAATCAGCCTTGTAAAACTAGTTTGTTAAATAACGATTGTTAAAACGTTTAATGTAAACAATAGCTAAAACCGTGGGAAGAAAGTTGAACAAACACAAATACGTCCTGTTTGTATTATAGGCTTAATTGCGGTTTTACACGTATTTACAATGCATTTGTGTATCTAGAAATGATGCCGTTTAGTTAGAACTTTATACAATACTTAGTTCACAAAGTTTTTCATGAAATTCACCAAATTTGTAATTGATATAACTTTTTTATGAACATTATAGTTCACGAATGATTTTACCGAAAACGTGTGTAAGAATATTAACATATATATATTTGCCGCTTATTCATGCATCGTCATATCAAACCCAGCGATATTGAGAAGGGGAAGGAGAAAAAAATCTACATGCCAAAAGATCGATGATAATTTAAGAAAATAAGTAAAGAAACGAAATAATTGTGATGAAATAGCATTATAAGAGTAATGACAAAACTATAATGATACTAATATGGATAATAATAACAATAATAATAGTAAGACGAAAAAGAAGGAGAAGAGCAGCGATGTATATGCTTGTTTTTGACTTTTTTTCACACGTCTAACTCTGTAAATGCGTAGCTCCTGGATAATATCATCGACATTTCAATTTAACGCAGGTGGCATTAATAGTTCTCTAGAGAAGAAAGGAAATATTTTCCTTGAACTGTCTGGTATATTCAGATGAAACAGGTTTAACACGGCTATGACCCGGTCACCTCTATTTGCATTGTGAAAAGAAAGAAGACAAAGAAGAAGAAGGTGAAGAAGAGAAACACGAAGAAGAGAAGAAGGAGAATGAACATTTTAAGGAGAAGATGGAGAACAAAGAGGAGACATAGAAGAAGAAGTAGAGAAAGAGTAGAACTAGAAGAAGAAAAAGAAGAGGAATTAGAAGGAAAAAAGTTCAGAAGATGTAAACGAAGTGGAATGGAAAGTGGAAAAGAAAGAAGAAAAAGCAGAAGAACAATGAAAAAAGGTGTAGACGAAGTGGGAAGGAAGGTGAAGAAGAAAGAAGAAGAAAAAAGAAAGAAGAAGAAATATGAAGGAAAAAGAGATATAGAGTGATAGAACATACATCTTGGTATTACAAGATATAAGGTGGTGCAAAAGGGGGAAATCAACTCGTTTCTTCACATAATTATGAATACGTGTTGATATTAAAATCATCAGTCGAGACGAACTGGGAAGGAAGGTGAAGAAGAAAGAAGAAGAAAAAAGAAAGAAGAAGAAATATGAAGGAAAAAGAGATATAGAGTGATAGAACATACATCTTGGTATTACAAGATATAAGGTGGTGCAAAAGGGGGAAATCAACTCGTTTCTTCACATAATTATGAATACGTGTTGATATTAAAATCATCAGTCGAGACGAACTGGGAAGGAAGGTGAAGAAGAAAGAAGAAGAAAAAAGAAAGAAGAAGAAATATGAAGGAAAAAGAGATATAGAGTGATAGAACATACATCTTGGTATTACAAGATATAAGGTGGTGCAAAAGGGGGAAATCAACTCGTTTCTTCACATAATTATGAATACGTGTTGATATTACGATCATCATTCAAGGTACCTTTGAAGGAACACGAAGAAAAGGAAGACCCAAGCTAAGACATGGAGTGACGGTCTTAGGGATATCACTGACCACCCTCTCAATACACTCTACCGGATTGCAGGAGACAGATTCCGATGGAAAGGTCTCATCACATCGGTCATAACGGGTCAGCCGTGATGAATAAGACAACAACGAGTATTCATTCATACTGTAGGGCCATCATTCGTTACTATGGTAGATTGATTGGTGACCTTTTGGCCGTCTTAGTTGGCTGATAATACAAATATGAGAACTGTCAAACATTATCTGACAGATAATACAATTAAGGTTACCAGGGTAGTGTTTCACAAACACTGAGTTCGACTTTAAGTTGGACTTAATTATGGCAGGCCATTCATGCCACTGTTTGTTCTCACCATTTACTGGTCCCTCAAGAGACGTACAAATCATAGTCACAAATCTACATTTTTGGATAATTCATTATTGAAGGAAAAGATATTATCTAAATATCATAATGGTGAGGGCAACCATTGGCGTGAATGGCCTGCCAAAGTTAAGTCCAACTCTAAGTCGATCTTAGTCTTTGTAAAACACCCCCTGAGGGTCCTAGTAACTTTTGTCGGAAATACATATTGGAAATGTTGTACTAAATATTAATGCATGGAAATGGCAATGGTCGTGACAATCCTTTGTTTTATCACTTACTTGAAGAAAACCATTGGTGAACACTCATACTCATAATTATGGATACTGTTATTATCGTAAATGGAAATTTGAAATATATATATTATAACAAATCTATAAAAAGAAGAAGAAAATATACAGTTATTTATTGTAGATACTTTAGATTTGAGAGGAGGCGTAACTACGGTAGAGAAATGTTATAAAAAAAAACCTGCGTTATTTTCGAGGAATGATTTACTTTACATTACTTATCCAGCACCGGAAATATATCTATTTCAAATTTAATTCCACGCAATGTAAAAATATATTAATGATTTATCAGTATGGCATCAAAGTCCCAAATCAAAATGTCCACAATACCACGAATAGTACGTCAAACTACAGAACGGAATATGAATAATGCCCACTATAATATGCCACGCAAATACCATTTTCTTCTTTCTTTCTCGCTGTCTCTCTCTCTCTCTCTCTCTCTCTTTTTGGATTTGGATCATGGCAACACACAACAGAATGGCAACCAAGGGTGGAAAAGAGAAGAAGAGGAAGGCAGAAGATAAGATCATACATTGGAACGGCAGCTTGGACTAGGACAGCTAGATACAGAAGAGAATAGATTTCATGAGGAGGGCTTTGTCCAACGTCTGGATGAACTATAGCCTGATAGATAGATAGATAGAACACACAGGTAAAATGTGTTGCAAGAGCGCATTCGCAGGGGGGGGGGGGGGGGGGGGGGTTGCATTTATTTGGCGTATAAGCAGTTACTGTATTGGATCATAGTCAATTTCATAAATCACCTGTGGGAGGGGCACAACGCCCTCAGATCCCGGGAATAGACCACCCCTCCCCCCCCCCTTCCTTGATTTCCTAGTCGGGTCACAGAAAATACAGGAAATACAATTATTCTTCCCCAGAGCATCATTCACTATAGGAACAAGCAGTTGCCGCGGATTGTCTGGTGAAATACTTATTGAATGACTCCACCGCATGTGGAATTATCGTGAGAAATTGGTGTTCCCTCTATTTTTTCCCATTTTTTGTGGGGTGGGGGGGGGGGGGGGGTGGATATTACCCTTATTCAGTTGAAACAGGAGAGAATAGTAATTCAGATATAGAATCGAAGCTCTCCCTTATCAGATTCGCCGGCATTAAATAGTATTAGTAACCTGGCAAATTAATATCTATGTGCTACGGTATTTATATATAAACACTTTCAGGAAAGAGTATAGCGGAACGTATTGACATGACTCGTGTCGAGTTTGAAAGAGTAACAATACTTTGTCGGTAATATCGTCTCGCCTTTTTCCTTTTTGTTTAAATTTAGCCTGTATTGTAAGTGTGGCGAAATGTGATTTTGATGTAGGTCTATTTTTCTCTTTAATGAAAACAGCGCTAGATGTTCATGTTTTACACAAAAGCTTTAAAGATAAAGACCATGCAGTTATGGTCATGCGATTGCATTGTGAAAGAAACGTTGTGGATCGGATCAGAAAAGGTTGATCATCTAGCATATAAGTATTGGTGTGTACTGCAAGGTTCTGGAATCATCAAAATGATAAGAAATTTGACCCAGTCTTCGTAAAGTTACAAGCACTATACACAGAAAGATGTATGGGACTATACGCACACGTGCGTTTATCTCTCACAGACCATGTAGATAAACTAATTTACCAAATATATGAATTAGTAGGCGGTTTCCCGGCAAAATTTGTATCATCTTGAATTAGTCAAAACATATTCTTTAAAATGATTGGTAATAAGAGCTTCGATTTCATTTTTTTGAAATTGGGGCGTTTCCAATACTGGTCTTTACCTTTAACCCGCTATAGGCCTATGTACAAGTCTGACTTGTTAAGCCCATATACAATTGCTAATAGCCAATGACCAGAGACATCTATACAGAGAGTTTGACCAACATGGTTTCGACTGATGCGAATGAACTTCTCTCCCGCTCTTATAATATGCAGCATCTTTTGTCAGTTAAGTGTAGCGTTCGTGTTGCTAATCGTAAGTTTACCAGAATAAATCTGAAAATGAGATAAACGTAAGCTCCCCTTGACCTCTACCGTGACCCGATGATGAATCTCTCTCTCTCGCTTTCTCTGTCTCTCTCTCTTTTTTTCTTTCTCCCCCCCCCCTCTCTCTCTCTCTCTCTCTCTCTCTTTCTTTATGACTTCACCAGGAGCTCAAGTTAAAGGTCCATTTCACCCCTGTCGTGTAAAACTTCCGCATTCTAACGAAGATACTCTTGCATATTTGGTGTCACAGTTATGCGTTTGTGGTGGGAGTAAAAACGAAAGTTTCACATATCTAAAGACCCGGAAAGGTACAAGTCAAGTACATAGACAAAATATTTAAAATACACTAAAACAGGGCTACAACGTAAAAACAAAAATAGGAAGTAAATACTATACCCGCATGACTAAATAGTGCAAGTCTGAAGAAATGGATACACATATTAAATCGGTACATGTACTTAGTTTAAATATTCATTTGAATTTAGAGAACATATCCATTAACTGCAGATTTACGCTTAAACCTGTCTAATTGGGGTCTCAAGTTAGTGGGAGAACAGCAATTCATGTTAAGAGTAATTTTGATATTAAAAAAATATATATATAGGCCTTATCTGTTTAGTTTGTTGCCATGTATACATCCAGGACCATACAGCGATGCAACGGAAATACCTTCATAATCGTACTGTTATATCTTCCCAAAATTGGCACTCCATATTGCCTACGATTTCAGTGCATTTTCAATTAGGTCCGTGGGGTTGCTCATAATTATAAGTTATCATATTTCGACGTTACACATTACCTTTTGATAAATAATTATTGTGAAAAATAAACATAAATACCAAGTTTGCATGGCCAGAGTTCAAACTTGGGTTAGGAATTCAAACACGTGTCACTCACAGTCGGGGTGTTTGAGGGTGTCAGTCGTTCATATAGTTCAGTCAACTATGATGTTTGTGTTGTTAAAAGGTTCAGAAATCAGAATGTATTGTGGTACTCTTATTATTGTAATTCCTTTTTGACATAATTATGATAAATGAAGTTCCAAAAATAAACCAGCAGGTATATTTAAGTACCTTTAGGGGCATACTATAGAATAAATGATCGTGCTTCACTTCTTATTGATGATCATCTGATTTTGTTTTTATATTTGTCATGGGGCCGCGGGAAAATATCAACAACGACCCCCCCCCCCCCTTCTTCCAAATAGTCGTCAATGTCATACCTCTGCTTTATTAGTAGTCATCAAAATAGAAGAACATGTGTAAGTGATATCCTGACAATATTTTCTTGTTGTTAAGCTGTCTAATCAACGTAGCCAGTCCTTTACATGTCTATCTTTTGATTCACTGATTTTCTTTTGATCGATTCGTTTGTTTATTAATCTATTGAGTGGTTTATTTATATAATTATTTATTTATTTATTTATATATTCATTATTTACTTACTTATTCATGATTTTTTTTAACTCACGGAATCATTCATTCATATATCGATTTATTCAAATAATATTTATATCACTGTCAATGAAAACTAGTAAGACACAAATCGAAACATAGACTAGACTTGCCTGTGTGTGAACGCTACGAGTTGTTAACATTTTAAATCTCAGTTCTGTCATTTGTTGGTACCAATCCTTTGAAAGTAAACTCGTGTGACCACGTTCCACTCCACAACGCCCCCGCTATGCTAACCCTCCTAACACAATAGGAAGCCTCGCTGTGTTATTTCAGGAATCCGACAATCCTATTGTTACGATTGTCTAGTTTTGTTTTTGGTAAAACGACCTCAATTGAATGATCCGTAGTCTGGTTTCCACACCGAAACACTTTTGCAAACATTCCTTACTTCACAGTATTTATATCATCATGATATAAATAATGATTATTACTATAATTACTATTACTGTTATCGTCATTATTATTATTAGAAGTACATGTAGTAGTATTGATACTATTATCATTATTAATATTACTATCATTATTGTTATTTACCAATCTATTTATTCATGTATCTATCAATTAATTTATTTTTCCATTTAGTTTGGTATGCATAGACTATATATACTCTGTTTCGAGCACTTGGAAGTCACGTACAATTCTGACAAAAAGTCATAATTTGGTGACCGGTCATTATGCTCCCGTTTCAATTGCTCCAGGATTTATTTCTTCAAAGATATAGGGTTAGGGTTGCAATTAGGTTTGTATTCATCGAAGTCTGGTATATTTATGGAGATTATACAAGTTAACATTTTGAGCCAATCGAAACTTCTTCCCCGCTTGGTGAAGAACTGTGCATGAGCACAGGTTATTCCGAATCGTTAGCACTTTCAGAGATTGTCTTTAGAGCTATTTAATATTAACTAAATGGTATAAGTCCTCAACTATTTATTGTTCTCACTTCATAAATGAAACATTTTAATTAAGAGTGAGCGTTCTAATAACTGAATGTATGTACCTCCTTAGTTTAGGAAGGTTTGTATCGGCACCCTTTCTATACCATGTGTTTAAAGATGATACATGATTTGAAAGGAGGAGAGACAAATAGAAGGAGGTATGAATGACAAGGAGGGGTGCCAATTGAACCGTGATGGTTGTCCTCGTTTAATATGTTAATATAATAAATGCTTTCCTGGAAATAAATCAGATTTGACTGTTTAGTATTGTGACAAAGGAGTGTGAGAGAGAGAGAGAGGGGAAGAGAGCATTCGAGAAAGAGAGAGTTAGAGAGAGACAGTTTCAATAATCCCTCTTCTACTAAAATTACGTAACGTTCTGTTCATGCTTAAGCATGCGTATTCGTATATATCCTCCTTTTTCCTGATAACCCTCTATATAAATTACCAGCGCGTGTTGCCTCGGTATTCATTAACATAATGGATGAAAATAAGCACCTTTTTCCAAGCATTGACCAGTTACATATTCGTACATTTATAAAAACGGACTTACCCTTAAAGGAGAAAACGAAAAATTAAGACCCGTCCTCTTCTCGTCGACGGTTATCGGTGCATGGGGCTCCAACCGTCCGGATTCAAAGCGACAATAGATGTTGATGTCCCTGGCCTATTTCCCAATGGCAGATGAAAGGAAAGTGAAACTTGAATCTTGATGTTTATTACCTATATAGCAGAGACGAGTATCAATTTGAAGTAACAAAACGCCCGTTAAGACGGAATCAAAATAAGTTCTGAGACGAAAACGAAATAAAAAGTGTGAAATGTCAATAGTGATACACGAAACAGGGCTAGCTAAGCACCCTCTATGCATTGCATTCACATGCTCTAACTATCCATTAAATCATGCCTGCCTCTATTTCGCTCGCAAACGAGAGCACTGGTTTCGGGTCGTGCCGTAGAGTTGCGCATGCGGAGACCGCGCGGGGGCGTTCCCTCAAAACTAATAACCACTCGCTGGGCTTACTAGTCTATACCGCAGACCCTACACTAAAAGTGAGATAATATCCATAGTGTCAATGACTTGAAGAAGATGCGCTGCGTATGGTAACGCACATAACAATAAATGCCAAGAATTTTTTTAAACTGTACGTTAAAAGAAAGCGTTATGGAATATTGACACTTTTCCTCATGTTGGTTCATTGTGCATATGCGTTATGACCTAGTGCTGCCTGATTGTGTCTATATAACTACGGACTAGATTTATAAATGTCACAGAGGCTAAATTGGGTCGGGTTTGCCACTGCCCTGTAGCCACACCCCTCCCCTATATTATTGGTATTTGATAGAAGGCATGGTGGGAGATATTTCAAGCTGTATATCTGCTAATGTATAGTCTTACATTGATTATTGAAATATTTTGTATTTAAAAATGATAAGATTTTGCCCCCCCCCCTCTACCTCATTTGGAAAATTGAGAGATATACGTAACGCAAATAGCATACACTATCCGTATAATTTGCCTTTAACAGTGTTTAAAATATGTTCTGTTAGATATTGACAAGACATTGACTAAAAGGCATATATAACTATATTCAATATGTATTTAAAGAAATGGACCTATCTTGATGCATTATAGCATGGACCTATTACGGATGGACATTCATCGTTTTCTTAACGAATTCATTGTGATTGTCTCCGTCAATGTCATCTCAATAACATTCCGTACATGTTTCGTCACTTTAATCTCATGATGGTCACCGCCAAAAAGACGGGACAGAATCAAGATAGTGATTTTACACAATGTTAATCTAAATGCGCAGATAACTCGCCTAAATCATGGAAAATCGATGTGCAGTTCTGACTTATAATCGGAAATTGTTGTTCCGTGTACTGTACATGTATTTTATTTTGAAAAACATGTTGATATTACCAGATAGAGGTTATTTTAGGATTTTTGGGTTGTGATTTAAAAATCCCGTTTCCCCCTATTTCCTCATAATATTCCAGAGTTACAAAGCACAGGGCTTATAAAGATCATGGCCTTCTAACTGTTTTATATAAAGGTCATGGGTGTGTGCGAAAGTGTGCGAATCAGTAATAGTATATTTCATATCACCAAAATCGTCTGCTTTTCAACTTTGCTGCTACCCATTGGGGATGCTTTCATTTAAGACACACTCTTACAAAGCACACCATCCAAACAAAACCCAATAGAGGGAAACTGCTCCTTTGTCAATGACAGAAAATGCTTACGCAGTCGTTATTGTTAAAACAGCTGAATGTTCTCATTAAGATGCACATAATCAGAAGGCGGCGACTATCATTGGATCAAAGAAAGAATCCCGTTAAATGTCCATCCGTAATAGGTCCATGATTATAGTAAGTTACATAATTCTGGACATGAGAGGTACTAATGATTCAAAAGCAAAGAGGCGGGATCAATCCATATTGGTTGCGGAAACTTGACGTACGCCCTCTTTGCCATGACATTGTCCTTTCTCGTATTAATTTTATCTAAACGATGATCCCCCTGACACACACGTACACGACTCTCCCTCCCCCTCCATCCACCCATCCCTCTCTCTCTCTCTCTCTCTCTCTCTCTCTCTCATTGTCGCTATATTTGGTACTAAAGGTTCGTTCCTCTATTTTCTTTTTCTTTTAATTCATTCTCTCTTTTTAATACCTTTCTCCCTTATTATTCACTTTTCTCCCATCGATGACAATATCGTATCCCCTTCTAACCCTCCTCTCTTTCTATATTCCTGTATAATGTTTGCTTTTTATTCATTCACTATACTTTCTTCTTTTAATTATATCTTCCAAATTTATACCACTATTCACAGCCTTCTGCTTTCCTCTCTTAGTTTAACACTATAGTGTCTATCTTTCTCACTCAATCTCAGGGATAGGATTCATTGTCACTCCAAAATAACAACACGCTGACCTAATTTCGTTGTTTAATGTGTGTTTTATTAAGTTGTAATTCATATAAACGTGTATTTAAATGAGTCTGTGAAACAACGATGAATATAGTACTGGTGAAATATATTTTGATAGAAACGGTATTTAAGCGTAGAAAAGGTGCAAGCTTGAATATCACTAAATGATAAGAAATTCTTACTATTGCTAAAAGTCACAAAAACCTAATCTACAACACTCCCAATCAGTGAACAAATATATATAAAATATTTTCACTACAATTAACCACCTCAGCAACAGCAGCAGCCGAAAGAAAAAAATAATCAATTTGCAGGCCTAAAATCTAGAGTTCCATGAATTCAATGGTTTATTGAAGAGGATTTGTTTATGAAAACAGCGCTATATTTTCATGTTTTAAACAAAAAACTTAAAACCTATGACTATACAATTTCACACATGATATCGGGAGGAGATAATGTAAACATCCGTCAAGTTTCATAGCGTCTACACAAGTCTGCACATGGAATTTACTGCCTTTAATATAACGCTACCAAACTATAACAAGTGCAACCTACAATTTTCATTACATTTACATTTTCAGACAATGATGGCAACCATGGCAACTCTATAAACAAAACCTTGCTCACAATCATAGCCCCCACATGTCTCTAATCACGGCATGAATAATTGAGATGTGCAAGTATGTTCTTTGAGTGGTCTGAAAGCAAGGTATAATTACATGCAGTATGTACCTACTCTTTATTAAAGGGGAAGTCCACCCTAATATCGAGTAAGTTTTAATTAAAGCAGAAAAAGCGAGAGAAACCGATTAGTGAGAGTTCGAGCAATTTCTGATTAAAAAAGAAGAATTATGAATTACCAATGTATGTTTGACTGATTGCACTGTAAACAATACAAAACTCGCTTATTTTAACCCTTTTTGCTCAATCCTTCACTGACCGGTTGTGTTAATTATTATAACATTAATTATTAAGGTCACCACACTCTTCAAGCCATGCTCTTTAGTGGAGCCTTCCATTTTTGCTGGAAATAAAAATAGAAAGCATCCTTTTCATTTTTCTTCTTGATTTAGATTATTTGTATGATATGATTATCTTATCACCTATCTTGTAACTTAATTGAGAATAATATTTTGTATTTGTTTTGTTTTGCAAAGAAAACAACATGAACTTGTTTATATTAATTTGAGTATACTTTGTAAAATGTTGTTTGCAATTTAATTATTGTATATGATTTTTATTTTTATTGATGATAATGGAAATAAAACGTTAACTTTGAATGAACAAGGTGGACACTGCTCCATTAAAATGCAGGCAAAGGTTGGAATTGAACTTTGAGTCTCAAATCGTAATAGAGACCAGCTTACGTTGCAATTCAGTCTCAACAAACTAATCCAATGTCCAATTTCCAGCCTTCGGAGTAATAGCACCTTTTTTTAATACCATCGTTTGATATTGTGATAAAAGTGACCAATCGGCATAATAAGCCTTCAAACATACGACTTTTCGGCATAGCAGGGTTTCGGAATAGAGAACCTTTTGAATAAAGATTTTTCGGAAGCCCTCGGAATATTGATAAGAACACCATCGAGAGTTATTCTTTAACAATATCGATTAGGGGAGCGGCGCAGTGTACAATAATTACCATCATAATAGAGTCTGAGAAGTACTCGAACGTCTTTTTGACAATAATCGATAAGATTTCTCGCAACACAGTCCAATGCTTTAGTATACGTAACAACTTGTATCCCGGTTGTTAGAAAATATTACTGCAGTGGCACCATCGTTATATATACAAATGTTTGCGAGTTGATTCGTGTTGAATAAATGTTAATTGGAGACAAATAGAGTAAAGAAGTTCATCATTGACTTGGATTTCATCGATATGTAGAATATTTTTTATTCCTAGCTGCCTACTGCGTCACAGGAGATGCAGTACTTTCAATGTAGTCTGGAGTAAACCTACGCAATGAACATTGAGTTTTTATCGTGACAAATTTGAAACGATGACCGGATCTGCATAACTAAATTTGATGACTGGTTTCTCCAACTTGCTTTGCCATTGATAATGCGTGCTTTCTAAGGAATTTCTTGATATTGTAAGGTTCAGCATGGCGTTTGCCTACTACCTAGTCGTTTTGGGTCTAATGGTCTTGATGCAAGGAGGTAAGAACTGTATGCCTTTTTGTTTAACCTGTCACGTATTTAAAAAATCCTGTGCTTCGTGTACAATACCAAAATAAAGGATTAATTTCTGCAGAATGCGTACATCTTATAGGAAAATATGTGTCCCGGGGGGTGTTTCACAAAGATTTTAAGTCGAACTTATCTCTAAGTTGGACTTAAATATCATGGAGAGCCATTTGTAGCCTTATAATGAAGTATATTCAAATGCAAAAATTCAAGTATTTTAGACTTTTCATAAAGTCCACATCAAGAACATGAAATCTCCCATGATAATTGAAAATATGAACGATTTGAATCAACATTATGCCTTTTAAAATAACTTTTACAAAATATTTTCAAGGATGCTAACGGCTTTCCATAATTGTTTAGTCCAACTTAGAGATAAGTTCAACTTTGGATCTTTGTGAAACACCCCCTGGTCCCATAATTACTTGATAACAAAGCTCAATACAGTTTTATGAATATGAACCTTGTTTTTCACGTTACTACAATAGTTTTGTTTTATTGTGAAATGCTTTAAAAAAGTTCCTTGCTGTTTATCTCACTTGTTATTATTTCATTAAAATTTTCTTTCCATGATCATTGTTTGTATTGCATAAACGACTTATATTTAACAATAATATTGCGGACGAAATTAATAAGAAAGGTGAAGATGATATATAAAATTGTCCATATATATTGGAGTTGTCGTTGTACAGTTCTGTGGTTCATTCAGTAGAATCTCGATCAAAGGGTTCGGGGTTCTAATCTCCCTGGCGATCACGCTAAAATAACATAATTATTAATCCACTCTAAATGTTTCCACTTTCCACCACGTATTTAATGGATATCCGCTATGATGCAAACGTCTTTGGAGTTTGCTCAGCAATGTGGGCGTTTGTAAGATAGATCCTGGCTGGAATACTCCCCAAAGAGTGGACAATGTGCATAAATTGTGCGTGGGAAAGCAGGAATCCGATAGCCAGTGTTGCATACATGTTTAAACTTTAGAGACATCGTTGATGAATTAAGCACTACGTGCATGTGATCATTTTCTTTTTATTTGTCTTTCTTTCTTTCTTTTTTTGTTCTTTTAGAATAATCCACACAAATACAAACATTGTTTTTAGTGGCTTTCTCAATGTCCTTTAAAATTCTTCTCGATTTATATAATATCTTGCATCTCAAAATCATTTATTACTTATCGACATTCGATATTGTATAATTACAAATACATTCCATATTCTATGTTAAATGGCAAGTATCATTTGATATTAATTTGATGCTATCATTTTATCATGTTTCAATTGAGTTATGGAAATAAAATAATTTAAAATAAATTGAAATGGAACCGAATATAATAGAAATATAGAAAAGTCTTTATACTTCTTATTCTCTTCTGCGTCAGATGTATCCCAAACCGTAGAATGTTACGAGTGCTCACATGCCAACGGCACAGGGTCGCCAGACTGCGTCGAGCCCTTCCCGAACCCAGTCCCTCTCACCAACATTACCATCATAGAATGTGAAAGATATTGCATCGTAAGTGATCCCAATACCATCCCGTTATATTATAGTATTAACTTTCCAACAGAACACGGCCAAGTACACGGTTCTTTCGACGGGGAGAGAGGAGGTACATTGTAGAAAGGAGGAGGGGTGGTGGGGGGGGGGGAGTTCGATTACGGACAAGCAAAGCTATATTTCTACATAAGTTAAATAAATTTACTTATGAAAGAGGAGGGAGTGAATGCGAGAGAGAGTAATAGAGAGACAGAGAGTTAGACAGATAGAGAGAGGGGGGGGGGGGGGAAGAGAGAGAGAGAGAGAGAGATAGATTTTAGTATACATGTAATAGTGATAAGTTGTAATAACTATAGTAGAAGTAATAGTAGCAGCAGCAGTAAGAGCAATGAAAATAGCAGTGGAGTACTCGTTTTTCATGTTTAGCACACGAATTTTGTCACAACATGCAAGGCCAATATTGCAAACACAATATTACACACAATTTTGAGGAATAATCCAAAAGCAATTTCCACACCTCCTTGTCTATCCTTTAAAAATCATTCTCTCTCTTTCTCTCTCTCTTCCTCCCCTTTCTCTTTCTCTCTCTCTCTCTCTCTCTATCTCTCTCTCTCTCTCTTCCTCCCCTCTCTCTATCTCTCTCTCTCTCTGTCTTTCTCTGTTTCTACCTGTCTCACTCCCTGCTCTTTAAAAGTTCACTTATTCATTGTATTGTATGTATTCATTTAATTTTGCTTCTCCGAGATTGTTTCGGCTTGCAAACATCATAACAAAGAATTTCGAGAAACAATCCAAAAGCAATTTCAACACCACCTCGTGTATTCTTTATAAATCATACTCAATATTACATAATGGGTTATTGTCCTGCTCGCATAATTATAACACAGTTCACGGACAAGGCATTTTGAAATTGCCTAACCTTCAAATATTTGAAGGTCTTTACGATCACGTATAGGCATTATTAGGCCTTAATGAATCCTCACGATCAATACATCGTAATTATATAATTACTCCAATTATCTCATCTCATTATCCCATAGAAATCCGTCACTATGGAAACGACAACAGATGAAATGGGAAGGGCTGTGAGCGAGTTCTACGCCACGTCGCGGACTTGCGGGGCTCAGTGTATCGAGGCCTGCTACACGGCCGGGCCGGGCTGGGCGATGGAGACTTGCTCGTACTGCTGTGAGGGAGAGCTGTGTAATTCAGCGAATCCTGTATCCCGTCGACTGGCGTTCCTGATGATGCTTTTGCTCATGACATGGGTGTTTCTCATATAACTTATCGAAGTGGGAATTCGAATGATACCATTTTTCGTTCATTGTGGAAACAAGTTTGCATACGGTTGTTAGTTCATGTTCATTTGTTACCATTCCGTTTACATGTCAACATTGTTTATAGTTGTATTTGATACTTGGAAATGAAAATAAATGAAATAAGAAAAGATGAAAAATAATATGGCATGATTATTTCAAACTATATGGAGATCAAAACACAAACATGAATAAAACGAAATAATGATGGAGAAATACCATAATGAAGCGAAAGCTGAGAGAAAATTAAATGCAAAGGAACAAGAGAAGGTGAAAGATGGGAAGAAAGACAAATAGATGTGGCATGAGAGACAATATAGAGGGAGAGCGAGAGAGCGAGAGAGAGAGAGAGAGGGAGAGAGAGAGAGAGAGAGAGAGAGGGGGGGGGGGGAGGAGAGTCGAGAGAGACAGATATATAATGACGGGGGGGGGGGGGGCTATTTATTTTGGTATGCATGAAATAATGGAGGAGTGATAAATAGAGGAATATGGTTTAAGCCATTTAGGTGGATTTACCCATAGAATATAAAAATGTATTACCTCGAGAGACTCAATAATGTTGTTCAGGTATGACACGATAAACAACCACAACAAAGCATAACATAAACAAAAAAACGCCGCGATAATTTATTTGTAAATGAATGGCAACCACGCGCAACAAGGGTGTTTCGCTTTATTCAGCGAGCTTTGTGTAATAAGATGCATAAATGTAAAGCGTATTACACTTTACGTCATCGTCCAAAACAAAAACGCCGCGGTTCACCGCACCACATCTGAACAAGGCATTTGAAAGTTATATTTTGTTCATGATTGCTGCATCCCCCAAACCTCTCTTTCTCTCTCTGTCTCTGTCTCTCTCTTTCTCTTTGTCTCTCTGTCTCTGTCTCTCTTTCTCTCCCTCTCTCTCTCTTTCCATCTCTCTCATTAGCTCTCTCGTGGGACACTGAATCAGGACAATACCAGGGATCTCGGTTAATGTTGTGGTTTGACGCCATCTATCGACCACTCACATATGCTGCATGTACCAGTGTGCTGCCTCTCAGCGTACACTATTGAGGCCAGTAGCATTTCAAAGGAGCAGCGAAATGAATTGTGCAGCCCCACCTTATTGTACAGAGAGAAATGGGACTGTGGATTTGTGAATAGTATCTTAATAAGACAAATAACTATATCAATCTATGAAACATAAAAGAAACTTAAAACCCAACTCTTTCCATCTTGAATCCATAATGTACATTTTGAGTAGCTAAATTTTTTCGTTCATAATATCTTAATTACTGTTCCTTGTTTAATTGTTATGATTTGTATGTTTATTTTCTGTTGTATAGCGCTCTGATCAGTTTGTCTGTAGTGGCGCTCAATAAGAATCAATTATTATTATTATTATTATTATTATTATAAAACGGATTAACATATTGGCGTATTGATGTTGATGTTTTTAATTCCGTTTAATGAAATCAGATAAAATACATACAAAATAATCATACAGAAAAATACGACTGGAAGCCCATTTTCAGCTGCAAATATATTGTTGCTGCTGGTCTTCCATGGGGCCAGCTTATTGCTGATTCATCATTTGAAACGACAATGCATTGATGATAACACCCACATTATTTCGTTTTGCATTAAACGACTATGCTATAGGATATAAATAATCCTTTCATTTGACATCATTATTTCCATTATAATGTATGGTTTGTGTCATTACTCAACATAGGCCTAAATTTGCAATGCTACGAAATTTCATGGACATATCACACATATCATTATCAGTATTACCATCATCATCATTATCATCATTATTAGCATTTATTGTTATCATTGTCATTAGTATCATTATTAGTATTATAATCATTATAGTTATTGTTACCAATAGTAATATTATCAGGTCTATTATCATACAGTAGTGTCATTGTTATTATAAAAATAATATCATCGTCATCATTATTATCATCGTTACCAGTATTATCATCACAATTGTTTGTTTGGGTAAATTTGAACCTTTTGTGTCATTTTTAGGTTAAACCCTCACACATTAAAATTCATCAATAGACATTCATCGTACCCATACGCAACTAATACCCATCTGAAAATTATTCATACCCTAAAAGGTTAAGCCTATAATGATATGAATGATGTAACGGATATGATGGTGCCTAGTGGTACCTGCCAATATCACTTGCTCAAAACCCATCTCTCTCTCTCAGAATGGGGGGGGGGGGAATTATCTCTCCATGAAAGATATATTATTCTCTACCATTTTTTGTATTTGAAGAGTCACGCGCGGACGCCGTCGCTGCCATTAAGAAGCTAACACGTGCCAGCATAAACTACCGGGTGCACACACACAGACGGTGGTTATGGTAACAAGGGACGCGCTCTGATGATTCTTTCCGGTTGCCATGGGAACCACAGACGCTTTTGCTGCAGAGAGATCACCTGTTGATGATGGTGAGGGGATGCGAGGATGGGGAGAGCATCGCAACGATTCCATTAAGTGATTGAGCGTTAAGAGCAATACAGAATTATACTGTTTGCAGAAACGGACAGCGATGCATCAATTTTGCAACCCCCGGGCTGGAATATTTGCGTTTTAGACTATAGTATGTTATTATACATAACTATATTCATATTGCCACTCACTCTAGTTTAGCCTTGATGCAATTTGTCATTGGGTTTGTCAAAATGTAGGTCGTTTTTGTCACCCTTGTCTTACAACACAGGTGAAGAGAAATCAACGGTGATGAGGATGTGGGTAATGGTGACGTTTTTGTAATAACAAATAATAATAATAATGATAATAACAATGATGATTATAATAACATTAATAATAATAACAATACTACTACTACTACTACTACTACTACTACTATTTCTAATACTACTACTACTACTTATAATAATACTACCACTACTAATAACAATAATAGTAATACAACAGCAATCATGATAATGATAATAATAAGACTAATGACAATAATAATAATAATAATAATAATAATAATAATAATATTCATAATAAGAATGGTTATAATAATGATACTGATTTTTTCAATAATAATACTAATGATAATAATGATAGTGATAATACTAATGATAATAAATAATGATGATAATGATAGTGATAAAGATAATCGTAATGATGACAATAACAGCATTTTTTTGAAGTTAGTGACATCGATGACCTCTCCCCCCCCCCCCCCAAAAAAAAAAAAAAAAAAAAAGAAGAGAGTTACTATTAACTATAACCCGAAGGTCGTCAATAAATAGCTCATGAAAGCAAACTCAAACAAATACTGAATTTCAAATACAAACAAAAATAATAACACGGAAGAATCGTAGGTATTGTTTCACATGAGATGTAGTCCTGTCAACAGCGATTGTGACCGAAACGGAAATCCACTCTTAATGGGTCAGTTTCATCAAAATACTGGATATCTATTTTTTTGTGTAATTAATTTGCTTAGCAAGAGAGGCTGAATCTATTCTGTAATTGATTGATTTTGAAGCCATTGTAAAGAGTCACAAATAGCTAATGCAGATTGGACCTACAGTTTTGGCCTCGATTTCGGGGTATCTCTCTCTGATCAAATTGTGACCGAAACGTTAAAGGTAAAGACCAGTATTGGAAACGCCCCAATTTCAAAAAATGAAATCGAAGCTCTTATTACCAATCATGTGAAAGAATATGTTTTAACTAATACATGATGATACCAAATTTGCTGGGAAACCGCCTACTAATTGAAATATTTGGTAAACTAGTTTATCTACATGGTCTGTGAGAGATAAACGCTCGTGTCGCGCACGTGTGCGTATAGTCCCATATACATCTTTCTGTGTACAGTGCTTGTAACTTTACGAAGACGGGCCATATTTCTTATCATTTTGATGATTCCAGAACCTTGCAGTACACACCAATACTTATATGCTAGATGGTCAACCTTTTCTGATCGATTCCACAACGTTTCTTTCACAATGCAATCGCATGACCATAACTGGTCTTTACCTTTAAAATCAACTCTTAATGGGTCAGTTTCATCAAAATATTGTATTTGTATTTCTTTGTGTGATTAATTTGCTTATGAATTTGCTTATCAGTACTGTGATCGATTGATTTTGAAGTAATTGTAAAGAGCCACATATAGCTAATGTAGATCGGACCTACATGAGATGTAGTCCTGTCGGAAGCTCTTGTGACCGAAACGGGTCAATTTCATCAAAATATTGGATTTTTATTTCTTTGTGAGATTAATTTGCTTATCAATTTGCGAATCAATTCTGTGACTGATTGATTTTAAAGCCATTGTAAAGAGTCACAAATAGCCAGTAATGCATATCGGACCTACAGTTTTCGGCCTCGATTTCGGGGTATCTTTGTTTGGTCAAAATCAATATTCCTTTTTCTGTTTAAATCAGACAACCTATCAAAAACAGAGACCAAATATTCAATATCAAACAAAACCATAATAATCAGGCTAAAAAAAAAAAAAAAAGTAGGTCATTCAAACGACCACGTTATTGATGTCCCTGATGTTATCATCGTTATTCTTGTTGTTGTGTTTTTCCTTATATTCTATACTGCGTTACTTAAAATCCAGATTTTCCATTCGCTATTGTGATGTTAGAGTTCAAAGTATGTACCATACCCAAGTATTATACTGCCATTTTCTAATCTCCTATTGTCATATTGTTATGATAGTTGCCTAGGTAATATTAAACACAAACAAATGCTTAAAAATAAATTCCCATAGTAAAACAAGTCGCGTCACGAACTTATTATTTCTATTGTTATTTTTTATTATGCTGTTACTATGCTACTATATTATTATATATAAAGATAGTTCGGATACAAACCTTTCTAGATTTAATCCAAAGTTGAGTTCTACCAAGAAAGAGCATACGATCATATGCATCTTTTGAAAATAAAATTTAAAACCAACATGTAAAATAAAAAGACGGTATCAAAAATAACATGAAATAGATGTAAGACAGGGCCCAGGTATCTTTTGTTGGGCTCTAGATGTTTTTCCTTGTGGATGCACTGTTCAAGAGTTTACGATTTCTCTAGAGAGGTATTTTGGTACTACTTTGTCAAGAAATGGTTTTTATATGATTGTGTTTGTTTATGTCGTATCTAAGCAACCGTTAGTGCCTATCTCTTCTTACACCCCTGGATATGGCACTAAATATATTATTCAGTAAGCTTTCAATAATTAGCAGGAAAGGCACTTTATCTGGTGTGTACGATGGATTTCTGCACAAATTATACTTTTCTTTCCTATAAAAATGAATCCAACCTTAAGAACAATTTGCTCCAGAAAATAGTGGGAAAAATCAGATAATTAGATGATGCTGTTCATGGAATACATGTTTTTCTATTGATATGACCAAAATGTTTTCCTTTTTAATTAATTCCCCGAATGTAATGTTTCCACATTTTCTGCTCATCCACCTATGCTCATCTGCAACTAGCCCCGGGTCCAAGAACTCGAACACGATATGGAGACCGTGCCTTCAGCGTAGCTGCTCCGAGGCTTTGGAACAGACTTCCTCTTGAGATTCGGGAAGCTCCTTCGTTAGATTCTTTTAAATCCTCCCTTAAGACATTTCTTTTTAATTCTCCCTGTTAATCCTCCCTGTTAGTCTGTAGCTTTAATGTGTTTTGCACGGTAGATGTAATGTAATTGCCTTAATTTGAATTTATAATGTTTTGCCCTAAAATTAATTGTATTTTATTGTATCTATATGTATTGACTAGATGTATCTGTGCTTATGTATGTATTTTGAATTAATTGTAGGTTGATTAGTATATATTAATTATAGTTATTGAATGTATTATTATCTAAGTACAACTTTGTAAAGCGCTTAGAAACATTGTATAGGATTTCCCGGCCAAATTCGCGTGTTTATCATTTGAATTCATTTACTTTGCATTTAAGTTAGAGCAGATCGGCTTTGCCATGCGAATTATCTTTCAATTTTCCAGTTTTTGTATTTAATTTAGAATTTTGGTCGAAGGGTTTCATAGATCTGTCATTCAATTTAGAAACTGCCCAACTAGCATTCAAATTAATATTCACTTGTCGAAGCGTAAGTTTTATCATTCAAATTAACACCTGTCATTCGTATTCGTAATATTTTTATTCAAGTTAGGAATGTTAGGGGGAAGAATTGCAACAAACTTTTACAGTTTTTAAACAATGCAGTTAAAATGCATGATTTGCCATTGGGGTCTAAGCTGTTATTCCATTTATTTATTTTCAGGACAATGCAGATGGGTGTAGTCAGACATAGAGTAAAGAAGGGGCGAAATCAAGGGATATGGCATTTCTGCCTTGACATGTTCATAATTATACCCGGGAAAGGTGGGGGTACCCTCAATCGCCCCTTTTTACTACAGACTCGGAATTTTACAAAAGTAATTCACATCGTCTCTTATACCCAGCACACCCCTCTGTTTTTCTTTAAGAGTTTCATAGTCTACTTGCCCGCCAGCAGATCGATGGCTAAAGACATGGCTAAAAAATAAATCATGTTCAAATTGTTGACTCTAGTCCCTACCCCAGTCACAATATTGTACCATTCTTCCATAATGAAATTATGATGAAATTATGATAAATTTATGATGAAACATAAGACAAACAACTTCCTTACATGAACATTTACAAATATACTGAGACCATCAGGTCCGTAGATGCAAGTCGTTTTTTTTTTCTTCTTAACAATCAAACTTAAATGCTGATGAATATCAGATAAATCCAATAAGTATAAGTGTATAAATGCAAGAAAATGAAATATGATGAAATACACATGAAAAAACAATCTTGAAAGAAAAAGAATGAGCAATAAAAAGTGTGTAATAAACGAGAAATGTATATTGACCATCAATTTAAGTGCACAAAGTGCTAATTTGAATGTTACAAATGAATTAGAATGCTAAAAGTACATCGTCGTGTTGTCAGAAAATCGTGTTGCGCCAAATCGAATGATCAAATAGCGAAAGAAGCACATTGTTCATTAATTTGAATGAAACATACGTAGATTCTAACGAAAATTCCATAGATTTGAAAACTAGAAAAGGGAATATAAACCCGTGATATACCTGACTGCACTAAAACCGTCGAATTTGAACGCAAGACAAATTAATTTGAATGACAAACTCGCGAATTTGGCCGGGAAATCCTATAATAAGCGCTATAGAAATATAATGTATTATTATTATTATTATAATAATTTTCGTCTTTCAGCTTGTATTCTCGTCCAAATTTCTATATTGTACTGGGATCTTTTGACAAGTAAAAAATGAAACCCAATAAGGCAAACAAGAAAAAACGTTATGAGGATTTAAAGGAATTGTAATCATAGCACAAACCAAATATAAAAAGTATTTTAAATTCGCTGAATCGGAAATATTACTATGATGTAGTGCTGGACATTTTAAAAATACTTCAAACACACACAACGTCTCGGAATGCCTTTTTTTATACGTATTACTATAGGTGATATTTTGATTTATTTTGAATAGACCTATCCTATAATAATATTTCATCCACAAGACATTTTGATCAGTGCCCCCAAGACAAAATACGCTTTTAAGGAGGGGATGGGGGGGGGCAATTTTATATATTATTCTTATACGGAACAAACGGTAAAGTTCATCCTGGCTCTAACCAAAGTGCCGATTTGAGGTTCGCAAACATTAACTGATATCATATTGTAAACATTTATACCTTCCTTTTTACTTTGCAAAATTGTTTAAGAATTATCCACTTTTTCGGCTACCTGCAAGAAGGTCGTGGGTGCTATGTATTGTCGTATTGTCAGAGGCAGTATCAACCTTTTTGCAGGAGGCCAACGTTTTGAAAATGAAACTGAATTTTTGTATTTATTGCCCCTTTTTAAAATTTATTTTTCAACGGTATAAATTTGGATGAATTTACAAAGTGAAATGTCATGAGCATTAACAAAATCGATACACAGTTACGTTAATAAATAGTAACAAGATAACTTCAAGTGGATAATTTATGAATGATAATCAATTCCATATAAGAAGACGAACTAAAGACTGGTGGAGACATCACGAGAGAGCCCAAGAATTGACTTTTCTGGGTTGCTTTGTTTTGTTTTGTCCTGTTTCATTTTGCTTTGTTCTTTGTGCTAAGAAAAGTACCAGTGCGGGATTGGCACTGCTTCTACCGTGCCTGGCATGAGCTGGTATATTAACGATCTATGAATTAATATCACTAATTGATAAGATCTCGGGCTGTTTTACAGGCTTTCTGCGTTGAAGTGATGATCGCTCTCTGACGCCCCTTATCTCTCTCACAATCATCATTATCATCATCAGAACCACCATCATCAAAAAGAAAGAGGGAGAGAGAGGGAGATAAAGAGAGATGGGATAAAATAGGAGAAACAGAGTAGAGGTTGAAAACAAAGAGAGACGGGGTAGAAAGAGAAAAAAGGAGAGAGGGGAGAAAGAAAAAAGGGTATAGCAACTTGACCGTAGTATTAAGATGACGATGTGGAAGAAACGAGGGAGGGATAAGGTTGGGTTGAAAGAGAGAGAGAGAGTGAGAGGGGAAGAGAATGGAAGAGGGGGATAAAAGGAGATAAATTAAAGGTAATAAAGACAGATAGAATTTGAGGGATAACGATGCATACACGGGGAGATAGACACAGATAGAGAGAGAGACACACACACACACACAGATTGACAGATAGAAAAGTGGTAGTGATTGGAGTATTATGAGATAACCATCCTTTGTTTTTAGTCTCATCGCATAGTCTGCATCACAAGCGAAATATTCTGGGTTTTTGTCATTCTAACGACTTATAAATTAGAAAGATCATCAAAATTATTATGTGTCCATAAAACAAAAGCAGCAACTGTCTGCACGATAGTATTTATACGCTAGTACCAATTACTTGTGTGAAACATAGTTTCGTAGCATTGATAAATTACAATGCCCCTCCCCCCCCCCCAATAATAATGAGGAAAGATCCTTGAACAAGACTGTTTTAGAAATAGAGGTGCCAAATCCTGATTGGTTAATTCCAATAGATACTCCCCTTGCTTTTGTATTTCTTTAGAATTAATACGCACAATTTGCTTTATCACAGTTTGGTTTGAGTGGGAGAGGAGAGAGGAGCTAATAACGTGTTTGCATAGATAATACTTGCAGAGAGTGAAAATATCACAGAACCTTTTAGAAGTACATGTACTGCAGAACCTGTTGAATTCAATTTTCAAATTCAACAGCGAGGAGCTCCTAAGACCATCACTTTAGCGGGATTATCATTTTTTGTATCCACGAACTCCGGTGGAGCATGCAAATTCACTTTCACCATAACGCCTGGTATCACCTTCACACAACGCACGCTGGTCTAATTAATCCCCGCTATATTGCCTCGCCCAATCAATTAACAAAACTCTCTCGCGAGCAATCGTCCCTGGCCTATTGGAAACAATTCTTTTGTTAGTTGCTGTTCATCTCGGGACAATAATTTTCATCAGTTGGTGGGATATAGATGAGTGAGGGGAGACGTGGCGGTTATTAGAGCTCATTTGCTAATGTTTAATGACGTTGGAGCCATATTTTGGCTGTGATCGATACAGTTTGATGTACGGTATCGCCTGACTGTTGGAATACAACGCAGTGTATTGATAGGCCTTCAAAGATATCCGGTGAGTAGCTATTTTCATTTGTATTTATTCATACAAATAAAATAAATAAACCTCTCTCTGTGTGTTAACGTTTCTAGAGAACTATAGTACTGAATCTTTACAGTTAGGTAGAGGGTGTGATATTAATCAATCGTTCACTTTTCTAATCAGCTATTTCATCTATCTTTGGTTTTCTATACTTCGTGGTCTTATATCACACATTAAACGTGTATGGTATATAATGTTCCCATTATAATGTTTATTACTAAACTTATTTCATATATAGACGCTTACAAGGTCTCTATAATAAAAACATTATGAAAATGCTATTCATTGCTATTATTATTATTTGCGCGTTTGCGATGAGATGACTGTTTTTATTTTTTATTTTATCATTATTTTCTGTAATTCTGTAATCACTAATAATATATATTACATCAAATAGCCACTAGCATCATCATCAGCAGCATCGGCAGTAATAGAAGAAGTAATAGTAGTAGTAGTAGTAGTAGTAGTAGTACTAGTAGTAGTATTAGTAGTATTATTAGTAATAGTAGTAGTAGTGGTGGTGGTGGTGGTATTAGTAGTGGTGGTGGTGGTAGTAGTAGTAATAGTAGAAGTAGTAGTAGTAGTAGTAGTAGTAGTAGTAGTAGTAGTAGTAGTAGTAGTAGTAGCAATAGTAGTAGTAGTAGTAGTAGTAGTAGTAGTAGAAGTATTATTATTATTATTATTATTATTAGTAGTAGTAGTAGTAAAAGTAGTAGTAGTTATAGTAGTAGTAGTAGTAGTAGTAGTAGTAGTAGTAGTAGTAGTAGTAGTAATAGTAGTAATAGTAGTAGTAGTAGTAGTAGTAGTAGTAGTAGTAGTGGTAGTGGAAGAAGAAGTAGTAGTGGAAGTAGCAATTGTAGTATCAGTGATGGTAGTAGTAGTGGAAGTAGCAGTTGTAGTATCAGTGATGGTAGCAGTAGTAGTAGTAGTAGTAGTAGTAGTAGTAGTAGTAGTAGTAGTAGTAGTTGTTGTAGTAATAATAGTAGTAGTAGTAGTAGTAGTAGTAGTAGTAGTAGTGGTAGTAGTAGCAGTAGTAAAGTAGTAAAGTAATAGTAGTAGTAGTAGTAGCAGTAGCAGAAGTAATAGTAGAAGTAGTAGTAATGGTAGAAGTAGTAGATGTAGACATATGTTTTTCTTCCACTCATTTGTTTATTTTGTTTTATTAATACAAACATCATAACATCTTTTCAATAGACCGCTACATGCAAAGTCTACATGATTATGATAGTTGCGTTGTTTTCAATTGTACAATATAATACAATGCATTCATGAACAGTGGAAAGGAACCAAATTGAATAACAAAGTATAAGACATTTTTATCACATTTAAATTAGAAGTATACATGAACACAAAATAGAGAGAGAGAGAGAGATAGAGGTAGAGCGAGAGAGAGAGAGAGAGAGAGAGAGAGAGCGAGTTAGCGCTATACTCAATAAACTGACCAAAGCTCCGACAGTATTATCATGACCCTGATAACTGGATTCAGGTACTATTCAAAATATCGCAGCGCGCATTAGATAGATAGATAGATAGATAGATAGTTTATTGTTTTCCACAATATCTCTTTTTACGAAGAGTGTAGCAACCAATTCGAAAATGATTATAATATACATGTACATACATGCAATACCGGTGCATACTAATAAAAACATTGTCCTTGAGTTGGAGATGTAGCGACGGAGCCTATGAAAAAGCAGAGCTTGTTGTGGATAGGTTCCTTAAACTAAAAATGACATAATTTACTAAAGCTAAGTTTGTAAAATACAAATACACGCTAAAACAGGGAAAGGGAAAGGGAAAGGGAAAGGAATATATCTGCAGGTTTACGGAACAGTGTAATTCTTTCTTCGGTCTGATGTCGTTCTCGTTTGTGTGATTGGGGCATTTTGAAATGCCAATTCGCTGTGTTTGAGTCTCTTTATCCTACTCAAATACAGCATAATCTTGTGTCAATAAAATGATTGATGGATGACTTTGCAGCAGCAGAAAGTGGATTATTTCTGTTCAAGATATTAATGTGTGTGTATGTTCAGGAGAGCCATTTAAACATAATTCTACATACTTTAATTAGGGAAAAGAGTCAATCATTGATATACTTCTTTGCAATCAATACTAGACGTTAATGTAATTTGTAAAGCTAACTTACATTATCCTTCTGGATGCTATTTTGTTGGTGTGTTTAATGTTGCATTAGTGGTGACTGAAATGAAGTGCATATTTAGATTTAGGAGAATAATCTCTCCCTTTTGTTACTCCACGTGCAATAACATATCAGAAGCAATGTTCCATGAAAATGTTCCGTGAAAAATGTTGGGCTTGAAAAAAAAAAGCATTTTAGAAGAGGAAAAATAAGAAGGAGAAGAAGAAGAAGAAGAAGAAGAAGAAGAAGAAGAAGAAGAAGTAGTAGAAGAAGAAGTAGAAAAAGAAGAAGAAGTAGAAGAAGAAGTAGAAGAAGTAGAAGAAGAAGAAGAAGAAGTAGAAGAAGAAGTAGAAGAAGAAGAAGAAGAACAGCAAGAACAAGAACACGAACAAAAACAAAAACGAACAATAAGAATAAAAACAAAAACAATAACAAGTAGAACAACTATAATTGATTTTGTATGTTATATTACTATCATTATACTCGCCAGCATCATCATAATCACTTCCTAGCTTTCCAACGAGCAAAGGAATAATAATAACGATACGGGAATTACAATAAAGGCGTGAAGTATTCCAAACCCCCTTGCGACACATTATGCCAATCATGCTAATGTTCATGATGTCGCACACTCCTATTGGTGTGTCATTGGATGACATGATATAATGTTAGATCAACAGTATCCATGGGTGATCAATGTTTGATGGCATCGGTAGTGAGCTGGTGATGGTATAGATGAATGTGATGATGCTGTACTCCCACAAAGCGAGGTGATGCCTCTTTATCACACTCTGAAGTACATTTATTATCATTATTACTTTTATTACGATAATTATTATTATCATTACTATTCTCATTATCATGTTATTACCATCACTTTTATTATTATCATTATTATCATTACTATTCTCATTACCATGTTATTACCATCACTTTTATTATTATCATTAGTATCATTGATTTGATTTGATTTGTTCTGATTATATTTATTTTCATACTAAAATATCCGAAAATTAAAATGACATATGAAGAGTTTGATACCAAAATTAGCTAAATCCATTTTTGTAACTTCAGAGAAAAAAGAAATTGTTTACCAGATTTTGTACAGGCGTCTATGGAAAAGTGATATTAGAACGTGCATTTTTTCATTATTGCTCACAAAATTTAGTTAAATAATTTTGTTGAAAGTCGGGTACTTAGGTGAACAATGTTCTGATATCAATGACTCAATTTTCATCAAAAGTGGATTTAGCTCCTTGTGGAATAAAGCTCTTCATATACAAACCATACAGTATTACAATATATAATACAAAAAATGAATAAGTCAACGAAATACTATGTACGTAATAAAATAAGTTTACATAGTACATTTAAGTTTGAGAATAAGATTTTATATTGCTTGATTTAACTGTTGTATCATCATCTTTTTTCATTTAATTCCATGTTCTTATTACTATCATCACCATCTATAACAAAAACGATAAATACCTACCAGCCCGACATGGAAAGGAGAATATAATCCGGATGATTACCAACACATTACGTACTCTATTCAAGGTTCCCATCATGACAGCCCATATTGCCAAAGCTTAAAACATGCAGAATAGTCTTTTTTTAATTTGACATGATTGATGGTCGATTATCATTTCTCCTTGAGAAGGGTATCAATTTTTAATGACCTCGGTGATGCCGATGATGGCGATGATGAGGCCTAAACAATGGAGATAATGAGGAGGAACCATTGTATAGACTGTTTTCAGACTCCTAAACAATGTTAATATTGATGTCAATGAGGGTCATGATGATGCCTAATACAGTACTTTTAAACAATGTGAAGATGAAGGTGAACAATTGTTTAGTCTGTTTTCAGACTCATAAGCCCAATACAAATGCATGAAGTAGAATTTTCCAACACAAACTTGTTTTCAGGAACAGTTATCCGTGTACCTTGTAATGTGTAATAGTACTATAATCGAAAGAATATGAACATCGCATGGTAGAGTGCACTTAAGTAGGCTGATCACAGTGCATGCATATACATTCTGCCGTGCACGTCAGTGCACAGCAATAGCAAATCTATGCTGAGAAGCCATTTTTCAACTTATGATTTAAAAAATTCAAAAACATGTAACAACATAATTTTTTCACAGATATTTCAGTCATTCTTTTAACCCACTATACTTAAAATCCTGTGGGTGTGGGTATTAGGGAAAGTATTTATTTTATTTTTTTAAAAAGGGATGTTTTTGACACCGCGCAAATTGGGCCAGTGGGTGTGTGCAATCACCACGGACAATACTGCACTAAATATCCCGGCAGATTGGAAAAAAACTCCCCTGTAAAAAATGGACTTGCCACCAATGTTTCATTCACTGGATTTCAATGACCTTACCATATATGGTACCTGTGACCTTTCCCTGGCTACCCCAGCAACAGGTACATCGGAATTTTGTTTCTACACGAAGTTACATTGAGTTGAATGAATTTTCAGAAAATGCTCATAAATCCGTAAATATTGCCCGATTTTCAAATCCTAAACTGGTTTTCAGTAGTTTAACATCCATAGTTTCTTGCCACATGCTCCGATTTTTAATCCATCGAGTGAAACATTACTGGAAATTGCTGCGAAAGTAATTATATATATAAATATGTAATTAGCTAATTATCAGCTCATTTGCATAATTAATTAGTTTTCATAAATCTTATTATATAAATGGATAGGGATTCATTAGTTGAAGCTTGCCACAAAGTTGTATCAAACAGACTCATTTAAAACTTGAGATATTGCATTTACGCATATTAATTAGCTGGACTTAGTCGTTTTTTGAACATTTCCAAACCTGCGGATTGGTGAAATTGAACAAAATGTGGTTTTTGTCAATCCGGTGCACCAAAATGCAACAAGTCTGGTTCTTGAATTTTATTTTTCATGCTTATTTCACTTTGGTTTCACAATACATATCATTTTTAAGACCATGTAATACTCTATTATGTCAAAAAAACACCCTTAAACATGTAAAAAATCAATTTTTGCCATAATTTGCTATTTGCGGCAGGTTTTTGAATGATTTTACGATATCTTCAAAAGACCATATCTCAGGAATGCCTTGACAGAATTTGAAAATTTTTGCAGCAAAATAAATATATCATTGATATCTTTAATATGACACCAAAATAAAGAATGTCTTATGTGTATTATTTTTTTGAGTGCTCTAATCATAGGCCGTTTATTATAGCATGTTACAATTCCACTGTAGATATACATCTACAATAAGCACATCATTGTCAAAATCTGTCAATTTATCAAAAATTGCGTTTGACTGTAAGCAAGGCTATTGTGTATCAACCATCTGCCCGTTGACGCTACGGCGTCGGGCGTTGCTATGACAGCGGAAAGGAGTCATCCGCAATTTTCCATGCGATGTTGGGCGATTGTATTGGCCTAACGTCCAATTGTCTATTTGCTTGCCGTTTCGACTTATAATGAGCTCGGGCATAATTATTGTATATTAGTGCATTCAAATAACAATGAAATGATTTGTCAATAATTTAATTGTAATGGGTTTATAGTTATTGCTAGTTTCTAGGTATTTCATTAGCATATCTTGATCAATTTATTCCCCGTTGATTCGTGTTCAAATGTTTACATACAACTGATTGGAAAGTAACCAACACACACAAAAAATCCAATGTAATGTAATTTTGCTGAATATTTTATATAAAAAAGAACACCTTTTTGCCATCCTTCAACAAATTCTAATGAAATACAAATAATTTGATATTCAAGTGAAATGTGCCTGCCTGTTACTGAACTAAAAAAAACACACATCTTGTGCAGTCAAGAGCAGATAATCTTCATTGTTTTCATAATATCTTAGTATAGAGAAACCGTGCATAAAACTGCTATAGAAGTATACTGAAGATAAAAATGATGCGATGATAACTAATTACTACTAATAATAGTGATAACAACAACGGCAACGAAACTGTAAGAATGATGATAATAATAACAGTAATGATCATTTAATTATATTACTACTGCTAATAAATAATAATACTTATTATTTTATGAGTAATTCACCCGACATCTAAATCATAATAAGATATGTTAAAACCATTTACCATAAGCATCGTGATTTTTACCATCATTACCATTATTATAGTTAATTGAATATAACTGTTATTTATCCTTCTACTTCTTATATTGTATACTTATTATTTGTAGCATTATTATCAAAATTAATGGTATGTTTAGTATTACTTTTAATTTTCATTTACTATTTACTATTTACTATCATAAGGATCTAACATCATCACATAAACCACAACAACAACAATAACACATCAAGGATGATATGTTTGTCAGTGATAACAAAAAAATGAGAATACTGCACAATACTAGACATGTTTTCAATATTTCATTTCATAATATTCTTGATATTTTCTCATCTATTCTTTATACAGATTGCCTATTCCTCCACCAGTTTCAGAGGTAAAATCTGCCTTTCGGTCCCACATGCTGACTTTTCCGTCGTACAACACACCGATCCTAACGCAAGCACTCTCTCCTAAAACCACCTGTTCTTGCACAACACATACAATACGCCTTTTTGTGTGTGCGACCATTCGCAATTGATTGGTGCATTTTCGCGACTCTGACTCAACGTTCATTAATAATCGATTACTTGTCGTCCCGACCGTACCGGCAGGATTGCTCGCGACTTGCCTTATTTGAAGAGCGAACAGCTGAGATGAGGAGGTTATTGATTTCATTTCGTGTTAAAATTTGAAAGTCACTTTTATTGGATCAAAACAATCACACTGTTCAGCGAGTTATCAAGGCATCACACCCATTGATTGCCTCTCCAGACATTCGTCGTATGCAGTTCCGCTAGCTCCCATCTTTTCTACAAGTGGTCCCTTATACGTAGACTGGATTATTATTTCCTCGCAACTGTTGAAATAGTTTATATTTAACGCGATGTAGGAAACTACTATGACATCGACATCTCTGTAGCAGACTGATTCTGTATGTAAAATATATTTTGCAAACTTTTACCGACGTGCCTTATTTACGAGTGAGATCTCGTAACAATCATGTATCAAATACGAACACCAAAGCCGGGGAGGTGGCAGTTCCTTGTTGCGTTTCTTGGACTGGTCCTAGCTTTACCTGCATTAGGAGTGAATGTTGGAGAGGGAGTTGAGGAAGTATCGCTACCTGATGTCACCGAGGAGCTGCCAGAGCCAGAGAGCGTCCTAGGTGGGGACTGCATGAACATCTCTTTGAGAAACAACGACTGGAGCTGGGACGGAGACGAGGTTCAACATGATCAAGGGGAGACGGGGCTCCTGGTCAGGAAACTTCTGCAGAGACTGAACAACGAGACCCGGCTGATCCAGAATGACAACCCCAATCTCAACCTGACGCATTTCATGAGACTTGTTGCAAGCCGGTCATCTCTGATGTTACTGAAGATCAAATCCTTTGCAAGAGTCTTTGGCCATGTCAACGCCCTCTACGGATACACCTGCCGGAACGGGAAGCAGCTCCTACGCCATGCCTTGCAGCGCAATATCACAGACGATGAACTGGAAGAGTTTGATGACGAAATATCTGCGGAGATAGATGCTATGGTAGATGATGCTATGGAGGAAGGAGCAGGCGGTGGTGAAGAAGAAAGAAAGGGCGGAGAACCTGGGACTGTAACCGGTGGGAGGCCAAACGAAGCATTATCCGTTAAACAGAAAAACAGAGCTGCCGTCCGATTGTTCATCAGGAAGGCTGTCATCGGTTTGTTCCTGTCGCCACGCAAGCTTCGAGGACAAGAAATACCACATCTTTCTGGGTACATCAACGAACTTCGACGTATCGGGGCGCTTAGTGACCTAGACCCGAGCCAGTCGAAAAACGCAACGAACCGGGGTGATGGTACAGGACCCAACAGAGAGGCTGAACATACAGAGGGGGTCACGGATGGAGAAGGTGACATGACAAGCTTGACGATGGAAGAAGACGAGTCTGACGTTTTGTTGGAAATCTTCGAATCCGCAGATTGGTTTGATGACGATGACCCTCAACTTCGCGATGAAGAGGAAGTCCAGAGGAAATTCAACCTTGAAGGTTACTTATTCAAGCTAATGTCTCAGCTTGTGAACAAAAGTGCCTCATGCGCCCGTGACGTCACGAAATTCATCAACAAGCGAGCCAAGCATCTACCCAATGTGACTGATGGTGAGGAAGACTTCATGGAACTCTGGAACGAGTTCAGAAGTTTGAACCGCCAACTGAATGCCTCTCGACACCGCAACTTTACGGGTGGTTCATTCGGTGGACTTCGCGAGAGTTCTGGTCTCACTGAAACTCAAACAGGAAACCCTCTGCAAGGGGCTGGAGACATCACCACCCGAATTCGTAACATCACTGGACGTCTAGCTAAGGGCAGGTGGAGAGGAGAGGGTGGTATCGAGGGTAGCTTCTATGTGGTCCTTATGAAGATGGCTCACACGATTGACAGCTGGGGAAGGGCAGGATTCTTGTCCAATGGAACATACTTCGATGCGAATTGCGCACCTGGTCAGTCAGCTAGTGAGGGCGCCACCACAGCCTGCCACATCTGTCCAACGGATGCTGCCACCAGGAATCTTCGGATGCTTCTCTCGGAACTTGACGACACAATCGGAGAAGTGTACGATGGCATTAAAGACGGAGTTGACAAGTTGGCTGAAGGCCCAGCCAAGGATCAATTGACAGGTAAGGCCCAACAATTTTCATAACCCTCTTACCACGCTAAACCAGCTCTAAAAAGAACTGATAGCAGAAATATTTAGGTAGTGACATTGTTTGATCGGTCTATTGTTAGTCAGGTGTTTATCTCCTCGGTGTGACTGGAGTGAATATACATTTGTTTGTGTTTATAAACAGTGGCATGTTTAATTTCCTAAAAGCTGAAGATATAAATAGCAAAGTAAATACATACTGGCTTCATGAGTCAACATAATTTATGGTATTCATGTTTAAAAATTAAATTTTAAAACCCGACAAAACTTTTGAACGAGACAATATATAATTAACCAACCAAAATTACTAACCAACTGCAATTTTGAATACATATCGATAGATAAGTAAAATTATAAAAAAGTGATCGCATGCGTAAAAACTAGCTTAAGCACCTATAATTTTTTCCCACGATTTTATTCAAAGTCAAAATTGCAATTTTAACGCACAATAAAGTTTTCAGCTAGCACTCAAAATACTTTTTTCACTTGTTTTACTTTATATAATTATCTATTGCTTAGTCGGTTCTAAAATATTTTACATTTTGTCTTATTTCATGATCCATTGATTTTTCTCTTCGTTTATTCATTTATGTTTTCATATATAGTAGTTTTGAACACGCGCACAAGCTAAACTGAAGAAAAGGGGGAAGTAGGGAGAGAGAGAGTGAGAGAGAGAGAGAGAGAGAGAGAAAGGGGAGAGAGAGAGGGGCGATGAGGGGGATACAAAAAGTCGTGACATAGTGGCTCATTCATTTGATTCCCAATCTGTGGGTTGACGGTTCGAATTGCAGCCCGGCACTAACGTCTTTTGGCAAGCCATTAATTCATTCTTGCCACTCTCCACCCATTTGTAAGTGGGTCCCTGGGAATAGCTTGTGCAATCATAACTGCATTGAAGCTAATGAGCCTTCTCTGGGTAAACACAAATATTTGTATTATTAAAGAAGGTGGGAAAGGAACGCGAATCATGAATAAGATCCAATATCTTATCCATGTAATGAAAATATTGTTTTAGCTATTACACACAATGACCCTATTACCACTAAACAAATAATCATGGAATATTCTGTTTCTTTCATGATATTTACATAGAATTTCCATGATTTGTTCCCTTGCATTTGAAATCTCATTTCATTCTAGTTTAATCGTCTGTTGTCTTGACCTCTTTAATTTTACATAATTAAATTTAGTTTCTTTCATCACTCGTCGTCCATCGTATTAATTTTGTAATTTCTTCACTGTTAATGTCAAAGAAAACACGATTATAACACAGAAAACGAGAGAGTGGGGGAAATAGCGAGACAGTGATCAAAATTAATACCCCTATTCACAAATTGCACGAAGCACAATATAATTTTCTCATCAGAGCCGCTAAATCTTTAAGGCATTATGCAATTTTCATATTCTGATATTTTCTTCTCTTTATTTTGAGGGGGAGGGGGAAGGGATACTTTTACTATTCACCCGGTTTGTTTTACGATAATATTTGTATGTTACCATCTTGTTTTTCGTTCTCGTCATATATCTCATTTCATTATAATTTTCAATTTCACTTTATCGGCCTATTTTCAATTTTGATTGAATCATGTATTGTCTTTAATTTGAATTATTCGTCTCATTTCGTATTCATTTCCACCGTTACATCAGCTGTTCACACTTTAAACATTAAAGACCGTCACCACTACTGGGCAAGAAGGGATTAGACCACACAGCGAGCCATCGAGGTCACTGTGACAGGTGGCTATCTCATTAACTCAGCTCTCATTTAACATAAGAAAAAGAGGATCATGGGGGACCAACAGGCACCGATTTGGGAAGTTTTCTATATAGAGGGAGCAAGTAGCTACAAGTAGGACAGTGTGCCTTTAAACATTAAAGGAGAACATGATCATAAGAAAGTAAGAGGGAGAAGAAAGAAAGGTGAAGGGAAATGTTTAGTCCCCCTTTTTTTTTTACTTCAGAATATACTGATGCAGTGTAAACCGGTTGTACATTTTGTCAAGCCATTTTAAACCTTTTTAAGGCTCTTATTCACTGCCTTAAACCCTTAATAATCTAGTGTTAACATCAGCTGTCAACTTCGTATGGTGATGGACCCAGCTATTAAATCTTACTAATATTGATATCAATATCAATTGTAATCAATAATACAATGGATTGTTGGGATAGAGCAAAAAACGAACAACTGAAATTGCATTCTATTTCAAGTGGTCACTGTAGTCAAGCGACACATTTGCAGTCAGGTTCAACTATACATATCTCTCTCTCATTTGACTTATACAAATAAAGATTTAGTCACTGTGAAGAGGTGAACAGGTTGACTAAAGTTCCTATTAAGAACTTACTTTGATCAGGGAGTTTTAAGAGCTGGAGACCCAACTGGCATCAAATTGTTCCAAGCAGCTGCCGTTTTCTAACGTACAATAGAATCTACATGTGTGCTGGTACCTTAAATGTCCGAGGTTCGAAGCCGCCAATATTATTGGAAAGCTTGAGTAGTTTGACCTTTAAACCAAGCATTCTCATGATCATTTCTCTGCATGCAGTTAAACCTATATATGAAGACCACTCAAGGATGACATGAAAACTGGTCTTTATAGGCAATTAACCTTCATGGATAGGTTCCGTTTCTACGATAAACGGTTGTCAAGGGAAACGGAAAATGTGGTCTCTATATACAGGTGGTCACTAAAGCATGTTTCATTTGAATGTGAATTCACCATTGGAAGGCACTACTGAAATTAAATTGTTCGCGCCATCAGAAACGTTGTTCACACCTGGAAACTCCATTCATTTCACTTTAATGGACTGATGCATGTAGGGTACGTATTCTAATTGTGTTCACATGTATCCTTTCGAGAAATAATTCCGCGCACAGACCTCTACACCCACCCCACTTTGCCCCAATAACACTGTTTGTTTGTTTTACCTGACTGCTCAGAAAACAAGTGTATGCTTGTAAGTAAGCAACCAGGGGAAGACGGATTTAAGTCCTCTCCAAGGGACTTAATCTGAGCACATTAAAACTACGTGATTTCATCAACCAAAGAGTAGCACTCCACACAACTTTGTTCTCACAAGTACGTACATGCATGCGGCAGTGTAAAGGCCCGGTCCCACTGCACTTACGGATGCAAAGAGGATGTAAAACGTAAACAAATCTTGCCATCCGTTGGAAAACGCTATGCATCCGTTCTGTACTCATTGCATACGTGTTTCATACGCTCTATCCGTCGAGCATCCGTCCACTGTGATTTCATCCGCGCAAAAAGTTTTGAGTTGCACAAAACTTTTAGAACGGATGAACTTCCGCCGTGTACGATGTAAATCCGCGACAAATACGAGCAACAAACGTTCTATGTCCGTTATCATCCGTTAAACGTCCGCTGTATCCTCTCTGCATCCTCTGGGCTTCCTCGCAACTCACATCCGCTGCAGCTGAAAACGGAAAGAGGGAGGAAAGATAAGGTACATGGAACGTCTATACATCGTTAGTAGCACGGAAATAGAAAGTATGCATCTCGGATATAAAGTATTCAAAGCTGTCATCCACTTCCATCCGCTTTCATCCGCTAGGCTTCCGATGAACATCCGTTTAACATCCCCGCTACATACTACCCACGTCAGTTATTTTCCGTTCTGTTTTCGCAAATTTTCGCAAATTTTGTCCATTTCTGGAGCGGATGAAAACGGATGGAGCCACCCCCGAAATTTTGCTCGTCCGCTGTGTCCTTTATGCATACTTTTTGTGTCCGTCGGCCAGTGGGACCGGGCCATAAGCAATTCTTTTGTTCCGGGGTATTTCTTGTTAAACGAGTTTCACCAGGACATTGATTTTGTGCACATGGAAATGAACTCTTGCATTGTATCTACAGCTGTAATTTGAAAGTTTACCAACGGACTGTTGATTTTGATGACGTTGAGTATTTTATTTGCACACTTCGTTTTTTAAGCATAATTTGTATTTATATCTCGATCTTTACGAGGTTTATTAGCGCAGGTCATCACTAGATCATGACTAAGCTCTCGTTGTCTTCGAGTTTCACTGACTTTCTTCGTTATAATTATACTGCCTGATGACAAAGATTGTAGTAAGCATTCCTTGAAATTTTCAATTATAAGAACTCTTTTCGCTTATTTTTGGTCATGTTACACGTACTCATTTATTTTCTCGATGTTCACTTGTTGACGTGTCATCACCATTTTTGCATAAAGAGTTCACCCTCAGGCGCACTTTACTTCAAATACACATATTTGTGCATTACCATCCATGGCAGATGAACACTTTTTTTGTTGTTTTTAATTCCTATTTGCACATTAAGAGTCGCTGGCATCTAACCTACCGTTGGCACGCATGTATATGCTCACATTTAAGGACCGAACATTTATAATGAATCATGATGATGAAGTCGTTGAGAGGTGAAATGTATTGAAACATTGACCCTTTGTTACAGGGAGTCTCCACAAACCACCAAGACTTCTCCATGCGTACGGGAAGGATTGCTTTACTCTCACCTTCAGGAAGAGGGACTGGCAGCTCTCCCGGAGTGGGAACAAGAAGGAGCAGGAGGATGAGGAGGAGGATGACGTGGATAGAGGTGGCGAGGGCGACGAAGATGACCAAGAAGAGAAGCTGGGTCAAAAGAAGCCTTTGAAAGTTGACTCCCGCGCTCGCCGAATACTAAACAACCAGACTAGGAAAATCCGTATGTTCTCTAACAGAAGTACGATTGCCGGGGTTGTTAGAATGGTTGTCAGGCGTTCGGCAGTTCGGATGCTGAAGATCCTCACGTTCGAAAGAGTCTTCGGAATGCTAGATAACTCCAACCGATTCATATGTGTGAATGCTCTGCCTCTAATTACTGCATCCTTGGGGCGTAACCCATCACCGGTGGAATTTGAGAAGATGAGAGCAGTTATTGAGGAGTTTAGTGCGCGGGTACAGGAAGTCAGAAACGACGGGGAAGTAGAAGACGGGCAGCAGAACCAATGGAATGCTACCAGGGATTGGCCAGGCGGTGCAAGGGATAACTCCAGGGATGGTTCGATGGATGAGCCGGGTGCTGACCAAGGAATACAACAGGGGTATGGAGAAGGGACTAGGCCGGGGTACGGATACGAAACTCAATCACGAGATCACGAAGGAAGCCGAGAAGGGTATGGAGACAGCTATAGTACAGGACGTAGCTCCAGTCTAGGAAGTAGCTCTAGTCCGGGAAGCACCTCCAGTCTAGGAAGCATCTTCGGTCTGGGAAGTAACTCTAGTCCAGGAAGTAGCTCTAGTACAGGAAGTAGCTCTAGTCCAGGAAGTAGCTCTAGTCCAGGAAGTAGCTCTAGTCCGGGAAGCACCTCCAGTCTAGGAAGCATCTTCAGTCTAGGAAGTACCTCTAGTCCAGGAAGTAGCTCCAGTCTAGGAAGTAGCTCCAGTCCAGGAAGTACATCTAGTCCAGGAAGTAGCTCCAGTCTAGGAAGTACCTCTAGCCCAGGAAGTAGCTCCAGTCCAAAAGATGGTGAATGGAGTCGACAAGAATATGGAGACGGCCTTAGAGAAGGGTATGGTGAATATGGAGACAGCTCTACCATACCAAGTAGCTCTTTTATACGAAGTATGTTTAGTCTAGGAGATGGTGAATGGAGTCGACAAGGATATGATGAGGATACTAGTCCAGGAGACGGAGACGGTTCTCGACAAGGGTCTGGAGAAGGTCTTCAACCAGGAGATGATTCATTGGTTCTTAGAAAACCTGGTAGGCTTCTTAGACGATTCCGCAAAGATGCCATTGTTGGATTATTCTCTGCACCTCGGAGAATCGCCAACAGGAAGATATCTCTCTCCGAGTATGTAGCGATGCTGACGGCACTGTGCCAGGATGACGGACCTGGTCCAAAAAAGGAACATCGCTCAGAAAACGATGGGGAACTCGACAAGTGGTTGGAGTTATTCAGGCAAAACTCACGAGCTCGTAACCACTCACTCGAAAGAAGTGAGTCGCAAAGCAACAGATCGGTGGCTCACTACAAGCAAGGCAGAAGTCCTCAAAACCGCACGTCCGAAAGAGAATATTATGATGATAAACTGAATGATAGCGTTTCTACTTCCTCTTCTGTAAAGTCAAAGAAATGGTTCTGTTGGGCTGCCGATGTCCCTTATCGCAAAGGGCTGGACAAGGGGCAAATATCCAGAGGCCACTGCAGGGACAAAGAGCGACGCTACGGAAAGATCTTTGGAAAGTTCGTTGGAATGTCTGACATGGAAAACAAGTCAAGTGTAAAGGACATGAAAAGGAAGAAGTTGACGAAGAACGGAGATGGAACGGAGATGGGTCCCTTTAACCTTGACGAGTTCTTGATAGAGCTGATGATATCGATTTCCAGGAAAACCTCTTACTGTGCCAGTAGAATCAACAACGCTCTGCGCATACACGGCAGGCCCTCATTAGGTGTTATTGATCGGAAAAATCGCACCTGCAAGAATCTATTTAATGGTTCTCAAGGTGGGAAAAGAAAAAATGGCTCGACGACCCCTGGGGAGAAATCGGAAAGATCTACCTCTGGTGCCGGAGACTGGCTTGGCGGACGATGGGGTTCAGCAGGCCCTACCGAGGTAGAAAGTCGAGGAGAAGCTCGTCAATCTCAAAATCAGACGAGACAAGGCGGGGAAACTGGGACGGACAAAGGTGATGGCCCGGGTTCCCTGTCTGTAGGTGGTCCAGCTCGATCTAGAAATCAGACAAGACGAGGCGCGGAAACTGGGACAGACAAAGGTGGTGGCCCGAGTTCCCTGCCTGTAGGTGGTCCAGCTCGATCTAGAAATCAGACAAGACAAGGCGGGGAAACTGGGACGGGTAAAGTTGATGACCCGGGTTCCCTGCCTGTAGGTGGTCCAGCTCGATCTAGAAATGAGACAAGACAAGGCGGGGAAACTGGGACAGACAAGGGTGATGGCCCGAGTTCCCTGTCTGTAGGTGGTCCAGCTCGATCTAGAAATCAGACAAGCCGAGGTGGGGAAACTGGGACGGGCAAAGGTGATGGCCCGAGTTCCCTGTCTGTAGGTTGGCCAGCTCAGAATAGGACAAGGCCCGCTGAGAAACAGGGAGAGGACAGGCCTCAGGGACCGCCAAGTCCTGGTGACCGACAGCCTCAAAATCAGACCAGACAAGGCTTAGGACAGAGAAAAGACACACGTGATGATCTTCAATATCGGCGGAACGACACATCAGTAAGCTGGAGAGGGAGCAAAGATTCTAGGAAAACCATTGGACAAGCTGACGCACTCTACACTAACTACCTAAAGAGCAGAACAACCTGTCGAGGGTCGGACTTAATTGAACGAAGTTTGAAAGAACACAATTCGCAAAAGACCCATAACTTAAACCTCTACTATTTCAAGGTACTGATGAAAATTTCAGAAATGATAGACGTGTGGGAACTTTCCAGGAGTCAGTCACAGGACAAACTGTACGATGTATCGTGCCAGCCAAGGAAATACGACGGCGACGTCTTAACAGCATGCAAGATATGCCCAAACGAGTCCCCAGCCGATGGTTTTGCGGATCTTGTGGTTACCATCGATGGCATCATCAAAACAGCCAGACAGAACCTAACAAACGGCGTCAAGGGCTGGAAACAGATGGAGATGGACCGCAGGAGGAGGAATCGAACTGTGGCATGGAACATGAACGGCACCTCCTTAATAAATGATGACGGGGATGGCAAGGGTCCAGACAGCGATGATGATGAAAGCGACGGAGCGGGAGGGCCAGAAGAGAATGAGTCTGGAAGGGGTGAAGCAGGAGGGCCAGGAAAGGGGGAGTCTGGAATAGGTGAAGCAGGAGGGCCAGGAGAGGGGGAGTCTGGAAGGGGTGTAACAGGAGAGCCAGGAGACGGGGAGTCTGGAAGGGGTGTAACAGAAGAGCCAGGGGAGGGGGAGACTGAAAGGGGTGTAACAGGACAGCCAGGAGAGGGGGAGTTTGGGATGGGTGTAACAGAAGAGCCAGGGGAGGGGGAGACTAAAAGGGGTGTAACAGGACAGCCAGGAGAGGGGGAGTTTGGGATGGCTGTTACAGGAGAGCCAGGAGAGGGGGAGTCTGAAAGGGTAACAGGCGAGCCAGGAGAGGGGGAGTCTGGAAAGGGTGTAACAGGAGGGCCAGGAGAGGGGGAGTCTGGAAGGGGTGAAGCAGGAGAGGAACCAGGCGGAAAAACAGATGGAAAACCCAGAGATGGTTCAGGTATGTTCGTTTGTAGTGACCCTTATTGTTACACGTACTTGCACGAGTTGGTTTGTAAACAATAATAATTCTGGACTTATAAATATAGGTGAGTTTAGGTCGTGTGAATGCATTTTGAAGAAACAAAAGTTTGCGTCAACGATTGGAGAAAGCTCTTCATGTAAATTATACATATTGATATACACCTAGAGCTTTTGGAATCATCAATTGATGACAAAGTAACCCAGTCGAGCTACGAGTCACACGCACTGTACACAACAAACTGTATGTTGGACTACTCAAACATGTGGCTTGAAAGCATTATTTATAAACTCTAAGTTGTTACAAGTCATAATTCGAGTATGAAGGCATTTAACGAGGGCCACTCCTTTTTAGGATACATTTATATTGAAATAGCTTACAAATATTGTTCAATGTTCCCAGAACAACCTCCTCTTCAAGAACCCATTAATGACGGAGATAATGTTTGTGGAAGAGAAAGGGGTTGGGCTGGAAGGGGGAAGCCCGATATGAAAGTTACCATGCCGCTGGCAGTGAATATGATTCATGCATCTGACGTAATATTAAGGAGAGAGTGGGAGAGAGAGAGAGAGAGAGAGAGGGAGAGAGAAAGAGGAGTGGCGACAGTGAAATCGAGAGAGAGCGAGAGAAATACAGACAAACATATATAAAGAGATAGAGACAGAAGGGAAGACACAGACAGGCATATAGAAAGAGAGATACAGGCAGACATATGTAAAGGGAGATAAATACAGACCGATATAAATAGAGAAAGAGAGAGGGAGTGAGATAAAAAGAGAGATACGGGAGCAGGCGGCCTTACAGATATTGATGACAATCACCTTGTTGGGTTCTGTTTATCATCTTTTAACTGAAAGTGTAGTAAACACGAATAGATTGAAAACTATACAAACGTTGAAAACTGCCTATTTTATTATGGCTGCGTTGCTTTTGCAATAGAATCCACCCCGCCACGCCGCCATCGTAGTTATGGGTTTAACAAATATAAAGATATCAATTATTGTCTTGATGCATTGTAAATAACATGTTCAAGAACCTTGAAAGGGGGAGAGGGATGATAAACATGGACAACATTTTTTTGTTAGAGGAAGACCAAGCATTTTGGTGGTGTCAGCCTCGATATCAATTTTGTGTAAACATTCCTTTATGTTTTGATTGAATTTTGGTAATACAACTATTTGAATTCAATTGAATTGAATTGAATTGATAGGTGATAGATTATAATTATGACGTACTAAAGAAGAAGACTAATAATACAGAGGGGTGGACAGGATGGAGAAGAAAAAAAAACTTGTGAAAGGATATCGGAAATTAAATACGTATAGAGAGAAAAAGTAAATGAAAGAATGTGATTGGTTTGTTTCGTTTGATTTTTTTTATAAATCTTTTGTGGAAAGTTGAACGAAAGCGGAGACAATGACAACTATGGAAACCGACGTTATTGTCTCATGCTTGTGAAGGGCGAGGTTAATATTGATGCGAGAGAATTGACCTATTATCTTCGAACAATAGACACTCGATTACACTTTCCCTCATCATAACTAATAAACTTTGATTTTCGATATCGCTGATGTTCTTCAATTCTCCATATCAATACTTAATGAATCAGTAATTATTAAGGCTACCCAGATTCATTTTACCGTAAGATATTACCTATTCATGAGAACAAAACAAGAAATAGATTCACCTCCTTTGATTAAGAATAATGGATGGAAGGTTAGTTCGTGCTGCAAGCTCTTTTCTAATTAAGAGGCTGCACATCTGAACCATTTTTATATTTATATGACCTCTGTTTACTTGCCCGTTGTCTTCTATGTTTCATTTAAATAGTTCGCATCGTTTAATTGCTTTTTTGGTAAGGAAAGATTTATATTTTGGTTTTGCGGACGTGATGTTGTATCATTTGTTATTCGGCGAGCTTGTGACACGACTGTCGTGCCTCCGTTGCCACATCTGAGTGAACGTATAGACATGTACAATCCATAGAGCCTTCGTAGTTTTTGTTTCGTTTGAGTCCGCACCATAGTAGGGAACAGCTGAAAGATGTGGTTTGTCTGTAAGACTTGCAGCAGAAATTCCTGACTTCTGAAAACGATCTCAGGCGGACTGGCTCTTAGCTGTCCACTGTCATTTGCTGTCCTCTGCCAGAATCAGTCCTAAATTGTTTGTTCTACATTTAAAGATAGATTTGTAACACATGCATAACATCGGCGAAATAAGGAGAAGCACACCAAGACATTTCAGGTGAGAGGGGATCCCTCCCTGACACTAGGGATCACCTGACGTAAGGACTGTGCTGTTTATTCTCGGTTGGAACCCCTCTTGAATAAGCATCATTTCATATTGTTCTACATTTTAAAGGTATTATCTCACCGAATTGTATGTTATATGAACGAATTTGAGAGAAAGACACCAAATACATTTCAACTTCGATTGAATCAGCGTCTTTCTCTAAAAACGCTATAGGGCTTTGCTGTCGGTTGGCAGTCAAAAACCTTCTCCTGGGAACAGCATTAATATATCACCTTTTAAATATAATATATCACATGCTCGTACATGATATTGAATAATTCATCTAAAGAAAACCGAGAAGACCTTTCATTTGAGAGCATATATATACATGATCTACGGAGCGTTTGACACACGGCTGTACGTGCTCTCCATGATTAGTTGGGAGTCTTCTGCGGGAAGAAGATTTTGTATTGTTCTGGATTTTAAGATATTTTAGCACCCGTTCGTAAATGACATTGATAAATAAAGGAGGGATACACCAATACATTTTAATTAAACATCACCCACTTTCTGGCACTAACGAACATCTGTCGTAGAAGCTAAAGGATGGCGCGAATATTGGAGAGAGAAATGCTTCTTCTACTCTTTGGTCTGACCATCTTTGCAAATGAACTTCACGCCATAGAGGGACTGGCACCTACTACAACAGTGCATCCCGGTGGTATCGGACAGCAGTCCTATCCTGGACAACACTCATCGAATGGAACGTCGATCAGCGAGCCGGAGGCGAGTGATACACCCACTACCCAAACCGCTGACCAGGCGCACGGACAAGTTAATAATCGAACCGATGAACAACCAAATGACCAAACAGGTGATAAACCAACTACCCAAACCGCTGATCAGACGCACGGACAAGTTAATAATCGAACCGATGACCAACCAAATGACCAAACAGGTGATAAACCAACTACCCAAACCGCTGATCAGGCGCATGAACAAGTTAATAATCGAACCGATGACCAACCAAATGACCAAACAGGTGATAAACCAACTACCCAAACCGCTGATCAGGCGCATGAACAAGTTAATAATCGAACCGATGACCAACCAAATGACCAAACAGGTGATAAAACAACTACCCAAACCGCTGATCAGGCGCACGAACAAGTTAATAATCGAACCGATGACCAACCAAAGGACCAAACAACTGATCAACCAACTAACCAAACCGCTGATCTGGCGCATGAACAAGTTAATAATCGAAACGATGCCCAAACAAATACCCAAACAAATCCTTCAGAAGAGGCCGATGATATCAGAACCAGCAGTAACCCTGAAGAATCCCACCAGGCTAGTAATGGACAGATAATGACTACGAGAGAACCAAGTGATGCAAAGGATCCATTCGACCGAGAGAGTACATCTGAGGGAGCTGGAGGCACAGGGTCCGCCACTGATGCACCAAGTGATGCAAAAGATCTATCCGACCAAGAGAGTACTTCCGAGGGAGCAGGGGGAGCAGGGGGATTAGGGTCCGCCACTGATGCGCCAAGGGATCCAAAGGAACTATCCGACCAAGAGAGTACTTCCGAGGGAGCAAGGGGAGCAGGGTCCGCCACTGATGCGCCAAGGGATACAAATGATCCATCCGACCGGGAGAGTACTCCCGATGGAGCAGTGGGAGCAGGGTCCGCCACTGATGCACCAAGGGATGCAAAGGATCTATCCGACCAGGAGAGTACTTCCGATGGAGCAGGGAGAATAGGGTCTACCACTGATGCACCAAGGGATGCAAAGGATCCATCCGACCGAGAGAGTACTTCCGATGGAACAGGAGGATTTGGGTCCGCCACTGATGCACCAAGGGATGCAAAGGATCCATCCGACCGAGAGAGTACTTCCGATGGAACAGGAGGATTTGGGTCCGCCACTGATGCACCAAGGGATGCAAAGGATCCATCCGACCGAGAGAGTACTTCCGATGGAACAGGAGGATTAGGGTCCGCCACTGATGCGCCAAGGGATCCAAAGGATCTATCCGACCGAGAGAGTACTTCAGAGGGAGCACGGGGAAAAGGGTCCGCCACTGATGCGCCAAGGGATACAAAGGACCTATCCGACCAAGAGAGTACTTCCGAGGGAGCAGGGTCCGCCACTGATGCACCAATGGATGCAAAAGATCTACCCAACCAAGAGAGTACTTCCGAGGGAGCAGGAGGATTAAGGTCCGTCACTGATGCACCAAGGGATGCAAAGGATCCACCCAAACAAGAGAGTACCTCCGAGGGAGCAGGAGGGTTAAGGTCCGTCACTGATCCACCAAGGGATGCAAAGGATCCATCCAACCAAGAGAGTACTTCCGAGGGAGCAGGGGTAAGAGGGGCCGCCACTGATCCACCAAGAGAGGAGGAGGATAAGGAGCGGGTTAAGACGACGCCAAAGAGCGGCATGGATGGGAAACCTGAATCGCACCCATCCCCAGGCGAAGAGACTCCGGTTGGCGTTAGAACAACACCTCAAGCAAACGTAAATGAAAAACGCCCTACCAGCAAGCCTCAGGTAGAGGAAGCTTATACAAGTGGTACCGAAAGAAAAGAAGACACCGGAATCACCAAAGAAGATGGTGTAAAACCAACTCAACGAGCTGGTGAGGAAGACTCTGCAACTCGTAAGTGATATCCTATTGCTCTAACTTGATAACTGATTTTATTTTATTTTATTAGTTTGAAATAAATGACGTTTTATCAACTTCTTTAACGATATAAGTAATTTTTATAATCTATTTGCTCTTCTTTGGGGGATTAGTGGTTCATAATGTATGGTATTTAAAGCATTATTCATCGAATCTTTGTTATCATGGGCTGAAATTTCTTGTTACATTACCAATTTTATTTGTTGGGTTATATATATATATATATATATATATATAGTTAATTCGTTTACCTATCATTGGCCATATGTAAGCTTGTTTATGCATTAAAGAGCCGCGCGAGAGGCATACATAGCCAATAATGACTGAAATGTCTTTAAGTCCAATAACAAAAAATAAACAGATGTAGCTTTTTACATCAACTTTTAAATTTGTTGATGTAATTTCCAATGCAGTCCTATCTCTATCCTTATGAAGCATCGTCCCCGATGCATAGTTAATCTCGTTTGCCAATAATAATTTGAAAATACAGTTAAATGCCGTGAAGATCGAGTCTGCATTCTCGTCTGGTAATTATATGCAAAGATGAATTAACTCACTTGTAACTCACTTGATCCAGGATTATTCAGTCTTTAGACTGTTGTTCCTATCCATGGTTTCGTTTGGTTGGGGTTGTCATCATATTTATCTGGGGCATCTTTCCACCATTTCTCAAGTCCAGATTTGAAACGATTGATAGTGGAACTCTCCACAACATCGCCTGAAAGACCATTCCACACATTGATTATTCTCTGGCTGAATGAGTTTTTCCTTAGTATCTTCCGGCATTTTAGCTTGTAAAGCTTAAGTGAGTGACCACGTGTGCGACTGCACTTTGTTCTGCTAAAGAAATGCCATATTGTTATTGAATTCTAGATCAATCACAAAACGGGTGCGCTTCAGTCACGAGAGTCGCATTTTCATTTAAACTAGTGGACATATATCTCTTGCCCTCCTCACTTCTGATAACAAATACTAAGTGAACTACAATGTATACTACTACTGCTACTACTACTACAGCTACTACTACTACTACTACTACTACTACTACTACTGCTACTACTACTACTGCTGCTGCTGCTACTACTACTACTACTACTACTACTACTGCTGCTGCTGCTACTACTACTACTACTACAGCTATTACTACTACTACTACTACTGCTACTACTGCTACTACTACTACTACTACTACTACTGCTGCTGCTGCTACTACTACTACTACTACATCTATTACTACTACTACTACTGCTACTACTGCTACTACTACTACTACTACTACTACTACTACTACTACTACTACTACTGCTGCTGCTACTACTACTACTACTGCTGCTACTACTACTGCTGGTATGACCACTGGCACTACTACTACTACTACTACTACTACTACTACTACTACTACTACTACTATTGCTGCTGCTGCTGCTACTACTACTACTACTACTACTACTGGTACTGCTACTACTACTCCTCCACCCACTACTACGACGCAAATATCCACCACACAAGGTGCCCACTATTATCCTCGGTCTGCTAGGCTACCGATTTTAGTGCTCACATCATTCAAGGAATTCCTTCCTACACTGTAAAAAATAATTTGTTCATTGGTAATTTTTACGTATTTTTTTCCATGTAGAATTTACTTGAAAACATTAGTTTTGCCACTAACGCACTAAATTTAAGTCTTGCTAACTCAAACTTTCAATTTAGTAGAACATACGTGGAATATTTAAGTAAAATCAAATACATAAGAACTTTAAGTAATTTCAGCTTGTATTAATTTAGTAATTTTAACTCAAAATCAGAAATTATACGTATTACTCAAACAATTTATGTTGATTTTTCTTATCTTTTTAAAGTAAGGACCGATGCAGTGCGTAATAGAAATATTTACATAATTTATGAATATTCATTAAGACCAAATTAAACTCTTTTTTAAATAAAACAATTCTTTTTTTGTGGTTGAATGAAAATTTAAGGACTTTAAAACATTTACTAATTCATTTAACATGGCTAAGCAAAGACAAGACAATTTTTAATTGTTACCCAGTTCAAAACAAATCAAAACTTGATATTTCAGGAAATTGTCAACCAATTTTCCTTTTAAGATGCTACGATCAAGTATATATACAATTTGGAGCCTTTCAATATGTGTCGAATTGAAGCGTTAGTGGTTAGTGATTAATCTTAAATAGAAGTAGTGAATGATTAGTGGATGTTACTTGTTAGATTAGATGGGTACCAAATCGTGCAATATGTAATCCTATCATAGCTTTTTTTTAATTATCTAAAATGATTACAATACTTAAATTATTTACGTTAATGTAACTCGATTTAACTGAGTAAAAACTTATTCAGCAAAATAAGTAAATTCTACTTAAGATGCCGTAGGTAATATTTAATTAATAAAAATAAGGCAATTCTTTTCCTCAATTTTATTGAGTTATTTCGACTATTATTTTTTTACAGTGTAGCGATATCCATTTGACACCTGGGTGGAGAGTAGCAAATGTAGATTACTTTATTGCCAAATTACACTATTAGTGCGGCAGGGGGAGCCGAACCGCGAACCATGGGATCCACAGTCCGACAACTTTCCACTAGACCACGACACCGTCATACCGGTCTATACGTATGAATACATTCATGAATGAAGCTATTTCCTAAATAATAATTCTGTTTATTTCATAGTATTTCTGGTAATTCGATTTTTATTAAGGGAATTTATGTACCTATTGTTCTCCATTCCAGATTCATAGGATGCTTTGTGCCATATCCTTGCTCCGTGAAAATAACAATAACTCTTCATCTAAATGAACAATAGATTCGAGTGAATATGATACAAAACAAGTATTTTATTTCATGATTAGGACTTAAAAAAAAAAATTATTGTATGAATTCGGAGAATTGCAGTGGCTTGTACAACACACGAAGCATTAACATTTAGCGCCCCATAAATCGATGGATTTAGTTAGAGTAACCTAGATTTGATCCACCTGTATGCATGCAGGCCATTATAAAGAAAAACAAACACATCCGAAAATGAAACTATTCGCTCCCGATTATTCCATCGTCTTCTCTTTGGAGAATTACAATATCGTGCCTTATAAAGCCTGTTAAAGTAAATAAATTGAGAGCCCCCAAAATGTACCCATTTTTCATCATGTGTTGCTGTTCAGTACATTCTGACATAATGGAGTCAGGATGATCACGCAACAAGGCACTGGAATTTCCTATCGTATATGCACTATATTACATGAATGAACTAGGAATATTGCAGTATAGCTGGGGAAAGAATCGCATGAAAATCAGAGTGTATGTGGAGGAGTCTACCTGACTTCTCGCGCGATAACTTTTCTCATCGCGGCCATGTCAACACTGCGGAAACCAATAATGCCATGGAAACGTGTAAACAATAGACGGGCAAATCGATGCTTGTTTGTAGTAAGACTCGACTGATCGGGAATGGAAAATTAACCTCCTTTTATTAATATCAGAATTGTCCTCGTGTATGCACAATTAGACTGAAATGCTGCCATGAAAAACCGCAATAAGAGGCAAGACAAAAGATCGGCAATGGTCTGAAAGAGTTGATAATATAACTGATTTCGTTTCTTTTCTTTCCCTTCTTTTTCTTTTAATGAAAGATTGAACTGGCAGTGATGTGAGTTTAAAAAACATAATGAAGGGATTGATTGGGATACATGGGGGAAAAGAGAAATAAATTAACATGTAGAAATTCAGCGTGAGAGAAAGAGAGGGTAAGATAGATGGTGGGAGAGGGCATGGGTAGATAGAGAAAGACGTAGTAGAGAAGGGGGTGGGGTATATTTTAACTAACCTGATATCATTCGTAGCGTTACTGCCTAATAAATTAATTCTACATTGTTTCAATACTCAAACGACTTTTTATGTCAATTTCTCTTTTAATTCATTATCAATTGCTTTTATGCGATCATGCGATGGAGATTCCTAGAATTCAAAATACAAATTTGTATACAGTTACTTGTATTGCTGAAATGATATTAGTATTCGATTCGTCTACCACATAGCAATCCCAAAAATAAAAATGGAATACTAGTGCCCATAGATATGAAACGAATGTTTATTAATCTTCCTCTCTTAATTCATTATCAATTGCTTTTATGCGATCATGCCACAAAGATTCCTCGTATTCAAAATACCTCTTTTTGAATAGCCGCTTGTATTGCTGACACGATATTAGTATTCGATTCTTCTACCACGTAGCAATCAACAAATATTTTGTGAATAATAATACAAACAATGCACGATTGAGTCAGTAGCATATGGAATTGACGAAGTGAACTGTGCATCGTTATATATTTCAGCTGTATTATCGTAAAGGTCCATTGAAAACAAGATGAACTAAGGTCCAATTAATTACCTAGTCAATATCGAGTTCCACCAACACCACTTGAAAAGAAAAAACGAGAGGAAAAGGGAAGACTCGAGGAAACGAGGGGGAAGGTTATTGAATATTGATGGGCACTATTGCTCATTTATTTGTAATGATATAGTCCCTGGCTGTGAACCATTGTTAGAGAGTTTCGGGTTCGTGCAACAAGCCTCAATAGTATTATATAAAGATGGTTGATGGATATCTCTTTTTATCTCTCTCTCTCTCTTTGTCCGTCTCTCTCTTTTTATTTCTCACTCTCTCTCTCTTTCTTTCTTGTTTGTCTCTTGTTCGGCTCTTTTTTTTCCTTCTCTCTCTCTGTTGTTATTATTTCCTTCACTTTCTTCCCATTCTTCTGAATATACTTCTTTGTTTTCCCTTTTTTAAATATGTATCTACTTTTTTTCTCTTCCTCGCTTTTTAAAGTTATTGCAAATTGATTTTATTACAACAAAGGTTGATGGGTATTTTTTTTTCTCTGTCTCGCTTTCTTTATTTTTGTCATCTTTCTCTCTCTCTTTCTTTCCGTTTGTCTCTCTCTTTCTCTCTCTCTGCTGTTGTTGTTTTTTTCCCCTTTTTTCTTTCATTTTCTTTTTCTGAATAAAGTAATGTGCAGATTATGCATTCCGATTAGCTGAATAAAGCTACTATTTTTTATTTTTATTTATTTTTTTTTATATTTATTTATTTATTATTTATTTATTTATTTATTTATTTATTTATTTATTTATTTATTTATTTTTTTTTTTTTTTGGGGGGGGGGAATACATTGTGCCAACTTTAAAGACAAAAATTATTTTCATCGATCATTGATTTTAGATGTATATCAATTATTATCCGACCTTTTCTACGTAGTATACCGCCTCCCACGTCTTGCATTGGCTGAAACACAAATCACACTCTCGGACAAGGACAAATGCACTCCGTTCACACTCACGTACAACATTCCTCAGCCGGGAGAGGGCGACATACCAGCTCAACCCTCGACTGACGGAGAAGACCAAGATGAACGTGGAACCGAAGGTGATGGTGAAACCGGGGAGGTGATCAGCTATGAGGATTTCAGTACTCTTCGGGAGGAGCAGTTTTCACTACCCGCTGTCCCATTTCTGCTGGGGAATCAAGGTATTCTTAACTGTTTCATCAATAATGTTATAATCGTAATAAAATAGACTTCTTAGACATTAAAAGACCGGAGAGCTAACAATCTAAGAAACTGAAACTGAAGACACGATTGCATTTCCAATAGCTTTCATGCATCACCTATTGCAATCAGGTATTACGTAATCGGAACATAATTTATGTAGGGAATTGACTATGGTATTTAAATTGACCTGAAATTATCAATTTTTTTTTAAAATTTCGAAAGTACTTTTGTTCAAATGAAATTGTACAAAATGGATGAAATAAAACTGAACATAATTTGTCGTTATTGCTATCGTTGTATTACACCAGACGCTCAGCAGTCATTAGACGAATCCAGGATGATTACCATTGATGAAGCGAGCTTCGTGTCAGATAGCCAGCTCACGGTTGAAGGGAGATTTTGTGAGATGGATTCGCGCGTCCTGCAGCTATGCCTCACGCTCGACGGACGCACGCGCATACGCACGGACGACGAACCAGAGGGCAAGTGTCACAATCTCACCGTGTACGCTGCGGCACCCGCGGTTTCAGGTGCTCGGTTGAGCGATAGAGGTAAGCTACATATACCCTTTAAAGGTATAGACCAGTTTTGGAAACGCCCTCCTCTCAAAAACGTAATGGAAGCTCTTATTAGCAATCATGTGAAAGAATATATTTTGACTAATACGTCATGATACAAATTTTGCAGGGAAACCTCCTACTAATAGATATATATGGTAAATTATTATAACGATCCGGCCTGGATAGATATCGCGAATGCACTTCAACATTGAACATTGAAGTATTGCCATCTAAGCCTCTGCGAACAATATTTAAACAATAATGAATTGATATTTGCACCCAAAACACTTAAACCGCAATTTTACCACTTTCGGTCTTTACCTTTAACGTTTCCCTTTTCAAAGTCATTCGTTTGCCAGATGTATCGATGTGCACACAGCAATACCAATTGACAGTAGGATTGCTTTTGGAAACGCAAGACGCAAGTTTAGTCTTGAGTAGCTATTCTGGCGATCATTTTAATACATGTATAGATTAATAATACTACACTGGGCACGTTTGTAAGAAAAATAAAATCATACCATGTAAAAGGAATTTCGAAAATGCAATATTTCGATTAAATTTCGTTGCTTAGGAATTATATGAAATCACAACATTTTCTACTACCAACAGGACAGGTATTCCTCCGTCATTAGTTTCTTTCTTTCCACCTTTCTTCAGTGCAAGCTCAAAGCAAACTAAACATTTCATATATTTTCAGCTACTTTTATTTATAAAGTATAAGCATTACCGATGATGTCAGGACCATCTCCTTCGTATTGTTATTCATTTTATCCCTCTCCTCGTTTTGCAGCCGATGCCATTATCGTCTTCTTTGACAAGGACGTGAACGTCACGAACCTTAAGAAATGTTCGGCAATCTTCGACGAGACTTCGGTGGCGAAGTTCGGCGACGAAGCAGAATGCCAGTGGCGCAAGGGCAGGGAATTGGTTGTGCGCTTGGGCAAGGGAGCCACCATTGCTACACGGTCAGGTAGAGACCATTGTATTGTAATTCTCATTAGCCTCTTTACACCCATGTGTCAAATGGATACCTGGCATGTTTTATTCCTTCTTCTTCTTCTACTCCTTCTTCTACTTCATCTTCTACTTCATCTTCTTCTTCTTCCTTTTTCTTCTTCTGCTTCTTCTTCTTCTTCTTCTTTTTTTTTCTTCTTCTTTTTCTTCTTTTTCTTCTTCTTCTTCTTATTCTTCTTCATCTTCTCCTTCTCCTTGTTCTTCTTCTTCTTCTTCTGCTTCTTCTTCTTCTTCTTCTCCTTCTTCTTCTTCTTCTTCTTCTTCTTCTTTTTCTTCCTCTTTTTCTCCTTCTTCTTCTTTTTTTCTTTTTCTTTTTCTTCTTCTTCTTCTTCTTCTTCTTCTTCTTCTTCTTCTCCTTCTTCCTTTTTCTTTTTCTTCTTCTTCTTTTCCTTCTTCTTTTTCTCTTTCTTAGAGGTATCGTGGTATAGTTGATTCGTCGCTGGACTGTGAATCACATGGTACACGGTTCGAGTCCAACTGCGGCATTACTATCCTATGGCTATTAAAGAGTGAGCCATCGGTGCAAGAATGTACATTGATTACATGACTTTAACAAAATAATAATAACGAAGTTAATCCATCACTTTGGCAGAGATTATTCTTAGATGTTCAGACTTGGACCTTTGCATGTGTGTAGACCTGTGGCTATTAGGGACTTTTAGATTTACACGACGAGAGCGTGGACTGCCGCGTGTGACATTGTGTTAATAAGGCACTGGGCCGTGTCCGGCAGTGCTATAAAGGACGTCACACTACCTTAAAAGGACGTCACACGTGACGGTCCACGTTCTCGTCGTGTAAATTTAAAAGTCCCTATTATTGGTCATCTTTGCCGTCCGCTATTAATATGGGTTATTCATGACGATAGGCTTAAACCGCTTAGAGGCAATTTGCAATTTGCGGTATACAAATATCTTATTATTATTATTATTATTATTAATAGCATACAATGACCTCCATTTCTCATGCTTATTCGGTTGGGTCACACACGAGTTTTATTTCAATTTCTTCTTCTTCTTCTGTGTGTAATACAGAGAGCAAAATCGCACTCCGACCAGATCACATCCGGGCCTTCAGACAGCGTTTTTCTCATACCGCGTCCGGCATGGTCGCAGTGCTCCTCCCGAACAATCCCGTCACACCAACGGCTCTTATTGACGGCGAGCCGAAAGTTCCCGAATGCGGAGACATCAGGCTCTCGGCTCGGAGGTCACGGGGCGGCGGATCACGTGGTCTAACATTCACGTGGTCCATTCAGAGTCCGACCGAGAATGTGGATGAGGGGATCACGGATATACTGCAGACAACAAACGGTAAACAGTATGAACACTATAAGACAAATATCGTATTATTAGTATTAGTATTGTCATTTTTGTTTACATAATTTTTCTTGTATTGTACTGTTGATATATTGATATATATATATATTATATATAATAGTGTGGATATAACTATATGTTTGCCAAGTGGAAGGATGTTCACCTGACTAATCTTTCGTGGACTTTGAAGATGATCGAATGAACCTCAGCATAAAATCTGTAACTACGCTCGGTTGAACTTCAAAAGATATTTCCATGCATGTTGTAAACACTGCATGGCAATACAAGTTGAGGGCGTTTAACACTGAACATGATTTTTCGAAGTTGTGTCTAACTTGAAAATAAAAGATAAATATTTGTGTCATTGTTTCTGTGTGTTGTTACCATGCAGGTGCCAATAAGGCAGAGTTAGTCGTCGGCGCCAGTCTCCTGCCTGATGATACTCCGTATGTGATGCGATTAACCGTTAGGAACATACTGGGACTGGAGAATTCGACTGATTTCACCGTGCGAAAAGCGACTAGTCAGGAGCCTAAGTTTAAGATTGGAACCATAGGGATTCCCGCAGACAAAGTGGTCAACGTAAACAAACCGTGAGTAGCTATCTGTAATTCGCTAAGAACAAAACATACAAATAATTGAATAAATAAATAGGGAGGACGATGACAACAACGAGGATAAAGATGGTGATGATGATGATAAAAATAATAGCAGTAATGAGAATAATGATACAACTAAAAAATCAACTACTACTACAACTGATGAAAATTATTATAATGAAATGATAACAAATACATGGCCACTCATTCTCTCCAAGCGCTATAGTTCTCCTTAAAACTATATGCTAAGAAACTTTTTCAAGACTATACCAACAGTCCTTTTCAGGACTACAAACCCTCAAGAAAGATTACCGAGAGTCCGTTTCAGGACTCCTCAATCCTCTCTCTCTCTCTCTCTCACATGGTGCACCCGCAAGTCTACTGTATATCTACATCACCATGCAAGCCGATACTTACAAGCAGCATATAATATTATTATCATTATCAATTTATCATTGTGATCATTATTGCTCTTGTTGTATTTACATTATTATTAATCATTATTATTATCATCATCATTATTTTATCCATGACAGCGTTTCACTTATCGGTGATTTATCCTTTAACGGCCGTGGACCCGGTTGTGGAAAGCTAAATGCCTCTCAAGTGAACTTTCAGTGGTCCGTATCTGGTGCTCAGTTCGAAGAGGGCGTCCTAAAAATGAATAAACGAGGACTCCGGTTTCCACCAAGATCTCTACCCGGTAGGTAACCAACTTACGCTGATTCAAATCTCAGTCATTGTTTGTTGGATGGAAAAGAAAAGAATTGTGTACAATCAGAAGTTGTATTATGACTTGTGTATGTGTGTGTGTGTATGTTGATCATTAGGTATAATACTAATAATAATAATAATATTTAGCTTTTATATAGTGCTTAATACAAATGTCTCTAAGCGCTTTACAAACATACTATTACCCCGGTCATTGGATTTAGTGCTTGCCCGCATACATTGTGTGCACAATCTCCACTCACTGGGGAGCATTCCAGCCAGGCGTTACTTGACGCTCAAAAACTGTATACACTTAGATCACTGGGACCTTGATCGTGACATATGGAGCCGATGACCCTACGACCTCATCCAAGACGGCAACATTTATTACGGCCTACACATTTTTTTCTTCACATTGCAGCGCCATGAATAATTTAACTGGAATATATTCATGTTTTACTAGACAACCAGGAAACACACATATCACTGCCTCCTAGACCGTGACCTTTGGAGATGATAACCCCACGACCTCGCCCAAGACGGCAACATTTATTACAGTATTCAATTTTTGTTTTCGGTACGGAGGACATACTGTGTATGATCGAATCTCTTTGTTTGTTTTATATTGCAGCGCCCTCAAATGTCACGAGAATACATTTATGTTTTACTTGACAACCAGGAAACACGGATATCACCGCGACCTTGATTGTGACCTATGACCTACGACCTCGCCCAAAAGGGTAACATTAATTACGACCTACAAAACTCGTTTTCATAATCAAATTTCACCAGATTAAATTTATGTTCCACTTGACATCCAGGTAACACGGAGATCACTGCAACCCTGACGCTGACCTATGAAGCTCATAACCCCACGACCTCGCCCCAAAAAGGCGATATTAATTATGACCTACAAACTCTTTTTCCAAATTAAATTTCACCAGATTGAATTTATCTTCTACTTAACATCCAGGTAACACGGAGATCACTGCAACCCTGGTGCTGACCTATATGGCTGATACTGAAATGACCTTGACCCGAACAGTGACCTTCACCACGGCCTATGAACCCCTCGTAGCACGTATCAAAGGCGGTGAACGCAAGACAACTGGAGAAGCTTCCAGTCCCTTCGACCTAGACTGCTCGCTGTCCAGGGATCCAAACTTTAATGGCGATGAACCCGATGCGGGACTCAGGTTTCGATGGGGCTGTTGGCAGGTAGGTCATGTGACAGTGTTTAGCCAATAACACCCTTTCTTAAATATTCGATGACTAGCATGGAAAGGGTATGTCGCCTTTGAGAGACGCATTATGGCTCATGGCATGGGCACACAGAGGATTTTTGTATGTTGGGAAAAGGGGTAAAATGCAATAAATTATTAAAAAATTATTGCATTTTTTATTTTATTTTTATGGAAACTGCCCCCTACCCTAGCCCCCGCTGCGTACAGTCATGGTTCAGTGACGAAGCAATGGCCTCCTAACTTTGAGGCTGTTCAGACCGGCAGAGATAGCGCGGTCTAGCACGCGCTAGACCGCGCTGTCTCTGCGGTGTGGAAGGTACAACGTCGTTACGGTCCGCCCAACAGCGAGCCACGGCGAGCCAAAACGGCGTGCCACTGGAGCACCTCTTGGGGGTGGTCCACGAGAGATAGCGCGGTCTAGCGCGCGCTAGACCGCGCTATCTCTGCCGGTGTGAACCCGAGCTACGATAGCACGCCGGAAGTCATCGTTCTACACGCGGGGAATTTTATACTCATTCTATTTTGGTGCGATCTGAATCTGAATCGGTACAACTCAACACTCCGGGTTCGTAATAGCGCGCGAAATCTTTGACCGCTCTGACCTCATGACGTCACGCGTCATGGCAACAGGACCTCTCAAAAAAGGGGTGCTACGATAGACCGCGCTATCTCACTGTGGTGTGAATCCGGCGAATGCCAATGGGCGGACCGTGGGTCACGCTACGATAGCGCGATCCACGATACGCCCACGGTCCCCCCCCCCCCCACCCCTTGCGGTGTGAACAGCCTCTGTGAGGCCCCAGGATCAAAACCGTGTCGATGTGCTATATTAGTGCCTTTTTGTGGGGCATTAATCCTCATTACTGTCATTTATGACTTAAGGGCGTAGGTCCCATATTTGATAAGCATAGAAGCATACACATGCTTTAGCAGTCACGCAAAACACACAAGTGCAAATTATTATTCAATAAAATCTGAGAATGTATACTTTTATCTAGATCTATTATTTTTAAATTATTTTTTAAATAATTCCATAAATTGGGGTAAAACAACAATATTCCACCTATGTGAGCAACAGTGTACATAACTTCATGTTACTTTCTAGATTCTTTAAAGGTGAAATTCAAAGAAAATCACAAATATGACAGCTAATGTATCACTAGAAACTGGTAAGCTAACAGATGGCCATCGTACAAGTTATAGGTCAACTACATATCGGGGGATTTATAAAAATACAAATACAACCACCTCTGTAGCAGCTGGGATATACGAGAGAATCGCCGGAAAAATAACGATGTTTAATGACGTCACTATATGGACCAACCCTGCCCAAGCAGACGACATCCAATATAGTCAGGTGGCTTAGCGTCAAATTTGTCGATTATCGTTACTTGCCGGATAAAAGCACCATTTTTGGTACAGGGCTCCCTTAGGACCTACTAAACGATATTAGGATAGGAGCCTCCGGCAAAAAAATCAATTTAAGGGTGTGGGGGCGGGGCGTTTTTTGGAGCCCCCAAATAATTTTATAACATTGATTTGTAGATGTACAAATGCCATTTTTGGTACAGGGCTTCCCTAGGACCTACTGAACGATATTAGGGTGGGAGCCCCCAGCAAAAATATCATATAAGGGTGTGGGGCGGGGGCGTGGCCTCGTAGCCCCCAAATAATTTAGAAGGCAATATAACATTTATTTGTTGTTGTATAAATGCCATTTTTGGTAGAGAGCTTCCTTAGGACATACTAAACGATATAAGGGTAGGAGCCCCCGGCAAGAATATCATATATGGGTGTGGGTCGGGGGCATCGCTTCGTAGCCCCCAAATAATTTAGAGTGTAATTTAACATTTATTTGTTGTTGTTACAATTGCCACTTTTGGTACAGGGCTTCCTTAGGACCTACTGAACGATATCAGGGTAGGAGCCCCCGGCAAGAATATCATATAAGGGCGTGGGACAGGTGCGTCGCCTCGTAGTCCACAAATAATGTGTAAGGTAATATAACATTGATTTGTTGTTGTACAAACGCCATGGGCCCCCAATCACCCGTATATGAATATGTATGCCGGGGGCTCCTACCTTACCATCATTCAGCAGGTCCGAATGAAGCCCTGTACCAAAAATGGCGTTTGTACAACAACAAATCAATGTTTTATTACATTACAAATTATTTGTGGACTACGAGGCGACGCACCTGTCTCACACCTTATATGATATTCTTGCCGGGGGCTCCTACCCTGATATCGTTCAGTAGGTCCTAAGGAAGCCCTGTACCAAAAATGACATTTGTACAACAACAAATAAATGTTATATTACCTTCTAAATTATTTGGGGGCTACGAAGCGACGCCCCCGCCCTACACCCTAATATGATATTCCTGCTGGGGGCTCCTACCCTAAAATCATTCAGTAGGTCCTAAGTAAGCCCTGTACCAAAAATGGCTAATGTACAACAACATATAAATGTTATATTACCTTCTAAATTATTTGGGGGCTACGAGGCAACACCCCCGCCCCACGCCGTTATATGATATTTTTGTCGGGGGCTCCTACCCTAATATCGTTCAGTAGGTCCTAAGGATGCCCTGTACCAAAAATGGCATTTGTACAATAACAAATCGATGTTATATAATTATTTGGGGGCTCCAAAAAACGCCCCCGCCCCCACACCCTTAAATTGAATTTTTTGCCGGGGGCTCCTATCCTAATATCGTTTAGTAGGTCCTAAGGGAGCCCTGTACCAAAAATGGTGCTTTTATCCGGCAAGTAACGATAATTTCACTAAGCCACCTGACTAATAGAGGATGAACATAATTGCAAAGCTATTATTTCTCCAATTATAATGAGTTTAGTGTATTTAAATGTAATGGCATGTCAAACCATTCAAAAGGGGATATGACCCGATTCTCATTTGTTCCCTCTTGAAACGCCGAACATACCCTGGTGTGTGCAGCTGAATATACAATGGCGTCTTATTTTGTTTACAAGCAACAGATTCCTTTATTTTTGTATCGCTGCATTTGTCATCAAAATAAAACCATGCGCGGGGTTTAGAATGAGGCAATAGATTATACATTTAGCCTGACGGTAGTGAAGTAAGAGAAAGAACTCAAAAGAAGATGAAAACACAGGAACTGAAAATGTGTGAGATGTCATGGGGCATCGTCTGCTTGTGCAAGTCATGTCCATACTGTGATCTCACACATCTCAGCAGTTTTCGGAGAGCTCTTCATGTGCTATGCCGGGGCTGTATTTCAGCGTTTTGTAATTTATAATAATCATTACTTCGAATATTTCCAAGCATTGAATTTTAATAACCTTGTCGAATCAAAGTTTCAACTTTGCAATAATGAAAATAAAGTTTTTTTTTTAAATCAATGAATATCTACTTAAGGAGACTGATAAAAAGGAATGCAGCACTACATACTCATCAACGGAAGCTGTTTTGACAGTTGACCCTTCCGAGTTGACAGCTGGGAAGGCCTATTCTTTCTCTTGTTACGTCACAAAGGCCGACTTTGACGGTGAAGAACACAGTAGTGTGACGGTCGATGTTACGGAAAACAATCCACCTCAGGTAAAGTTTTAGATATATAATGATATACCGTATAGTCATATATATAAACTATTTGCTGAATATCATAGTGATTGAGACGAATTCAATTTTTACCTATAGTATTACGAAATAATTTTAAAAATTACATTTTCATTATAACTATGAAGCTCAGAATCAAATAGTTATGCAGGTCGCTCAAACGAATTAATTTAGAAGAAAAATCTAATGCGGATACAAATACATCCCATGTAGATTAGTTTACGTATCTCTTTCCAAATAAGAATAACATTTTTTTTTTGGGATATCCTTTAGATGTGGATATATTCTTTATCTTGCATTGTTTACTGCAATATGTCCAACTATGATGTATATACATCTGTAACAAACTATTTCCAACTAGATGTACCCATCATGATGTTTTCGTTTGAATGGTGTTATACCTTGATTCAAATGTACACCACATTTCCGAGATTAAAGATCTTTCCCGATACATATATATACATATATATTTTATATAACTTTTTTTAGGGGGGGGGGGGGAGTAGAGAGTCTTTCTTAAACTACTTAACTTTTGGAACAGTTATGTTTAAAGCATGACGGCTCCTTGGTCAAGGCGTCTTCAGAGATATTCCCCCTTCATGTTTTTCCTACTTTAAAACATTGCTTACTTGCACTGGCAGATTTCGCTGGCCCTGCTCCAATCGAAGGACGGATCTTATAGACCGAGGAGAGACGTAGAGATACGGGCCAACGTCAGGGGTGATGACATCAGCGAAATGAGTTGGGAGGACGTAGGTGGCGGTCTTGATGGATTGGGGGAAGACGAATACACGGAGTTCAAAGACGTAACACAGACGGATGCAGAGACAACAGTAACTACTTCCGAGGTCACACGTTCAGCTAAGCCATATGCTGTCAGGTTCGGACAGTACTACTCTCTTCTGAAAATTAACAACGGTATGAAAAATGAAACATCATTCTTAATGCTTAACCCTTCGGTTGCTTTCTTTTCCATTTTGAACGTTTGCTCGATTGACACATGTGCAATTTCGCACAAAATGGCAGGCACCGAATGAGGGAAAAGGTTGCTTTCTTGAAACACAAAGGGTTAGCAAATTATTAATTTCCGGTCTTGGTTAGCTCCAAAACAACCGCTTACAAAAAAGTATTACAAAATCGGAGCACAAACACAACATAAAACATATTGTATGGTTATTATTCTCTCTCCTTCTTTCTGGGTTTCTGTATCTTCTCTTTCTCTACGTTCATGTTCATGGTGCTATTCACTTTATCTGATGAGGATGGTTATAATGACATTATTTTCCTTCTTCATTTACTTACTCTTTTTCTCTTTTTATTCTTACTTTTCTGTTCCCTTCTACAGCAACCCTCGAAGCCGGTTCTCAGTACAGTGTACAGTTTAGCGCCCTCAACGGGGAAGACACTGGTTCTTCAACAATTGACTTCCAGGTTCTTGGAAAGGTAACTGGTTGCCAGTTTGAGTTTGGTGGAGACGAGACGTACGTGGATACTGCTTCCGATGTAAGTCTAAGTGATGTTCATAAAACTATTTGTGTATTGTACCGGAGTGTTGGCTCAGTCAGTAGAGCGTCCGCCTCACAACCGGGAGGTCGTGGGTTCGAACCCAGGCCGTGTCATACCAAAAGACGTTAAAGATAAAGGTGAGTTCTGCTAATGCGATTGCATTGTGAAAAATAAGGTGTGGAATGGATCAAAAAAAGTTGATCATGTAGAGCATGTAAGTATTGGTGTGCACTGCAAGGTTCTGGAGTCATCAAAATCTTAATAAATTTGGCCCAGTCTTAAAAGTAACAAGCAGTATACACAGAAAGATATATATAAGACTACACAAATGGTGTCGGGGCTAGTACTACCTTGATGTCCTTGTCTATCTATGCTCATTACTCAGCCAGTATACATTTTCTTCAAAAATTGTTAGGCACATGACATTTATTTATAATATAAAACATTCAGTGTAAGTTTCGTTTGATTCTGTGAGAATTCATTTTCTTTTTTTACCAGAACTCAAGTTTATCTTTAATATTTGACACTTACGTCGGATATGATTTTAGATTGTCATAATTACTGTCTTTGATACTGACTTCGATACAGTCTTCTACACTGACCTGGGCAATGTTTCAACTCTGCTTAGTACAATAAACTCATTAGACATTAACATAATTTCACTTAATGCTAAATATATTACTCATTGCGGATGTAGTATCGAAAATAATATCGCTAGTGATATTCGTTTGTCTCGCAATGTGGTCAATAAGGAATCTAAAAGTTCACGACGTTTCGTGTGCTATTTGCAACACTTCGTCTGGTGATAATAACTACTGTAAGCAAGGGTCTTTTATACTCTACGGGAGGACCGGCGGAGCGGTCCATAATTCGATCGATAATTGGAACAATAACGCACAATGCCTAATGGTCGACGCACACGGTGAGCGACCAATCACGAGGCCGCTGGTTCGGCCGCTGGTTCGGCTAATGCACCAGGCCTATTGGCCGATGCATACGGTACTCAACCAATCAACGGGCCGCTGGCTCGGACCGTCTGCTGAATGGAATCTACCGGTGTTGGCTGGCAGGACGGCGAGTGTCATAGCGACGTATCGTCCGCGTCCAAAATTCGGGGATATCGATCCCGTTGTCTCTGTTAAAATTATTAGGATTGAGACGGATATTGATAGCTTCTTTCACCCTCCGTGTATACCAATGCCGTTCCTGGGAAAGGCACTGAACCCCGTCCCAGTCTGGTTGATGCTGGTTATCCCAAGCATGTTCGGCTACGGCTGAGTTGTCAGTTCGGCGGAGTCTGACGTCCCTCTTATGCTCAGTGATTCTTTCTTTTATCGGACGGGCAGTTTCACCGATGTAGGATCTATCACATCCTTTACAAGGGATGTTGTACACAATGCCGTCCCGTCAATGTGGAGGAATTGGATCCTTGGGGCGTGTAAGTTGTTGACGTAGGGTGGTATCTGATCTGAAAACCGTTCGAATACCATGGCTCTCTAGGCGGCGCTTGAGTTGTTGGGAGACCTCATCAATGTACGGCAAGACCGTAAAAGTCTTGTATACCTTCTGATCCCTGGGTTCCGACGATCTATTCTTGGTATTGTGTATAAAACGGCGTGGGTAACCATTGAGACTCAGGGCACTGCGAACACGGGTCCGTTCTTGGCATGGCTGTTGTGGACTTGTCACAATGCGTGAAGCTCTGTCAAATAGACATTTCACTAGACCTCTCTTCACCGATATGGGATGGTGAGAGTCAAATGTTATGTACTGGTCTATGTGGGTAAGGTCCTATAGACTGAGGTGGAGAGCTTATGGTTGTCGTGTCTATGAACTAGAGCAGGCCTTCTCAACTGGCGGCGCGCGCGCCACTCGTGGCGCTTGCGGTCAGTCAGAGTGGCGCGCGGCTGTTCCAAAAAAATAATTTAAAAAAAATAATTAAAAAAAATAAAATTCAAGAAATAAAAAATAAAAAAAAGAATATTTGAAAATAAAAAAACTAAAAAGTTGAGCCCAAAATGTTAGCAAGCCATTTTGTTTGTTTTATTTTACTTCATTTTGACATTTTCCGTGTTTATTGCACCAAAATAACTACATATAAATTAACTTCCAGTGTAGATTTTAGCCAGGAATTGTATTAATTAATTCACATCAATATGAAATTATGATTGATGTTTTATGGAACAAAAAGGTGTTAAAATTGCGACATCTGGGCCTTAAAAAAGCCCTAAAATCCACTAGCTTCCGGGGGCTTCGCCCCTGGACCGCACCCGCTATCGGCTCGGTCGCTACGCTCCCTCGAAACACAGTCATCAAACATACAGGTTGGCACTTCAACCTCAATAAATTTTTGTTTTGGCGCTTCTAAGAAACTAGTTGAGAAGGCCTGAACTAGAGTGTCTAAGAATGCTATCTTCCCTTCACACTCTATCTCTGATGTGAACTGGATGGTTGGTTCAAGGCTATTCATGTGTTTAAGCAGCTTATCTGTTTCAGAGATGGAAACTATGATGAAGGTGTCATCTACGTATCTCTTTCAAACACGAGGAATGCAAGAGAGGGGACATGTGTCCAACGCTTCTTCTTCGAAACTCTCCATGTATAGGTTGGCCACGACAGCCAAGACTGGACTGCCCATGGCTGCCCCTTTTGTCTGTTCATAGTATGAACCTTTATACAGAAAAAAAGACTGGGACGGGGTTCAGTGCCTTTCCCAGGAACGGCATTGGTATACACGGAGGGTGAAAGAAGCTATCAATATCCGTCTCAATCCTAATAATTTCAACAGAGACAACGGGATCGATATCCCCGGATTTTGGATGCGGACGATACACCGCCATGACACTCGCCGTCCTGCCATCCAACACCGGTCGATTCCATTCAGCAGACGGTCCGAGCCAGCGGCCCGTTGATTGGTTGAGTACCGTATGCGTCGGCCAATAGGCCTGGTGCATTAGCCGAACCAGCGGCCGAACCAGCGGCCTGGTGATTGGTCGCTCACCGTGTGCGTCGACCATTAGGCATTGTGCGTTATTGTTCCAATTATCGATCGAATTATGGACCGCTCCGCCGGTCCTCCCGTAGAGTATAAAAGACCCTTGCTTACAGTAGTTATTATCACCAGACGAAGTGTTGCAGATAGCACACGAAACGTCGTGAACTTTTAGATTCCTTATTGACCACATTGCGAGACAAACGAATATCACTAGCGATATTAATTTCATACCTTCTTTAACTCTTAAGCTGCCACCCATACAATTCACCCAGTGCCACAGTGCTAATTCCTATTGTGCCACAGTGCCAATCTCCTGCGTGCCAAGTTAATTTTAAGGTTGGTTCAAGTGCGTGTTATTTAAATCTTTAAAAAAAACAAATCGCTGAATTACTCGAGAAAATCCAATCTGACTGTTGTATACAAAGACGCGTAATCCAAAGCCGATAATCTGATGCACGCGATGGTACTTTCAATAGCGCTGCAAAAGCACTCAGCACGCTGCAATGGGCATGAACAATAACTGTTATTACATCTGCGCGCTAGCGCGCACAAAGCACCGTAGCGGTGGCTCGCTAGCATGAACTTGGCTTTCAATCGATAGCACGCTCGCGTGCACATGGCATTATAACAATAGCGCGCTAGCAGTCTCATGGCAGGATAAGAGTTAACCCGTCTTTGACACTGCTTTTTTTTACCGTCAGTAGCACTGTCTTTAACACTGATATGTATATGTTTATTCAAGTTTTAATTACAAAGAGGGTAAGTACATTCAGAAAAAACTGCTTTCCAAGTACGCCCTCTACTATATAGGGTAGTGTCCTGGACACTATCGGTTGCACTATCTTTGGCACCGCTTTTCAAACTTTCATCAGTTTTCTCGTCAAAGCTGTCTTTCACACTATTTTTTACACTGTATTTCATACTATCGTTTACACTGACTTTTATACTATTCTTTACACTGTATTTGAGACCGTATTTTGCAATTACTTTGACCGTGCTTTTCATATCAGCATTGACATTCTCGTCAATACTGACAACGTCTTTGTCCCTCTCTCTCTCTCTCTCTGTTGGACTGTCTTTAGAGAGAAGGTTGTGTTCTGGGAAGAGGTGAAAAATAATTTGTGAGCGTTTTCATTTTTATTATGCAAGTGTGTAAGAACATCAGATAAGACATGTTCCTTGAGAAGCATGGTTCTTCAAATGCCTTCATATTCTAAATATATCATGTAACATCGTAAAACTCGGGGGTAGGATTTTTACGCCACGTGTTCGTGTAGTCCCATAATTATACATCTTTCTGTGTACAGTGTTCGTAACTTTACCAAGACTTTGCCAAATTTCTTATTATTTTGATGATTCCAGAACCTTGCAATACACACATATTCTTATATGCTAGATGATCAACCTTTTCTGGTCTATTCCACACTGTTTCTTTCACAATGCAATCGCATGACCAGAACTCAACTTCATCTTTAACACCAGCTTTGACAATCTCTTTAACACTTTCGCACTGTCCTTTACACCATCTGTCACACTGACTTTAACAAGTTCTTTGACACAATCTTCGAAACTTTTTGTTTATACTGGCTCTGTCCCAGATACTCTATTTAAAACTATCTCTGCTATACTTGAAACTTTGTTGGTTTCGAATCCAGGTAAAATAAACTGTTCTTGACACTGTATTGACAACGTCTTTGTCCCTCACTCTTTTGCTGTTAAAACTATACTTGACAGTGTCTTTGAAACTGTCCTTCTTACGATCATTGACACTGACTTTAACACGTTTTTGACAACATCTGGGCCTCGTTGCACACAACTTACCATTGATGGTAACTTTGACATCAACGGCAACTACCATGGTAACATGTCTCAACAGCCAATCACAATCAAGGTTTCCATGGTAGTTACCATTGGTGGCAAAGTTACCATCAATGGTAAGTTTTGTGCAACGGGGCCCTGTCTTGCTGTTATACTGGCTCTGTCCCTGATACTGTATTTGAAACTACCCCTGCTATTATCTTTTAAACTGTTTTTATCGAATCCAGGTAATGTACACTGTCCAGTCATGCTCTGCAGATGAGGACAAGGTCCTTACTTACCAGGCCTTTGCTAAGGTATCCTTAGAGGACGGGCAGACCTCTATGCGTCTCCTCGGTCAGACTTCGGAGTTGCCCGAGCTCCAGGTTGACCACGACGTCTACGATAAGGTCCAGAGCAAGATAGAAGCCGGTGAAACAGTGCCTTTCAAAGTCGGCGTTAGGGTAAGCACTAGTATTCACGACTCTTCCCCTATTAAGGTTGCTCAAACTTGGGTATATAGAGGGCAGCACACTGAGCCAATGGGTGTTACGCTCCTGTGCGAACTAGCAGGGGCGGATCCACGTAGCAATTATTCCGGCCCGCCCCCCCCCCCCCCCCCCTAGCCCCCCAAAACGATACAAAATAGGATAATAACGTAAAGTCAACCTTTATAAAAAAAAAAAAAAGCGTTCCCCCCCCGCTTATTCGCCGGCCGGCTGAGTCGGCACTACATTTTGTATTAAGATTTGGCTACCCCCCCCCCCCCTTGACGCCGTCTAGAACCTCTGCAGGCGCGGATCCTCGGGGGGGGGGGGTGACGGGTCAACAACAAAAATAATAAAAAAAAAAAATCTCACGAATTAGGTGAAATGAGCAAAACAAATAGTGGTCTCAACCCCCCCCCCCCCACCCCCCCACCCCCCCCCCCCCGCTTGTTCACCGGCTGACCGCGTCGGCGCAAAATATTTCCTGAACAATTGGACCCCCCAAAAAAGACTCCTACCCCCCCCCCCCCCCCCTTCCGATTATTCACCGGTGGCTGAGTCGCAACTAATATTTTCTCACGGATTGGGCCCCCCTCTTCCCGCCGGCTGGATCCGCCACTGCGTACTAGTGTCCCTAATTGCGTACATCCGTACAGGAGCGTAACGCCTGTTGGCTCAGTGTTACCAAAGTTGCCTACTTCACGAACGACTATATACCGACGCACGAAAATCTTTAAGTTAAACAAAGATATCCATCGAGAATATTAAAGTTTTCTGGTTTATTGGAAAAATAATGGCAGAATAAGAGCAATTTGTGGCGGATAAACGTTTGTGGCGGATAAACGATAAAATAAAACACTTAGTTAGTACATTGCTCTAGTCTATTACCAGTGCTTGTTTACAGGGTTTCTGGAAACGTTGCATTCATTGGACGAGTTTACTCGTACCCGGCTACTTAGAGGCACGTTCAGATATGACGAGTCGAAATCGTTTCTATTTTCTTCTTCTTCTTTTTAATGACGACGCAAAAAGGTAATACGGTTCACATGTTTGTATCTTAAACATAACGCTAAGTAAATAAGCGGAGGACTTTTGTTGCGCGTAGTTGTCTTTAATTTATTCGTGTTTATGTTTTCTTGCTGTTTAACATGTCATATAATGGTCACCTAACGGTTATAATATTGCGAATGGAACTTATTTATTGGTGATTTTGTTTAACTACTCCTCGACCTGCATAGGTATGCTACCAGCTCAACAAAGTATGTGCGGATTTCACGAAAGATGTGACGTATGTCCACCAACCACTGACGGCGGAAGACATCGATGTCAAGAAGGAGGAAATTAACGATTTAAAGAACGAAGGTACTTATTACTTGTGAATTGCCGTTTGGTCTACCACTAGTGCGCCTACAACCCAATTAGTTTATTTCGATGTGATCTATTGCGCTCTAAGTCTATATGTTCCAGTCGATCTAATTCCCAGTTTGTCTAATGCCCATTTGTCTACTATCCATTTGATCTAAACATCATCTATCTATAGATCTATCAGGCTATAGTTCATCCAGACGTTGGACAAAGCCCTCCTCATAATACTAATAATCATCACATGATAATAGACCTTATGGAGGGAAGCGGAAAGTGGCATTAAACTAACTGGGAATTAGACTTACTGGTTAATACTAAATAATCAATATACTAAATGATTATTATACCATGCGGATAGTACACAGGCTGGGTGTAGACCTTATGGGAATAGACCAATTGGGTAAGATAAGATAAGATAAGATAAGATTTTATTCGTCTTTCTTTCAAATGACATACAGAGCATAACATTGGATCATAACACATTTACAAAGCAAAATAACAAATTATGATAATGATAAAAAACATAGCTAACTAAAAGAAAGACGAGGAGACCCTGGTAAAAGCAGAGCTTGTAATTATTAGGGTCCCCTCTGAGCCGGATAAAAAATGATGAATAGATATTTGTGACTACCTAAGAATACAATAGGGAAAAGGGGGTATAACAAAACAAGAAGTGTACACACACACAACAACAACAACAAAAAGAGAGACTAGACTAGACAAGACGGGAGAAAAGAGAAAATATGAGAAATAATAGAAGAATACAGCACATCGACAATAGGCACAGCACACAACGGGCACAAGACAACAGGGGGAGGGAATAAGAGGTTGACAATCTGAAAATAGTTAGACACATATTAATATCAAGAAGAAAATTTACATTTATAGTAATACATAATATATCTTGGCACCATAATAACTACAAAAATGAACTACTCTTTGAGTCACAGTATTTATCGAGAAGATAAACCTTAAGTTTACACTTAAATGAAGAGAGACTAACAGATTGCTTAACGCTAGAGCCTAGAGAGTTCCAAAATTTAGGTCCAGTAAAAACCAAAGTATTAAAAGTTAACTTTGTCCTTACTTGGGGTAAGTGAAACGCAGAGGCATTTCGTGTAGCATGGTCATGAACTTGACTATTTTTCTTAAAAATGCTGACTAGAGCCTGTGGAAGGACACCAGAATCGAAGTTGTACATTAAAGAACCCAGTTGAAGGTGATAAATATCTTGCACCTTTACAATTCTATGCGTATAAAAAAAGCGGATTAGTGTGCGTACGAAAGCTAACGTTACAAATAATTCTTAAGACCCTCTTTTGAATCAAATATAACTTTTCAAGGTTAGTTTTAAGAGAGTTACCCCAAGCAAGAACACCATAATTAAGATAGGGGAGGATTAATGTTGAGTACATTAATAGAAGGATGCCTTTAGGTAAAATTGATTTCAATTTATGAATTACGCCACTGTTTCTTGACAATGTCTTATAGAGATGATTTACATGAATTTTCCAACTCATTTGCTCATCAATGTGCAAACCAAGGAATTTTGTTGATGATACCCTATCTATCAATACATTATTAAATGATACATCTCCTGGAAGCACCTTGATTGTATTACTAAAAAACACATAATTTGTCTTTTGCAGATTTAAAGACAATTTATTTGCTTGAATCCACAAAGTAACTTTACTTAGTTCGAAATTAACCGTTTCTAACAGAGTTTGTGAATTTTTGTGTGAATAATACAAGCTGGAATCATCAGCAAAAAAAAAGAATGAAAAAATATCAGATGAGAAATGAAAGTCATTAATATATACAATAAACAAGAGCGGACCAAGGAGAGATCCCTGAGAGATCCCTGGGTAGAAGGCGAACAGGTTGTAGACCAAACGGAAATGAACCTTTCTTACTACTTTTGACCCTTTAAAGTCAAGCATTCACCATGATGTAGTTTGGCTCATTAACTGTTGATTCAGAGCCCTAGAAATATAGAAGATAGATTAGTAGAAAATTCAATAATCTCTGCCCAAATGTATTATTTGTGGAGAAATCGAATAGATTCTGAACTATAACGTACTATTATCAACATTTTTACTTTTCGTAGGACGACCGGTTGAAGGACTTAAAACAGCGAACAGCGCGCAGAAGGCTAGCGCCGACCTGTCTACTGAAGTCGCACGAAAGAGACGAGCATCAATCGTAATTATTGTACAATTCTTTATTTCTACTCAGTCAATAATGAACTAAAAAAAAGCGGTCAGGGGAAAGATCTATGTAATGATGATATTAATGATAAAGATGATGACGATGACAATGATGATGACGATGATGATAATATGATTATAATGACAATAATAGTAGTAGTAATAATGATAATAATAATGATAATAACAGAAATGTAATGATCATTGTAGTAAAAATGTTGATAATAATGCATGTACTAATCTTTAGAACACCGTCAAGGATATGAACGTTTTTTTAAAAGTGCTCTTCGGAAATATGTTAATCGTGGTCATCATATTCAGGCTCTATTATTGTTTTCTATGTTGTTTCTCCTTCATCATTATATTATGTTTTATTTATTAATGTGTTTATACATCAATATATTTACTTTCTTATTTAGTTATTTATTCATTCATTTACTTTTTGTTGATTTTGTATCTATTCAATCATCTATAAATATATATTTATGTATATATACATACATTTCGTCAGCTCCCCGCAAGAACGGATAACTCGTACGGCTTTCTTTATCTATTAACCCTAATAAGGCCGGGGGGGGCATTATGGCCCCCCCCCCCCTCCACGATTTTTCTGATTGTTCGAGAACGCATATGGATGGCGCCTCGCCGCTCGCTGACTTTTTTCTTTAGAGTCTTGCGCATCTTTAAAAAAAAAAAAAAAAAAAATCGGACCTATAGTTACAAGGTCACGTGACCTTTTGTCTTTGCATGTCAGCCCGAAAATCGCTAATTTTTGTGATTTGTGTACAAAACATATGGAAATGTCATTTTTCCTAAAAATAGATCAAACATTGGTTATTGGGTCTTGTTTAAAGTTTAGGTGGTTGTTTTGGGAGTCAAAATAGTTGAATTGTAGAAAGAAATGAAAAAAAAAAACAATAACATACATAAGTTAAAAAAACAATGAAATACATAAGAAATTATCAAAACAAGAGATAACATAAGGAATAAGCTGGCTCTTCCAAATTTTTTTTATCGTATTATTGTTCCCAATGGTCTAATGAATATATGTAGTGAAAACGAATGCTTAAATATGAATAATATAGGATTTATGGGTAAAAATGTGATTTTATGACGTTATTTGCATAAATTACCATAAATATGCAAATGAGGGATTTTTTCAAAGAATTGAAATTATCATATTGTTCTATACACTTCACTTGACATGCGTGCAAATTTTCGCGGAGATCGGCCGTTTCACGGCCGAGATCTTAGGGGGGGGGGGGGGGGGGGGGGGCCATAATGCCCCCCCCCCCCCCCCGGCCGTAGTAAGACTTCAAATAGCCCGGCCTTATTAGGGTTAAGAAAACAAACTTTCTTATCATTATAATTGTAATCATTATCATTATCACTGTTATTATTATTTTCATTATTATTATTATTATTATTTCAGAGCTTTGACCAGACCTTACTGGAATTGCAAAAGGAACTACTGATCCTTGCTGCTGGGGACCAGAGCAATTATGACGGCTATCCTGGCGATGTTCTATCAATGGTGGATGCGGCCATGGACGTACCTATCCCCGCATACCAACGGGAAGAGATAAGTACGTGTTTAACAATCCGACAGAAAATAAGAAAGGTTGTGATTTTATATTTGGCATGATGGGGTAGGAGTGTTTTGCTTTAAATATTTAATGGCTGCCACAACAATTTCATCGTGGCGCCTAGAAATATAGATTTTGGCGTGTTGAAATTTTACTTCTTCGTCATATTGTTCTACTTCTTCTTTATCTTCTTCTGCATCTACTTTTTGTGTTTTCTTCTCATTTCCATTATTTTCATTAAAAATATTATCATTATCATTGTGATTATTAGTGGTACTACTACTATTTTATTCATTGGTATATTTATTTATTTCTAATCTTTTGTCTGGGTAGCCCATTGAACAATAAGTAGTGGTCCTCCATGTGGCCCTGAATAATTATGTACATATTTGCATCATAAAGCATAACGATTATACAGAACAGTTAAAATAAAATTCCATAGTATGTTTAGAAAGATATAACACAGCAAACACCGAATACTCGGTTGCAAAGTAATCATATTAAACCTGGTTCAACTGTAATGCCAATAGGAAAATATTGATTAAGTCGCTATTGTGTGCATAAATCATGTTAATATTACAGAATACGTACGTAAATGATAAAATGAATAACGACCAAATGAACAAATTAAATTCATTTAATGTCCGTCTTAATTTTCTCTTTAGGGGGTATACTGGACGCACAAAAGAATGTGCTTCAATCAGCGAAGGATCTTGACGACCGCTTACCACAGGAGACCATTGATGGGGTTCGTCATCAGCTGGAGGATGCCAAAATAGCATTCCCGGACAGCGTGTTCTTCACGGAGAACAGGTAGACATGGCAACCGTGTTTCATGGAAATGGTGTTCCTACTAATTTCTTTTTTAAATGTTAAATACATAAATACTGGTTATCACACTGACGGTTATGGTGAACGTTAGGATGGTATTGTGGTGACGATTGTGATGAAATATAATGATGATGATATCGGTTTCGACAATTAGGAGGGGGATGATAAAGATGGCTATGATGTTGATTATGATAATGTTACTACTACAAATTCTACTACTACTACTAATACTACCACTACTACTACTACTTCTACTACTACTACTGCTATTATTACTATTGCTACTACTACTACTACTACTACTACTACTACTAATAACAATAATAATTCTTCTACTACTACTACTACTACTACTACTACTACTACTTCTACTACTAATAACAATAATAATTCTTCTACTACTACTACTACTACTACTACTACTACTACTACTACTTCTTCTTCTACTACTACTACTACTACTAATAATAATAATACAAATAATAATTCTTCTACTAATACTACTACTACTACTACTACTACTACTACTACTACCACTAATACTACTACTACTGATTTCATGAAAGTAAACCCTTTTTTATGATTTATTTGTTAACAGAGAAATACTTGGACTGCTTTCAAAGTGCATGGGCAAGAACCTGGCAACCGGTGAACGGATTTCATCATACGGTGATGACATTTTGATTACTATCGAGGCCACACTCAATATCGATCCCATAATGATACCAAAGGGTAATGGCTCTATCACCTTCAATGGCGGGAGTGACGTCAGAAATAGGTGAGTTAATCGTGTTTAAAAAACAATCTAGTTATGTTAGTTCGTTCGTGTGTTTGTTCTCTGGCTTCGTTATCAGTTCGTCGTATATTATGCAGTGCATATCTCTCGTTTGGTAGAGCGCTTAGAGACTTCTGACAAAGTAAGTGTTAGGCGCTATGTAAGCACTGTTATTATTATTATTGTTATCAAATTAATTTGTATGTCATTTCTTTAGTGAACAGTTCCTTGCTTATGATTACACACTATCACTCAATATTCTTCTTCTTCTTCTTCCCCTCCTCCTTTTTCTTCTTTTTCGTCATCATTTTCTTCTTCTTCTCCCACTCTCTGAATATATCGTATGTGTTTATGTCTGTTAAGCGGGGAAAAGCAGGAGCACTTTTTCACCCAAAGTTCCCTACATGTCACACTAAGTATCATGCAATTGTTCTATGACCCTTATGTTGCCATAGATACGACACCTCGTGGGAGGGATGCGGATGCGAGGAGTGCGTTGGCGTTCTGGTCGAATTTTTCATCTACCGCGGTCAAGACTACGTGGCCGGTGAGTCACATGACAGTGACGTCATCGGGATGCAGTTCGTCAATCCTTGCACAGGTGAGCAAGTACTAATGGCAATGATAATTAAATGTAAAGCTCCTACTTCACTTTGGCAGTAATTATTTTGCACAGTGAGGACTTCTCCGAGGCTTTTTTACAACTTGGTCTTCTTTATTTTGCACAGGCGACCCGATGGAAGTGCGCGATCTCTACGACCCCGCAACTATATCAGTCCCCTTCTCCTCCCCCTGGCCGTCCACGACCATCCCCGTCTGCTCGTACTACAATGACACCAAAATGGAATGGAGCCAAGACGGTGTGCAGACAATCGTCGACGGAATGGATGTCCGTTGCGAAACCAATCATACAACAGAATACGTAATCGATTTTGTCATCGAAGGGGGCGCTGTAGCGGAACCCACACCAACCACCTCCACTAGAGGTGAATTTGATAGTTTTTAGTTGTATATATTGAGAGTAGTAAACAAAATGGTGATCATCATTTATGATAATGTTAATAATGATGAACGTGATTATGACGATGATGTTACTTATAACAGTAGTGATAATAAAAACTATTACTGATATTACATATAACATTAATACTACTAATAATTATAAAAACAATAATAAACACAATTATGATGAGGATCATTATCATCATACCTGTCCTCGTATTAGCAAAATAATTATATAATACATTAATGGTCAGAATATGAAAAAGAATAAGGAGAAGAAGAAGAATGAGGCGAATAAGAAGAGAAGAAGAAGAAGAAGAAGAAGAAGAAGAAGAAGAAGAAGAAGAAAACAAAATTGAAGAAGAAAAAGAAGAGAAAAAGAATGAGGAGAAGAAGGTGAAGAATAATTTAGGAGAAGACGTAAGAAGAAGAGAAGAATGAAAAGAAGAATGAGTTATGAAGAAGAAGAGAAAAAGAATAGGGGTAAACGAGAATTTGATGATAATTTCGGCGCCTTGAATATTGTAAAAAGTTATCTAAATTCATATAAGTCTGTAATTACAAATCATTATTTCATGTGAATTATGACTAACCATTCCAACATTTGTTCTGATCCTCAGGAGATGACATGACCACTCCCGAAGACGAAGACGACGATGATGACGACATCGAAATCCCTGGACTGAAAGCTCTGCTGGGCATGGGTATAGGCGTCATTGTCGGCATCGTCGTCGGGGCCGTTGTCGTTCTCGCCGTCGTCGTCATCCTTATCGTAGTCGTCCTCAAGAATGTGAACAAGCCCAAGATGATGGTCTCACCCGTCGTCAAGGCCTAAATTCTCATCAATTCTTCTTTCTGTTGTTCTTACCATATTCCGTATTTCCTTACTTTGCTTCCTACAAATGTATTCACATTTCGTTCGTATATGTTGACGATTCGAAAGTGCTAAGTTTACAACTAAAGTAGGATCCCCCCCCCCCTCCATAGGTTTGCGGGGACGCAACTCTTGTTAGTCCCTTAGCGTAACAGTGGCTGCATAGTGAGACTGTGCAGACGCCATATTGCATAAGCTCTAGCTGAACTGTTCGACAGACAGAGACTGCTAGATAAAGGCTCCGCTCTGGGATTCATAAATTGTGGCAAAATGTCAAATCAGAGTCTTTGCTTTCAGGCAACCGTGACCCCACAATTTCTTCTCTGTTTACTTCTCCTCTCTTGCATTTTTCTATATTATCCTTGGTGTGCCCTTTTCCCCATCCCACCCCTTTTTCCTTTGTTTGTTATTACTCGATTGCCTTTTTTTCTTTTTTTTTCTATTGGTTTGTTTGTTCGCTTGTTTCTTGTTCAACTATACCATTCATTAGTTTCATGAATGTTATCATCACATTTTCTTCTTGCTAAAGCTGTTTTCGGAGAATCTTTTTTGTGAAATCAAGCTTGTGAACAAATTGCATATAATGACATATATTAATAAAACATTTACGGTACTTTGTAGTGATATTTGCTTTGGTTATTTTCAAGGTTACTTTGAAACAGATGTTCATGGTAAAGCAGCTTTATCTTAGAATGAAGGGCTTAAGATTGGAAGTAAGAGTATGGCAGCAGTACAGCTTTATAAGCGAGAAGATAACACCGATTTAACGAAATGTACATTATCCACTGTTCTTTTGGGTGATTGAGAGAGGAAGGAAGAGAAAACATGAGAAAGATGTAAATATTTATATTTTTGCACAGAGAGGAATATCTAAGACATAGATTGTTATAAGAAAAATAAGAGGGAAAGACGAAATCGCTAGAAATGATATGTATAAAATAAATTTATTATGGTTCGAATTATGTTTTCATGCAAAACATTGTTTTAATGTCATCACTTTATCAATCACCTTGAAAATGACATCTTTACCGATGTTTTTTGTATATAAATATCATCGTTTCGTTTGTTTGATGTGAAAAATGCAGTGCATTTACTATTTTCTATTTTTAACAAGAATTGTAATAACTTATGTTTGAAAAATATTTTGGCATGTATATAATACATGAGCAGTTGAATTTTACAAATATGTGTGACGTCATCACTATTTGAGACACCTTGAGTTATCAATAATTTATGTCTTTCTCTCTCATAAATGCATTTGGATTATTATCACGAATTGCATTAGTTTGGGTTATGATAGGTTGGTATAGGTTAGTATTTGTATTTGTATTGTACAGTGGAGATGTCATGGCCTAGTGGATACGTCACTATACTGTGGATCACGTGACCCGCTGATCGCGTCTCGCACTAATAATGCCATTTAAAAAGTCATTAATCTACATTTACCACTCTACACCCAGGTGTTAAATGAGTACCCGATATGATGAGAACGTGGTCAGATTGGCATGTGTGCGCTTGTAAAATGGCGCCTACCCCGAATGCTCCCCAGGGAATGGAGCGTGTACACTACCATGTACGGATTAGCAATTGAATCCAATAAATTTGGTAATAAGTATTACAATATAAAGCACTTAAAGTAGTATAAACCGCTATACAATTGGGACTAATATCATTTTTTAACAGGGATGACATGTAATTTTTATTTTTGTCACTTTGCATTTGTCGTACCCCGGGAAAGTTATACATACATATAGAGCTGTGTCTGACGTCTTGGCAGCTAAATTTCACCACTAATTAATATTATTTGTGTTCCAGTATGTACCATTAAAATGTGATTCAATAAGATGTGTCTTGCAGGGTATCCGCCGTTGCTTAGAAAACTTCGGCACACTAACATTTTGCTCGGACATTTATAATTGCTTTAAACATATCCTTCGAGTCTTAAGGTATTCCAGAGTCCTTTGAAATGAAGAAAAGCAAATACCATGGATGTTTTTAAAATACGTTTTTATTATACCTACTGGAACTTAAAAACAAGGTAGGTGCAATTTAATTGTAAAGTCATGTTTAGTTGATTTAAAAGCCCTCTGATGCAAATGAATTTCCCCGAAAGATGATTAGAAGAGTATTTATGTGTTACATTCCCTCCTTAAATATTAAATTATGTGATCATTTATGTTTGTTAGATTGCGTGTAATTAGATCGTTTTGGAATCTGTGGTTTGATAATTGTATGAAATAACAATGAAGCAAATTTTGCATTGTCTTAAAACCCGAAAGTCTTTCATGAAAAGGGATAACTTTAGTCTGTTGTTGAGTAGAAAACCGTTCTGGTAATATTGTGATTTAAGTAGTAATTGTAACAAAAGTAAATATGTGTAGTAGGCACTAATATTAGAACACTAGTAAACAATAAAATGATTGAAATTGTAATTCAAATATATATACATTTTTACATTGAACTGTAATAATACTCACTATAATGCTATAATGGCGCACATGTATGTTGCAGGGACTAAATCTCGGTAGCAAATATTACTTTTAACACTAAAATCAGAGGGCAATTTGTACGAGCTCTTTTTTTATTTAAGTAAATGCACTTTCGAATGCACTCGGTTTAATCATCACATTGTCACTGAAATCATTGAGCCCCATGCCTGCACTTTTGTTAAATTTGTATGCTGATTTGTCACTTGACTTATTTATTTATAAAAGTTATTTTTTTAGTCTTGATATCAAAATATGAAATTCATCACATGTTATTAATAATGTTATTATTAATTTGTTAACAATTGTTGCTGATTGCAATTATGAAGTTGCCTTAATCTCGCTTATGTCTTTCAAACGTACTTGTTCTTTATGAGAACATTTGCAATAAGTGATTAATGAAGTTTGATATAGATTGTGTGGAATTAGATTTAAATAGTGTATGTATATTTAAATTGCAAATCTAATATGTAAACGTCACTTTCCTTCCTTTGTGTTAATACACAAGTTCCACACATATAACAATGCACACACCATAGTGTTATCATGAGTAATTCTGGTCTTAGTGTTTATTTTCAATTGAGCAAGGATGTTGCCAAAACCTGCACGATAGAAATCCGTCCCATTAAGCTTTTTTTCAAATTTGATCATTATGTAATTGATAAACACTATCTAAATCATTTAATAATTTGGGTCATCTAGTATTAAATATTTATTCAAAAATAATCAAAATTTAGTTTTTTGTCCTTGTAACTAGTTACATATACTTGTTTATGCTTATTCTTTTACTTTGTAAAGCGCATAGAGAAACTTTTGTTTCTTATGCACTTATAAATCAATCTTTAATATTATTATCATAATCTAACATAAAAATATTAGAGAGTTTATCGCCTATTCGTTCAAGTTGCAGACACATTCCGTTAGAATAAATAATAATCATTAAAATCCAAACTAATTAACTCAACAAAAGAAGAAGAATTACTTATGCGTGAAAAACACTTTGTATATTTTGTATCTTCCTTAATGTTTACGTTGACGTGGTTATATCTGAAATATTTTGCATTTTCTTGCGATCACTTTTACTTTTTTGTGGTTTTTAAGTTTTGACAAATTAGAGTTATTTTGTGTGCATCGATGTGTTAAATGTTCTTGTATCAAAAGAACATACCCGCCATTTTAAGAAATACAAAACTGGGGGAAACAAAAGTAGGCTTGATAAGCACGTAATTTGCATTGAACAGTCCAATGTGGGATAGAATTATGGTAGACTTTTTGTATTGTAACCATTATGACGAACAAAGAGATTGGCTGAATCCCCGAACAGATATGATAACAGATCATTCATTAGGTTCTGATTTGTCAAAGGACATTTGTAAAGACCTCATTTTACAGTGGTATTTTAAGTCGCATTTTCGAAGGATCATTTGCTTTTTTTGGTCTTTTTTTGTAGTAAAACTATTTGCGTCTGATTGTGTTTTTGTTTTCAAAGGCCCACTGAAATTGACAAGAAGGTACGCCTTTTAAAACCAAGTATGAAAGAAAATTTATTCTTGTTGTTTTTCGAGCAATTTATCAAGCTTTTAAAAGATATGGCTAAGTCCATACGTCACCCGATTTGAGAATGAAACGAATCAGCAAAGTCTCAACAAATTATAAATAAATATAAACAGTGCATCAATTGAAACTTGTATTATTGAAAAATAGGAAATGATGACAAATCGGAGACCCTTTTAAAAGGAATTGTTTGATCTTACACAAATATGAAACACTAGTATTTTGATAAGAGTCATATAATTTGTATGAAAGTTAATATATATCATGGCCTAAAAGAAATGTTTGTGTTTGTTTGAGGTGGAAACAAAAATAAATAAGAGTACATTACGTTGAACTAAGTCTTATTTAATGATGGAGATCACTTTGGGTCCTGTTGATGAAAACTGTCATTATGATTGCAAAATCAAAATGAATTATCAAAATTTCTTTCAAAAACAGGCTTTCCTGATCTCTTAAGAACGAAAACTGTCTCCGATTAACATTTTTAAGAAATTCCCCAAGTTTAAATATGATTTCTATTTTTTTTTTGCCAAGCTCATGCCAATAACTAATTCGACCAAAACAAACTCGGAACATTCACATTTTCGAAAAATACAATAATACTATTATTAATATAATATGCATTATTTGTAGTATTATTATTATTATTACTATTATTAAAATAAATATTACTGTTATTATCATGTTTTATTATGTTTTACTATTATTCTATTGTTGTTATTACTGCTCTTATCATCATTATTGAAATTAACATTATTATTGTAATTATTGTGAATTACATTGAATAGGGATCATCACATGGACTCAAAATGATCTTTGAATACTAAAAATATAAACTTTTAAGTAATACATTTCAATTGACAATTATTGTAATAGCTAAACTAATTAATTCTTAAATGGTGGTGTGTTTCTGACAGGATGCAAATAAATTTTCAGCACGCTTTATTCACTGGTTGTCATCTTGTGTGCTGTTTTTGTACTAAATATGTCGTTACATATGCATCATTTAAAATATAATCAATAACGCAATGAAAATTAAAATTAACTGAAGCCAATGTTTTTAAAGTGGGTTTAATCCGAAAAGATTTACAGAACTAACCGAACATGAAGATAAAAGCAAAAATAAAAAGCATGCAACTAATAAACTTTACTTCTTGTCAATATATAATTGGATTATGGTGTCTTTTTAGGTGATCTATCTACTCATCGGTGATTTTGTACTATGAAAATGGCATTTTGAAATCACATCATGATGTCCTGCAAAACAATGACAATGTCTACTTAATGACTCACTTTTTTCAATCCATGTGTCAGTCTAACGACGCCATATTTTTTTTTTTTTTTTGAATGATATTTTATTTCCTTCCTCATAATTTCACATAACAAGAAATTCACATAACAAGAAATTATCAAAATAAGCAATATAAAACAAGATCTTTGATACAAGACACTTCACAAGTTACATCAATCAATGAACATAGAAAAAAAATTAAAAAAAATTCTTGCATGTAACAGTGTATAATCAAAATAACAGTAGAGGAAGGTTTAAAGTGTAGATTTTTTTTGTTTTAAATGATATTTTATTTCCTTCCTCATAATTTCACATAACAAGAAATTCACATAACAAGAAGTTATCAAGATAAGCAATATAAAACAAGATCTTTGATACAAGACATTTCATAAGTTACATCAATCAATGAACATAGAGAAAAAAAAAGGAAAAAAAAAGTCTTGCATGTAACAGTGTATAATCAAAATAACAGTAGAGGAAGGTTTAAAGTTACATATTACCATCCTATCACAACACTCTCACACCCCCCCCCCCCTCCCCTCTAGCCCACCCACACCACCTTTCACACACATAAACACACATACAAACACACACTGCATGCAACCTGTTCCCTCAACTCACACCACACAAACTCTTAACCCACCCCCCCCTCCTTTTGCCCACCCATCTCATCATACCCCCTTCACGCCGACACACACACTGCATGCAACCTGTTCCGGTTTGTCCACCTGTACACGAGAGAGAATTAATAATACTAATAAATAATAATAATACCCACATCCATTAAAGTAAAAATGCATCGATTTGTTCCCATTTCTGTAAGTGCATCCCCAGTTTCCCCTTTTTGAAGGCCATTTTGTATTCCTCGTCTCTGTAATTTTTAAGCATATGTACTGTTTTCTGTACAGATGGCAAAGTTCCTTCTTTTCTAGAAATAAAAATGATATACTTTACTAAAAATATGATACAATTTATTACAAATATTCTCGCAGTATTGCCGGATATTCCCATAAAAATGGGTTTCCAATCATCAATGTCAATTTCGATTAAATGTAACTTTTGAATTACCTCCTGCCATAATCTTTTAACTTTAAGACAATCTAAAAATAAATGTTGGTATGTCTCTACTTCTAGTCTACAAAAGGAACAAAAATGGTCTGACTCAAAACCAAATTTAAAGAGCTCTCTTTTCGTATATACAGCCCCTTGTAATTGTTTGTATTGAAACTCTCTATGTTTATTACAAAGCATTGCACATTTCATCCTTGTGAATGTTTCTTTCAACTCCGTCATTCCAAGATCAAATTGACAGTTGCCATCTGTCACATGTAATGTATACTCTTTTTGAAGGTCTTCAGTGAAGTAATCATATAACCGCCTAGATTTTATATCACATAGTTTCTGTAAACGTCCAAATATCATCAATTCTATTTCAAAATTTTCAGTGTCCACTTCCATAAAATCACTTTGTATCCAATCGTTTCTAATTGCTGAAAAGATCTTTTGAATTCTAAGCAAGCTTTTAGTTTCAAAACCCAAATTTAAAAAATGTAAGATCGGTTTTAAATGACCTCTGACAATTATATCTGATGCTTGAAGTATACCTTTCTGAAATAGTTCGACATCAAAAAATGTTTTATTGCTGAGACATATACACTTATTGCTAAATATAATCGGATTATTCTTATTTTCTCCAAAGTGTCTGCATTTATCTAATTCTTGCCATGCCTTCAACATGTCTTTATAAAAAGATGGTATACCCTTCAAGTCCATTTTATTTATATCATAATTACAAAGAAATATAATTCGACCCCCCAGTGATCTGAAAAAGTGGTCAAAGGTTACTTTCCAACCTGAATACTTTTCTCCATAGAGCAACCGTTTGATCCACATTATTCTCTGAGTCTTGATAAATATCTTAAAATTCGTTACTCTGAGTCCCCCAGCGCAGTAATCTTGATATAATATTTTCCGTTTTATTCTGTCTCTCCCTCCCCAAATAAAATTAAAAGAAATCTTTTCGATTTCTTCAAAAATGTTTTGTGGGACTGTCATAAGAGACGAAACATAATTTAGTTTTGAAAATACATATATCTTCAACAATTTAATTTTGCCAAACATCGTTAAATCTCGTTGCTTCCACCAACCGATTAGTCTTTTGATTTTGCTCAAAATTTCCTTATAGTTCAAATCATCTTTTATTTTGGAATGACGTGCGAAATATACCCCTAGGATCTTTATATATTGTACCCTATGTCCAAAAAAAGGTAAACCCGGCCTATCACTTTCCTCTCCTAACCACATAAAATTTGTCTTATCCATATTTATCTTCAACCCACTTAATTTTTCAAAGTTTTTGAAAACTTTCTTCACTTTATTAATTGAATCCATATCTTTTAAAAACAATGTAATATCATCGGCATACAAAACTTGCTTTATTTCTTTATTCCCGAATCCTACCCCTTTAATGCTCTCATCTTTCCTAATATAACGAGCTAGTAATTCGATAACTATTACAAATAAATATGGAGATAGGGGGTCACCTTGTCTTACCCCTCTATTAATTCCAAAATATCCTGTTGAGTGTCCCCCGTTCATCACGCAACTGTTAACATTAGTGTAGAGGGTTTTAACCCAAGAACACAAAACTTTACCAAACCCAAACTGTTCCAAAGCTTTAAATAAAAGTTTATGGGAAATGCAATCGAATGCCTTTTCAAAATCTACGGCAATTAAAAAGCCTACAGGCTGATACAAGGACTGAAAGAATGTATCATCAATTAACCGAACCGCTTCCCCAATATTCCGATCTTTAACATAGCCCACCTGATCGTAATGAATAATATCCTCCAATACCTCCTTTACCCTTGTAGCTAATACTTTCGACAATATTTTATAATCTACATTTAAGAGAGTAATTGGCCTATAGTTTTTCATGTACAAAGGGTCTTTGCCTTCTTTCTCAATTAGTGTAATTACCCCCTGTCTCTGTGAGTTTGATAACATTTTTGTTTCAAAACTTTCATTAAAAGCCTCCACTATTGTTTTCCCTAAAATTGGCCAGAACGTGAAATAAAACTCAGTCGAGAAGCCGTCATTGCCTGGTGATTTGTTCCATTTCATTTCCTTTACTGCCTGATAGCATTCTGCCAGTGTTATCTTGCCTTCACAATACTCTTTATTTTCTTTACTTAATTTGGGTAATTCATTTAAGAACATATTTTCAATATCCTCTGTAATTTCACCATTTTTACATGCATATAAATTCTCGTAAAACTCCCTGATAATCTTCAAAATCCCTTTGCCATCACTCACAGTTTCCTTATTTTCATTATATATCTCCTTAATCACACTTTTCCTTTTATTTGACCATATGGCTCCGTTTAGTCTCATTTTAGTCTCATTTCACAACGCCCCCTATCGTCAGAGCATGGTCAGATTCAGCAGCCTAACATGTTAGCCTACGGACGTTTCTTTTTTAAATCGTTAAAAATTCATTTTTTGTTTCAATAAAAAGCACATCCACCCCGACGTACGTTATCACTAGCTCTTTCATTAGAGCCCTCATGTCTCATTGACTTTTGAAAGTTCACCCACCGTAATTTTTCAAAATAGGTTGCAAGCTCGTCATTGCCTATAATACACATGTGAAACAAGTCTAATTTTTGGACTCAGTTTACCAAGCGATTTGAAGATTATAGGTCGAGCACACGAAACATAAAAAGCATGAATTATCATAGATCACTTCTGCCTATTTCATTATGTCCATTTCATCCAACCCCCCACCGTAATTTTTCCATTTAGTAAAAGCAAACATTTTGCCGAGTTTAGCAAAAACATGAATATTCATGAACTGTCAGACAATACAGCCTGTTAGTACGTAACGTATAGTGAATGGGAATGTGCGATGATCCGTTCAGGAGGTAGAGGTCAGTGGTTTGTGCTGGCAATGTTCACGCGAGCGAAAATGAGACAATCGGAGCAATATGCCTTAATTAAAATATAAAATTTTAATATATACATGTATATGTATATCAACCTTTACAAAAGGAGGAACTTTGATAAAGCTACGCACTATTATTCTCTTATTTTCATTTATCACCATTGTTTATTTCATTTTAAACTTAGTCGCCAATGTTTATTGCATCTGTCAAATTCTTTTCATTTTACAAATGCACAAACAAACTCACAATATATAACCCCACCAAAATACACACAAAATATATATACAGAACATCCCTCAGAACCAAAACATAAACAAACTTTGTGTGGGAATCACTCAATAATTCAAAATCTGTTTTCAATAACTAGTACAACGCTGAAAAGCTCATTTGCTTCTCTTTCAATTGACACCCTAACCATGATCAGGAAATTACGCATGGCCAATTTGAGATAGTATGAACAAGAAGTGTCATTAGCCCTGAAATAAGCGAATGACTGCTGCATTTGGTTCATATTGCTTTTATAAAGAAGAAAAAACCAGTATTGAATTATTTGTCATTGAAAATACAGATCATTTAAAGGCTAATAATCTCAACTTTCAATTGGCGCTATATTAATATTGGCTCCAAATATTACATTTGTAAAGAGATTTTGCAAATATGTATATTATACAGTTATTGACTGGCAGGGGGTGTAATATAACATTATTTGGACCGTTGAAGGGAGTTGTATTTCCCAAGTGGTTATATTTTTCCCGAAGCGCGCAGCGCTGAGGGAAAATATGGTCACGAGAGGAAATATAACTCCCTTCAGGTCCAAATAATGTTATATACCCCCTGCCAGTCAATAACTGTTATATTAGATAGCCCTTTTGTGTGTGTGTGTGTGTGTGTGTGTGTGTGGGGGGGGGGGGGGGGGGTCCAAACAAAATTTGCCCCAAATTTTTTTCCCCTTTTTTTTTCGGAAATTACGGACAAATAATCTGTCGAGATAGTTCAAGAAAGAAAAAAAAAACCTTACAAAAAAAAAAAATATATACAAAAATTTGGGGAAAAAAAAAAAAAAAAAAATCGAAAAAAAAAAATTCTTACCCCAAAAAGCATTTTTCGGGAAAAAAAAAAAATTACCCAAAAAAGCATTTTTTGGGAAAAAAAGAAAATGTGGAAAAAATAATTTCAAGGGAAAAAAAATTCATGAAAAAAAAATATTGAAAAAATTAAATGACCCTCGGTAATGGTGTAACGTGTCACATACAGTCCTCAAGAGGGCGACATACACTGATTACAAATATATTCATTTCACCGGCCGGTTAATATAACACCGAAAAGTGACCGGCCAGGAAAATATAACAATTTGGATCCTCGCAATTGATATCACGTGACGAGCTCTGGACCAATCACATCTCGGTATCTGTCTAAGCTATCTAATATATATATTAAGCAAATAACTACCGTTGGTGAAGGTGATGGGACAAACTATCACTTCCGAGGCGATCTGGATGTAGCTATCTTTCCGAAGCGAAGCTGAGGAAAGATAGCGTATACATTCTGATCGACGAGGAAGTGATAGTTTGCCATCGCTTGAAACCAAAAGGTGATTATTTGCTTTATATTCCACATCTAAAACAATTTAAATACAAAAAGAAGAGGACGTGCATGCATCTACATAAAAGACACCAGGCCCAAATTCAAACCAAAAAAAGTTAAAAGTTTAACCCAACCCCTTGAGGGTACGGTGCGCGCATAATGTTTGCTTTAATTGCGCTCATTGGTAATGCGCGCTTAATTGCGCCTGTTTTAGTGCGCTTTTGGATAATCTTCAGTGAAAGTGCGTTGCCCTTTGTAGATAGTAGTACTATCTACAAAGGGCAACGAACTTTTTGCTTCTCCCATCAATGATGGGCGAACTATATTTGGTCATGTGATTTACTTATGACCAATCGTAGAGCAAGATTCTTAGTATGTGGAATATAAATATATATATATATAAATATATAGTTTACAAGTTGAAATAATTAACTCTCTATTGACATGAAACCGATTTGTAATTAGATTACCCAACGCAGCCTCACGTGCTATCCCTTTGTCTATATCAAAACGTGTAAAAAAATTGCGATATAAACCTCTAGTTTCCGTTATTTTTAAATGATAGTAATAAAAGCAAATAAATCGTCTGGCTTTATTATCCAAAATTCTACTAATAAAAGTGGATATAAGATACCCACAACTGATTTTACATACAATAGACCAGTTACCCTCGACCAGGGTGTAAGATCACAGCATATTTTCACTTGTTAAGTGTGATTTGAATTTGATGTATATTTTTGATTGATTACGTTTTTGGTTATTGTTTTGTGTCAACTCACGATTGTTTTATTAAATTTTTCTATTTGTAAGAATGCATATGTTTATAAGTATTTGTGTCCATAAACATGTAACATGTAAATACTACGAATTTCCTTTGTTAAATGGACGATAAATAGGAACAATATGTCAAATGACGAGATTTGATTTGATAGATCATAGACGAAATCGATTTTTTTTTTATGCCCAGTCTTAATACGGCCCTAATTATGGCCTAGGTTCCCCATTTCGACAAATATCGTTAAGAACCACAAATGATAACGAAAATAGGTGTTAATATGTTAATAAGTTGAGTCTCGAAACAGTCTCGCATCTAGAATTTCACATCAAACATATTTACTCGTCATCACAATTTACTGACTTGTTTTCTAATTTTATTACTATTAATTCAAATTGGACTTTGTGTGGCAAAGTTGGGTTTCTCTTTGACTTACTCACTCTCTGCATTCTGGCTCAATTCATCTTCAAGTAAAAAACAAACTTTATTTCTAGGTTAAGTTTCACGACTACTATGCCATTTCGAAGAAATCAAATTTGTATCCTTTATAACGTTTATGCAAACGAAAAGTCTTGTTGGATTAAATATCTCACTTAATTCAAGAAGTCGTCTTTTACGTTCAGATACATTTTCGTTAAATCCACAAGGTTTGACGTCTTAAATGCCTCTTTTAATTCCGGGCGCTGATGCTCTTCGTCTGTTCTGTTCCTCCATTTTATAAGGAGCGTTTTGATGCCTGTGTACCCCTTCTTACTCAAAACAGAGCTGGCGTTATCCAATACAAGATTCCCGAAATCCTTGTTACTGAAGCCAAGGGCGTTCGCCAGTTTAAAAAGCTGGTATTTCGTTATCTCGTGACCTGATATGGCATCTATCATCTGGTCAGTTACTGGTTTGGGAATTCTGAAGTAAAGTGAAAAGAAGGGAGGGAAGGGGGGGGGGTTAAATCATTGTGGTATATGTTATCAATTTCACGCAAAGAAGAGGGCCAGTAAAAATAATTTGTTTGTTTGCGTTTTGTATTAATCTTTATGTATTAATTGATAAATGTGTATATATTTATTTCATATTTCACGTATTCATGTATTTTTGTCATTTATTTATATAATATTTTCTTATTTTCTTAATTTACTATGAGTGTATTAATTAAGTCTTTATTCATTTACTTATTCGAATATTTATTTCGTGTATAGTTTTTAATTAATTCATTTATTTATGAATTTAGCCGTCCCTATATTCGATTCAATAACGTTTATGACCTCAATAAATCGAAGGAGTACCTTATCACTGGTTCCGGTTCTGGGGCTGTTTAAGGAAGAGAAAATTGTAACATATATGTGTAAATACAAAATACTTATTGTTATCAAATGAAGTTTAACAAGACGATAATTATTGCAAATGCATACATGCTTGGTACAGTAATGGTACAAACTATCATCGCCGAGGTGATCTCGGGGCTACTACCATCCTGAGCCGCAAGGCGAATGATGATGGTTACCCCGAGATCACCGAGGCTATGATAGTTTGTATCCATTGCCCGAGTAAAGGAGGTTAATATTTGTTTTGTATCCCACATCGGCAATAAGGTCTATTTAAAGTGAATTTTACATAATTGAAAGAACTGAATCTGCAGACAGTTTAGCTTCAGCTAGATTTCAGCTAAGTTTTACAAAGCACAACATGCATACATGTAATAAAGTCGATTCGCGCTCATTTGACATTGACATTGACATTGACATTTCGCGTAACCTACTTTGCTATGCTTATTCAATGGGCAGGTGGGGGCAGCAGCAAAACATTACTGTACAAAAGTCATATCGCAAGGAGTTATCTTATCTTATCTATCATTGATCATGTGACCTCGTTTAGACCAATCAGATTGCAAGATTCTTAGTATGCGGGATATAAAGGTATATATATATATATATACAGTGCGTCCCAGAAAAAACGAAACCGAGAAGTATCGATGTTTTATCATAACTTAATCACAACCATAATTAATGAATGATACATATTTGGAAAGCTTAGAGTCTTTTCTTTCAGTTGATGCTACTGAGATGATGCATATTTCACGCATAAGTGATTAAAAGCAATTTGATTAAAAGCAATTTGAAGGAAGAAAACCAAAAAGTATTTTGGCGGGCGGTATCTGAATTTCAAAGAAAAATCCATATTTCTAGAAAGTTCATTTTCTGCTCTTTCATATGACACCTCAATCCAGAAAAATGAGCTAGGAATAACAAAGTTCTGTTTGTTTAAAGTAGCCCTTATGCTACGTTTACACTATGTTCCCGGCGGCCACGGCAACCACGTTTCAGGCCACCGTGGACGAAACGGGATTGACGTGACACAACGCGGGGGACCGTATGGGCAAACGTGGCAGGCCGTGATTGCCGTGGATACCGTGTCAGATTTTTAAACTGTCAAAAAATTTGCCACTGCAGTCACGGTGCGGATGAGAAACCTAGTAGGCCGTAATAAACCGGGGTTATCGTAACAAAACGTGACAGTCCGTAATAGGCCATAACAAAACTTGGGGGTGGTCCGTAGTGGGACGGTTTAAGCGCCCGGCACGCTACGGCGCGTTGCGTTCTACTACGGTCTGACACAACGAGAGGTCTCAGAATACCATGATTGCTATTGCTTTGGAGACCTTCTTTTTATACCGCCGGCACAAACGTGCTCAAAAGATGCCCTGCGTCCACGTTTCATCCGTACAAAGCCTTGACAGAACGTGAAAAACGTGTCAGACCTTGACCAGAACGTGGGACACGTGAGGGACCCCATCAGAACGTGACGGGCCGTGAGGGAACGTTCTGGCATCCGTGGTAGAACGCGGGCCGAACCGAAGTGCGCCTTGGAGCCTCTGGGACTCAGCATCCCCTTCCCCCCACGGCCCGTCACGGATACCGTGGTAAACCGTGAAAAATCTTGGCAAGACGTAACAAAACTTGAATCCAGAGATAAAATTGGTCTAAATCCCACGGCGCACTACGTTTCGGGCAAACGGGGCTGCCGTGGTCGCCGGGAACATAGTGTAAACGTAGCATTACATTTTCATAATTTTAACAAACGAATTCGTTTTCACTGGGTGCCTGCCGTAGCAAAAAGCAGATTTGACAAAAGACTTAACTCCGTTTCGTTGACAATCAACCATGCATGAAGACTCTCGTCTACGGCTCATTGTTAACGAAACGGAGTTAAGTCTTTTGTAAATTTCGTTTATTGATACGGCAGGCAGCCAGTGAAAAAGAATTCGTTTAATAAAATTATGAAAATGTAAGGGCTACTTTAAACAAACAGAACTTTGTCATTCCTCGCTCATTTTTCCTGATTGAGGTGTCATATGAAAGGGCAGAGACTCAACTTTCTAGAAATGTGAATTTTTCTTCGAAATTCAGATACCGCCTGCCAAATGTCTTTTTGGTTTCCTTCCTTCAAATTGCTTTTAATCACTCATGCGTGAAATATGCATTATCTGAGTAGCATCAACTGAAAGAGTAGACTCTAAGCTTTCCAAATATGTATCATTCATTAATTATAGTTGTGATTAAGTTATGATAGAACATCGATACTTCTCGGTTTCGTTTTTTCTGGGACGCACTGTATATCATGTATATATTAATGTGGTGATAAAATTATACACTTTGGAATACTTTGAAAATAAATACAACACTTCAAATTATTTCCCATGTGGTGATGAAATGATGAAGCTCTATTGGCTCAAGAAATCATTTACTTATCTTCACCTTTATATATATATATATATATACCTTACGGTGTCATTAGATTGACATATGTAGTGAGAAAATGAGTCACTAAAGTGATTCGACATTGCCTCAGATTCTGAAACTTATTCCTAGATTTAGCTCATGCTGTAATCATAATTATATATCTTTAGGTCAGAGAGGAATCCCGTCACTTTTACAAACCGATCGCCTGTTTCATTTTTCGTTTTCCTAACGGTTTTTAATACACTACATTCAATTGGAGGAAATGGGTATGGTAAAACCGGTCACTCATTTTTTAAAACCTTTTTGAGCACATTATAATCGATTTGAAGCGCAATTTTGTTGTATGGCTTCAATAGTACACCATTTCACAGACACTAACAACACGTATGGCCATGCATTCCATATTTTACATTGTCAAATGATGGCTTTAAGTAGACATGATCATTAGCAGGACATTTTTTCGTGTCCTGTTAACGATGTAACAATAAAAGTACTGTCCTCTACGTACGTTTGCAGGCAAAGACAACTTAAAGGCGTCCCAAGAAACAAAAGGGTAAATCATTAATTCAATTCAATTCAATTTTATTTCACATCTCTTTAAAAACACATCAACAGATATACAGTCATTATTCATTGGTTTTAAATTAGTTATATTGTTTTAATGTAGGGTTAGGGTTAGAGTTAGGATCAGAGTTCGGGTTAGGGTTATATACCAGTTTTTATCCAGTCAATGTACAATTTAGGGTTATATAGAAATGTAATGTTTATACAACATGTAGGGTTATATTTTTTTCTCCTGGGTATATACTTGAATGTGTCGTGTCTGTTTATGTGAATAGAGCTCCACACCAACCTTTTGAATGAGGGTCTGGGGTTTTAAAAGTTTGTATGCATGAGGTATTTTATAGATATGGAATTTTGGAGGTCCGGCGAGTTCTGGACACCTAAGTATCCTTAACGCTTGTAACTGCCGAGCCCTGATACTTTATGGGAGTTTTAAAAATAAGGTGCCCTATGGAAATCGTCCCTTGTTTCAAAATTGTTCGTCACTCCATGGCCGAGAACCAACCATCATCACTACCCCCTTCCCCTCTGCCGAGAGAACACCTACATAACCCGGCCTGTTTAGGGTTAAAAGATAAAGTTGAATTCTGGTCATGCGATTGCATTGTGGCAGAAACAGTATGGAGTCCATCAAAAAAGGTTGATAGCATATAAGTATTGGTATGTACTGCTAGCTTCTGGAATCATCAAAATTATAAGATTTTTATGATGTTACATGCCATATTTAGAATATTAAGGCATTTTAAGAGCCATGCTTTTCAGGGAACATTTTAATCTGATGTTCTTCCACACTTGAATAATAACAATGATAGCGTTCACAAATTATTTTCACCTCTTTCCAAAACTCAACTTTCTCTTTAACATGGTCTAAATTAAAAATAAGGTAGATTCACAATTAAACAGCGCCCTCCCGAGATGGGATAATTTTCAGCTCGTGGGTCGACGTTTTTCAACTAATGCAGCGGAGCATAACGGTAGCCCCCAATACAATGACCAAATGGTTCCAAAATGTGAACATTCTTTATTATGAGATTGATTGTTGTAATATCAGCGCTTAATTGTTTATATCGTATTTGGATGTAAAAACTTACCTAATAATTGATTCTGAATAAAAATGTAGCCTGATCTGAGACAAAAATCAATACAAATTATTATTTCTGGCCAAAACGTGACGAAAACTATCTTTTTCGTTAACATCTTTATCTATCAGCAGGGCAAATTTGGTAATAGAATGCTCCTTTGCTGATAATAACAAATGAAAAAATTACCCCTGTCTAAAAGTGACCCAAATAAATAATGAAGCCACAGCTCATAGGTGTCAACTTGTTCCCATGATGCATTACGTGGAATCGAGTAAAGACTGACGTCGCTATATGGCGCTGTGGATTGTGAATCCACCGTATTGAACAGGTAGTGAAACACGACTGAAAGGAACGGGGCACTGGAAGAACTGAAACGGAAATTTACAAGGCTACTGATTAGAAGAGGTTGCATTATTGTCGGTTACCCTTTCTTTTACCTTCTCGCTTGTTAGTTTTATTAGCACTCGACGATGGGGGGGGGGGGGGAGGGGGGTTATAACTTAAACGTGTCTGATGTTAACTCGAACTTGTGGATTAGTATCAATAAACTTGAATTTGAATTTGAATTATAACTTAAACAGTTTCTTTTACCTGCCAAGGTTTCCCTAATGTCAATCTCTGAACTCCATCCTTCTTGGAAAACACGTAGTTTGATGGTTAATTCATTCGATCCTTCGTGATTGTAATCCAGCTCAAAATCAAGACACTCATAAGGAACATTATCCAAAGTCTGAGTTTCAAGCACCTATGAATATGAAAAGATTAAAAAGAAAGTTTACATTGATATTAATTACAATAATAATAATAATAATAATAATAAATAATAATAGCTCACATTTATAATGCGCCTAATACTTTGTTTCTAGGCGCGGAACATATTATTACCCCGGTCATCGGATTCAGGCTTACCCGCACACAAGGTATGCACATTCTCCACTCCCTGGGGAGCATTCCAGTCAGTCGCCATTTTACAAGCGCCATTGCTAATGAAACCACATTAGCTTCCGCATCCTACCGGGTACCCATTTTAACACCTGGGTGGAGAGTGGCAAATGTAGATCAATGTCTTGCCAAAGGACATTAGTGCCGCGGCGGGACTTGAACCGCGGACAATAATACTAATAATGATATTAATACTAATAATGATAATAATAAAGATAATAATAACAAATTATAATAATAATTATAAAAATAATAAAAATCATAGTAATAATAATCATTATAGAAGAAACGGTAATAATATAGAAGAGGCTGGTCATAATTAAATATAAAAAGGTTGAACACTGATGATGTAAGACGGACAGAAGAATTTGCAGGATCGGAGAATTTGAAGTGGCTGAAAAGAGGAAGTCTACAAAGGGAGACGGAAAAGATGTTACCTTATGCTTAAGACCAGATACTGAGAACAAACAACATGAAAGAGATTCCAAGAAACAGGGTGGCAGTGGGCACTGTGCCCCCCACACACACTAATTACATTATCTAAAATGTGCCCTTTTTACACAGGAAAATGCCCCTTTTACGTTGATTATTGCACCTTTTCCTCTTTATAAGTGCCCCTGTTATTTTGACACACGTGCCTCCTTGTGATTAGTGCCCCCATTTTGTTGTTAAAAAGCTCCTTCTCCCTTTTCATAAATGCCCTTCATCATCTCTGATTAAAGGCCATCTGACTAGGTACCCCCTTTCTGTCATTTCCTAAAATAAATGTCCCTTTTCCATTCTAATGAGTAACCCTTTTTCATCTCTGCGTCTTTGCAGGTACGAGAAATGAGCTTATTAAAAATGTTGGATTGTCCTAAAATGCACCAATGTGCCTTGAGCAATGGCTGTACCTACCGAAGTAAGACGTCCAGGATTTCCCTTCAGAGAGAGCATCTCAAAGGTGACTTCCGCATCCTGGCCGATATCCCTCAAAATCAATGTTGTTTCATCCTTGACGCAAACGTTGTCCTTCGCCTCCCATTGTTCCCGAATGCGCTATGGACGACAAGGGGGGGGGGGGGGATATACATTCGTTACAAGTTGTATGTCCCATTTGCAGGCCAAACAAATGAAAATGTTAAATTCCAACGGTATTTGAAAGACAATACTAACTTAGAACTTTCCTAAAACTGAAATGGCTTGAATATGGCTTTTGATGGGAAAATAACGACCATTAGTTGTCGAATCGACTTAAGTGATTGCAATCACCTAACTAATACTATGATTTTTAGACCCTTTTACCAAATGGTCGTACGTCTTGTGCTGCATAAAGATTCAATTAGTTTAAAGTTGGCCATTACAAGTAGTGTGTTATTGATGTAGACAAATGCTCATGTACCCGGGTTTCTTTCCATAATTTGAATATTAGGACACTGCTAACGTTTAAATTCCACAGATAAGACATACATGACAAATTCTTAATTCCTGCAAAGTTCTACAGTATTTGATGTTGGCTGCAAAAGGGAAATAATATCTTTAATATACACATAATGCATTCGTTAATGATACGATATATATGTTGTTAATGTGAGAGCTGTATGCGGCTGCATGCATCTACCAATAGGTACTAAACGAATGAAAACATGCATCATTTGATTCATACAACGAAACTCTTAGATTCTTGTTACTTGATATACACATAATTCATTTCAAGATTGTCTCGTATCATTATCGCTTTATATGCCAAACTAATGCATTAGTGCCATGTCTTGTCCGATTTGAAATTTAGTAATATATCGACAAAAGGAATAAAGACAAATCACTGGCACTAACCCTCGGAAACAAGACAGATTTTTAACATCTTTTCCCTACGTCGAATTTCTGGTTTTTGATTTGGTTTTGTTCGGATAACAGTTATAATTATAAACCATTGTATTGTTGCATTCTGATCGACTTGACTTGAGGAATGTGAGTTGGAGCCACAGTAAAGAGTGAAATGTTATAGTTTTCGAGACACATTTATTAGAAGTTTATAACGTGTACACGTGTTTATCAACGGTACGTTGATGGATGATGTACGTGTGTCAGTATAGTGATTGCGAGATTGAGGACGGAATGGAGAGGAACGATGAGGCTAGTTATTATGTTATTCTATAGGCAGTGTCACACAGAGGCCGAAAATCCGGATTTTAGTTATCCGGATTTTAGTTATCCTCTTAATTGGCTGTCTGTCATCAATTATCCCTTTAAAAAAACCCTGAACAAAATTCCTTCAAAAATCCTCTAACGAAGCAAAATAATTCGCCCTTGAAAGGATTTTCAAGCGATTTTTCGAGGGATTTTTCTGTCTGACACCAATGTTGAAATAATCCCCTTTAGGTCAGTGTAAGGTCAGCGTTTGACTAGATGATTGGCTGGCATATGGTTTTTAACGCGCTATCATAACCTGCGCACAATTATATTAGCGCGCAATTAGAGACGCGTTAATTGCGTTAATATTAAGTCGTTTTCGCTGTGGCAATCATTACCTGCCGATTGTAGCTGGAAGATATTCAAATACTCCAAAGGAAATGAGGCTATGTACGCAGTGCAATTTGCAATCGCTTGGGGATGAGTTTCATTACTTGTTTGTATGCCCTACCTTTCGTTCAGACAGAAAATTGTTCATCGATAAATATTTTATTGAAAGACCAAATACACTGAAAATGGATCAGCTTTTTATCTCCAATAATGTACAAACACGTTTAAACTTAGTAAAATTCTGTCGAAAAATAATGCTTCGTTTTCATATTTAAGTATGTGCAAAAAACATGTTATGAGTTCAATATTAAAGGTATTACAAAGTTTTGGGAAATTTTGAAAAATGGATGGATAGTGATTCTTTACAATTTTGGTATATTTGGATGCCCCTGTGGATGTATTAAAAGCACTAGAAATTTTAGTCCCTAAAACACTTCTGCTTTTGAGAAAAATTGAATATAAAGATTTACCAGTGCTCCCGGTTAATTTTGATAAATTTCAAAAAGCTCCTACGGCCGTACAGTGGTAGCTGCGACCATGAAAATCTCAGAATATGTAGTTGGCGTATATAATTTTCGAACGGGAATAGGTAATTGGTCGATTTTAGTCAATAAACATTGTTTTACAGCTTAATTAATATCTTGACCTTGAGAGGGAGCTATTCAACATAAAGTGTTTATTATTTACAATTTCATAACATTAGAGTCGATTTTGACCGAGACAACGATCACTGAGTATTATAGGATCGCATATGCTTCCAATATGTTCATTTGAATCAAATTCATGACCCCATACCAAAACTTTAACTTTACGTTTCTCTTTTTTGTCTTATATCAATTTATTAAATTGATATCAAGAATATTTTCAGTAATTTATTAATTCAGATATCAATTTACTGGTGCCATTAAATATCTTTTTCAATTGCTTCCATTAATTTCGTCATTAATTATCGTTTTTTTTTTATAATTATTATTATTACTATCATCATCAATATTGTTATTATCATTATCATCATAATTGTTCTCACTATTGTCGATAGTGTTATTTTGTATGGATTAACATTAATTATATTTGTATTGTATATTTCACAGTGTTAAATTGACAATTTCAAACTGATTGTAAACTTCTCCAATACCCTAATGTGGGTGACATGAGAATAAATTGTCATTGTCATTGTCATTGCGCGTTACTTTTGATTTAACGTGTGATGTCACAATGCTTATCTACCTAAACGGCGCGAGCGCAATGGCTCATCTAATATCAGGATTTTAGTTATACGGATTATTCGTAGCCTGTCTATCACCAGTCTGTCAGCGACGTCAATGAAAGAACTAGATTTCTAAAATCTGTTTTTTCAAGATGGGTAGGGATTTTTATGTGTGACACCGCCTTATATGTGTACTTATTTTTTATTCATTTGGACGTCTGAATGAACAAGGTAAAGTAAGCTTTCTACCGGTGCTTCCGTTTCCTGCTACTCATTTTCACAGTTTGTTTAAATTAACTTAACATAATGCTCATGATTTGTATATTTTGAACTGTCTGTTATAAATCACATGTATACATTTCTTCGTTTTGTAATGAAAATAAGGTCTTCTGAATTAAATTAAAGGTACTGTTGACATGGGGTTCGAGACCATTCAACGTGATCATGATCGACAAAGGACCAGTTAAATGAAGCAGAATGGGAGCAGGGCGCAATCACTCGTGGCTTATTTGATTTGATGTAATTGGACAGGATATCAGATAAAATTAATTTCTAATGAGGTGTATTCTAAATCTACAGGTAACTAAAGTTAAACTAATTTAAAGTCACTTTGCACCCACAATCGCTGACAAATAACCTTCAGTCTAATAGGTTATGGTGCACACGGTATAAGCCCATAAATAGACTCATGTACACATCCCAAACATCATTTTTTTTTAATCGTCCATTTTTAGACTACCATTATTACCCCCTTCATATCCCTTCACATACACAAATTTTTCTTACGAGTCCTTGTGGATCTCACAAATTCACGGATCCTTACGATTTGGCCACTTTTATGACCAATTTAAGAGGTGTTACGAGCTATTTATGATCTATTACGGATTACTACGATGTATTTTATACGGCAAAATTCCACGATTTTTTACGAGTTGTCACGGCTAAATACGGGCAACAAAAGTGTTAGTTATGACCTTTTTACGTATTGTCACGAATAGTTACGAATTAGTTACGAGTATTTACGAGTCCTTACAATGTTTAGCCAAAAATAACAACTGTAAAATGAAGTCTTCGAATTTGCAGCTTTTTATACCTTTCCATAAATCGTAAACAATGTGTAAGAATGCGTAAAGTATACGTATCTATTCGTAAAGTACTCACACCAAATCTCCGTCCAATGACGCCTCAAGAAAACTATTATATATTATACATAAGTGTGTGTGTGTGTGTTACTATTATTAAAGTATCTATTTCAGAGTTTAAACAAAACTTTATTAACTGAGGTTAACTCTGGACCAATACCTTGCCAATTTCACCAAATGGATGGTAAAAGTTCACATGTAGAATTGGCTTTCTCTTCTTCGGCATGACAAGTGGAAGAAAGGCTAGTAGCGCAACGCGTTTCCCCTCGCACATGTCTTCTTTCACTGAGGCTGTATACAATCCTGGCACGTCAATACAGAAACTCAGCGTGTCTATTGTGATTTCACACTCGGGGGGTGCTAGTTCTCGACGAGACACTTTTCCTTCTCCTATACAAAATAAAAACACAATTTTCGTGCCTATTAATAATGATTTTTTAACAATAATGTAAAGCCCCCCCCCCCCCCAAAGCGTTGGGAGCCCCAAATTGAACAAAATAAATAATCGCAAAATGTCACTTCGATTAACTCTTTGTTTGCTTTGTTCGCCGATTTGCACGGACGTAGGCGTGCCAACTTCGCATTTTTGCACAGATGTATACGAGTCAATTAGACATTCATAATACCGCTCGCAGTGTGTAGCCACGCGTTGCGTTTACTATTGTTTACATTGTATACATCGCACACTTTCCGGTAAACTGTTTTTCTTCATAGTGTTACATTCGAAATTACCGTGTATTTAGCGGTTTTCTTTGGATTTTTTTTACTGATGTTACGATGGCACCTGCTGGAAAACGTCAACGTGTGTTTAGTGTAGAGGAGGCTCGAGATCTTGTTACTATGGAAGCATGGAGCATGGACTCTGATTCCGACGAATCGAGCAGTGACGAAGACTCTAGTGATAAAAGTGTTCCCTGAGAGTAGACTGATAGAATAAGAATGAATAAAAATTAATGAAAGAGCTAGAGATGACAGCAAGAAAGAGAGTAGACTGATAGAATAAGAATGAATAAAAAAAATGAAAGAAGGAGATAGAGATGACAGCAAGAAAGAGAGTAGACAGTGATAGAATAAGAATGAATAAAAATAATGAAAGAAAGAGATAGAGATGACAGCAAGAAAGAGAGTAGACTGATAGAATAAGAATGAATAAAAATTAATGAAAGAGCTAGAGATGACAGCAAGAAAGAGAGTAGACAGTGATAGAATAAGAATGAATAAAACTAATGAAAGAAAGATGTATCCTGTCTTGCCGTCATCTTTATATCTTTCTTTTATTATCTTTATTCATTCTTATGCTATCAGTGTTTACTCTCTTTCTTTCCGTCATCTCTATCTTATTATTATTATCATTTTCCTATCTATATGTACCCTATGTCTTGCCGTCATCTGTATATCTTTTTCTTATTATCTTTATTCATTATTATGCTATGAGTGTAATACTCTCTTTCTTGCCGTCATCTCTATCTCATTATTATTATCATTTTCCTATCTATATGTACCCTATGTCTTGCCGTCATCTCTATATCTTTCTCTTATTATCTTTATTCATTCTTATGCTATCAGTGTTTACTCTCTTTCTTTCCGTCATCTCTATCTTATTATTATTATCATTTTCCTATCTATAATTATGTACCCTATGTCTTGCCGTCATCTCTATATCTTTCTCTTATTATCTTTATTCATTCTTATGCTATCAGTGTTTACTCTCTTTCTTGCCGTCATCTCTATCTTATTATTATTATCATTTTCCTATCTATATGTACCCTATGTCTTGCCGTCATCTGTATATCTTTCTCTTATTATCTTTATTCATTCTTATGCTATCAGTGTTTACTCTCTTTCTTGCCGTCATCTCTATCTTATTATTATTATTATTTTCCTATCAATATGTATCCTATGTCTTGCCGTCATCTCTATATATTTCTCTTATCTTTATTCATTCTTGTGCTATCAGTGTTTACTCTCTTTCTTTCCGTCATCTCTATCTTTTTATTATTATCATTTTCCTATCTATATGTACCCTATGTCTTGCCGTCATCTCTATATCTTTCTCTTATTATCTTTATTCATTCTTATGCTATCAGTGTTTACTCTCTTTCTTTCCGTCATCTCTATCTTATTATTATTATCATTTTCCTATCTATATGTACCCTATGTCTTGCCGTCATCTCTATATCTTTCTCTTATTATCTTTATTCATTCTTATGCTATCAGTGTTTACTCTCTTTCTTTCCGTCATCTCTATCTCATTATTATTGTTATTTTCGTATCAATATGTATCCTGTCTTGCCGTCATCTTTATCTCTTTCTCTTATAATCTTTATTCACAGTAAAGTCCTTTCATTTCATATCACTATTTCTCTCTCATAATGTCTCTCACGTCCGTTCTCCATATTTTATTCATTGCATACTCCACTCGTCAATCATTTCTGATAATAAGCTCTCTCACAATAAAGTAAATGGAAAACAATGCAATATAGTTTATATTTTAAGATTGATTCATTCTTTCTTTGTATATCTATGGCTGTGATAAATGTACTTGAAATCAATTTTATTGAGGGGTAAAGAAGGTGAGAGAACAGATGCGGTGAACATTCATAATGAGACATTTCAATAAGATGCTGATTATGTCATGTATATCACATATAATATATTATGCCTATACCATTTTTACATGCTCATACCAGTGGGCAAAATCAATAACATTCTCTTATTTCTTATTGACTTATCATGGCACAACAAAGAAAAACATCCCCACGACGTCCCTTTTCATGCCCCGCTAAACCGGACATTGACAATAACCTGGGGTAATAGGGATTTCAATGGGCAGATTAGCCCATTGTCAAGGGTGGCTGAGCGGGGTACTTTCAAGTCTCTCCCTATTGAACTTCTTTTCTTCAACAACCTAAATACTAACCTTCTGAATTGTTAGAATACTTGAGCAAGGTATGTAAAGAAAGGTAAGAAGTCCACCTTTCTAATAGATTCGATTTGAAGATGTCTTATCATTGCTAAATAAGAAATTCTAGAGGGATAAAAAACTGCCGTAAATAAGAAAAATTAAACATTATATAATTATGATTATTATAAAAATGATAATTCAAAATATAACAAATGACGGTTCATCGAAAAGCACGTTTTCCGGTCTACAACTTTGCTGCACAATATTTTTCATCATGATCATCCAGTGAAGAGTTATAGCCTCTTGATTCAGCAGAGTCAATAAAGATTCCCTCGAAATGTGTGACCCTAAAAGAATGTGGCACAGGGGGTTTTTTTAAGTGGCGCATAAAGAGTTAATGAGGTAAACGAGGATGTCATAAAACATACACTTCTGCAAAGGTATACCCCTAAAATGTATTTGAAGACGAATTGATGACAGGATATAAAATAAGGGTTTTCTATTGTACGCAGATAACCCAAATGTTGTATTCCATCCTTAATGTTCTTCTTCAAACACATTTATTTTGGGAAAAATCTGAGTGAGTTTTAAATGACATCCTCTTTTATATCATTATACAATTCAATTGAAAATTTCGACATCAAGATCACGTGTTCAACATTCGTAGAGTATGCGCCTGGCATGCGAAAACTGCGCGGGAAGTATGCGCAGCTAAAGTCCAAATTTTGAGAAAAAAATTGTCGTTGACTAGTCGCGAACATGCGTGCCACTAGGCCGACCATACACACATCAGCACGGATCGGCGCGCATTGCCACAACTTGGTAGCACACAGGTTGCGCATAGTTCAATTCAATTCAATTCTGTTTATTCATCCAAATTCAAAAGAATGCATGGACATTTATTTTGGTCACACATTGTATAAACACGTAATATTAAGATGAGAAACAATATCGCTGTGTTTATAATCTTAGAAGAACCATCAAAATAAAAGATAGACAAGAAAAAATTGCGAACATGACTCTTGCATAGCATCCAAGTTTATCGGTATGTTGTGCAATTTCTTGAATCAGTGTTATGACGGCGTCTTTAACGGATTTTTTAGTTTGATATGCGAATTGAAGTTTGTCGAGAAGATGGAAAGTGATGCGAAGAGAAACTGCATCACGAGTCTCTCAAAACATTTTATGATGATCGAGGTAAGCGCGATTGGTCGATAACAGGGACTGTTAGATTTGCACAACGACAACGTGGATTGCTACGATCGACATCCTTTTAATGCACTGCCTTGAATGGACGTCACACGTATCAGTCCACGCAAATCTAAAAATCCCTATTCATTCAGCTGACACGTACAGTTTGTTTTCGGTACAGGAATCACAATCGCCGATTTCCAGGTGGCGGGAGACTTTACAAGTCCTTACGAATCGCCAACTCGAAGTCAATCGCAAGCATCCGTAAATAACTCGCTGGTATCCGTAAATAGCTCGTCACAACTCGCAACAACTCGCAGACACTCGTAAGGATCCGTGAAAGGAGAGGCACATTTTTTTGACATGTCAAAAATCTTCTAAAGCAGGGCTCCGACTTAGCCGAGTTGTATTAGCGAGTTATGGCGAGTTGTGGTGAGTTGCCTCAAAGAGGCACTTGTAATAACTCGCGAACAATTTGGTATGGCTAAGCGTAACTCTTTACAACATTCCAAGACTCTCCTCGAAGTCGCGACCAGTTCCAAAATTTTGAACATGTTCAAAAAAATCCCCGATTCGTTGTAATTCGAGGTAAACTCGAGCTATTACAAGCACTTTATGTGTAGTAACGAGTGTTTTACGAATAGATAAGTTTACTTTACGTATTCTTACGTACCGGTTACGTATTCTCACGTATTTTTTACGATTTGGGGAAAGTATAAAAGCTACAAAATCTAAGGACTCGTAAATACTCGTAACTATCTCGTAACTATTCGTAACAACACGTAAACAGGATGCTCGTACGTTGCTCGTAGTTATCCGTGACAACTCGTAACAACTCGTGGAATTTTGCAGTAAATACATCGTAATAATCCGTAATAAACCGTATATAGCTTGTAATAACTCGTAACAACTCTAAAATCGGTTGTAAAAGTGGCCACATCGTAAGGATCCGTGAAAGATCCGTGAAAGATCCGTGAATTTGCGCGATCCGTAAGGACTCGTAAAAAAAATCTGTGTATGTGAAGGGGTATTATTCAAAGAATTTTGAAGCAGCTCACAATATGGAGTTGCTAGCTGAAGACCACAGTGTATCAATATTCATTTCATCGGGGTCATCGCTTTGTTTGCCTTAACGCGTTTGAATAATGATGCGACCGTTTCTACAGCAATCACATGGGAGGAATATCGTAACAGGCGAGATTTCTTAGACTTGAACAGATGGACTGAATTTCGGAAGAAAGGTCCATTGTATCGAAACGGGCATAAAAAATGATTAAGTTTACGGAGTGCGATGGGGCAGTTGGAAACAAAGGCGGAAGTCTGTTTATGTTGACGTCCAGATCCAGTTAAGGTATGTAGACATTTTCACACTTCGCTGGCCTTATTCGACTTGAAACAGTTTTAAAGCTTTTATTTGTATTTTTGTTTGGATCGTGCAATTTCTTTCTTGACATTTCTATTTTTTTCCTTCAGCTTTACTTGATATTGGTTTTGAAATGCAACTTCGTTTTCCCGGAAAAGCGCCTGCCGAATTTTTTCCTTACCCAATGCATATTATTTGGATAGCATTTCACCACCATGTTTACAACATGGAGGTCTTTACACAAAAGTACATAATTATTAACAATGACGGCTGCCCCTTCCAGGTCGTCGGCGCTCAAAATAAGTGTATCCCAATCAGTTAACTCGAAGCAGGTTTGTAAGGTTTCAATTGATCTTTCATTCCATACTTTGACTTTCTTTATAGTTACTTTTTCCGACTTAAATCTACTTCTATATTTCGACATCAGATGAACAGTAGAATGAGCTAATTTAACAAGGGGACACTGAACGAGGGATTTATATAAATCTTTAACCGAGCAGTAGCAGCGATCAAGCACCCAATTACCACGGATCGGGGTCTGCACACATTGATCATAGTTGGGCAAAACGTCCTCTAGAGGGCAGTGGTTGGAATCCACGAATATTATTTTTGGGGGAGTCGGATGACGTTTCCATGGCGTGCTTTACATTACCATAACTTCTCGTGCAGCTGCGGCGGTGTTTCCATCCGGTGGAATGTAAACAATAAATACGTCTACGCGAATGAATTCTCTTTAAAGATAGAACGGCCTAATGGGGCTTTCACATATACACTCCGGGGCCCGCACGGCGAGTTAAAACAGACATTTTTGAAATTTTGCTGCCGTAAAATTCCCACGGGCGCTGGGACAGTTTGTTAAGCCTAAAGCAGGGTTTCCACTTAGCCGAGTTGTATGAGCGAGTTATGGCGAGTTGTGGTGATTTGCCTCAAAGAGGCACTCGCAATAACTCGCGAACAATTCGGTATGGCTTAGCGTAACTCTTTACAATATTCCACGACCCTCCTCGATGTCGCGAGCAGTTCCAAAATTTGGAACATGTTCAAAAAAATTCCCCGATTCGTTGTAATTCGAGGTGAACTCGCCTCCACTCTTATATACACGCATTACTTGTAACAAGCTCGCGCTGCACTGTTCATAAGGTGGCGAGTTGCTACGAGTATATTACGAGTGTTAAGCAAGTTCACCTCGAGCTACAACGAATCACCTTCCCTGATTCGTTGTTACTCGAGGTGAACTCGCTTACACTCGTAATATACTCGCATTACTCGTAACAAGCTCGCGCTGCACTCTTCATAAGGTGGCTAGTTGCTACGAGTTACAGCGCGAGAATATTACGAGTGTAGGCGAGTTCACCTCGAATTACAACGAATCGGGGAATTTTTTTGAACATGTTCAAAATGTTGGAATTGCTCGCGACTTCTAGGAGAGTCTTAGAATGTTGTAAAGAGTAATACGCTAAGCCATACCGAATTGTTTGCGAGTTATTGCGAGTGCCTCTTTGAGGCAACTCACCACAACTCGCGATACCTCGCTAATATAACTCGGCTAAGTGGGAGCCCTGCTTTACGTGCGCCATGGTGCTCAGTTGGCTGCTCCCAATTCTCCCGGCGTTTCCATCTGACCGTTAGGCCGTAGAAAGCCCGTAACTTACGGCTTCCGTCCGGACTCCGGACGGTGCCTGGACGGGCCAACTCACGATTTTGTTGGGCAAATTCTCATAAAAGTCTTTACGGGCGCCTTGCGGTGCTCAAGGGTGCCGTACGTGTACCCAACGACTCCCTCACGGCCCCTCAAGAGCCCCAAAGATATGCACAACACCGGGCGTCTGCCGTCCGGGGGCCTTTTGAAATGAATATTACACTTGCTGGCCCCTCACGGCGGCATCTCAAAATATGCAACGCAGCTTTAAATACAGCAGGTGCTTTTGTCAGAGGACACATAGTTCAATGCACCGCAACTACCTGCGCGCCTTGAGGACCCCGACCGGGCACCTGAATTGTATATCCTATTGAACGGAAATTGCTCAAAGTGATGGTGATAGTTTGTAACTTGATCACCTCTTTCAGAGAAAGTTCAACTCGTCTTCATATCATTCTTAGTGCGTTTGAACGCGCTCCTAGAGTGTGCAATACCGACCTAGCTTGACAAGTTCTATCTACATTCTCGAAAATGCGGCCCAAAATGGCTCAAATTGTGTGCGAACGGAGTTAAACGCAAACGCAACTGTTTACGATTTGATTAAGGACTTCATGGACGGGCTCGGACTGGACTAATGTCTATCATACGATCCTAGTTCGTTCATCAACAGTCCAAAATACGTCCAATTTGTTTATACCCCGTCCACAGTCCGTTCATATGAAGTTCAGATCGGGTAAATTTGACCTTTCCAAGCAGTCCAAACCATTCTTACTAGTTCGCAACGGGCTTATATCCCAACCACCCCGTTCAGAGGCAGTTCAACTTGTCCTCATCTTGTTCTTAGTGCGTTCGAACTCGCTCCTATCGGGCGTGTGCAATCCCGTGCTGGTTCGAGGGCTATACCAACCCAGCGCGTTCTTGTTAATTGATGCTCGACCACATTAGGTTGTAACACGTTCCTAGTAGGATCGATGTACAACAATTCCATTCGTAGTACGTCTATCTCGATTTAAGTATGTTGCCACTTCGTCTAATTGCAGGACGGGAAATTTTTTGAACAGGCTCAGAGTTCAAGAGCAGGGTGGGTTAGAGGGTGGATTGGAGATTCCCGTCCAACCCAGTCTGAGCAAAATGAAGTGTAGCGCTACACGACGTTTTGCCCGGCAACCGACTAAATAGTTGTTTATACGTTCACTCCGTTTAACAACATTTTCCAGAACGTAATGAAAACTAGTTTGGATTGATGGGCAGGCACGTAGCCACGGGTGGGGGGGGGGGGGGTGCACGTGCTCCCCCCCCCAAAAAAAAAAAAAAAAAAAAAAAAATGGCGAGAACTCGCTGGGTTTTTATAGCTCCCGAGTCGAGACGGGATTGCACACGCTGTAGGAGCGGGTTCGAACGCACTAAGAACAAGATGATGACGAGGTGAACTGTCTCTGAACGGGGTGGTAGGGTTGAAAACTAGTTAAAACAAGTACCGACTATTTACACTGGGTTTGGACTTAATGGGAACGAGGTCGAACTAGTTAATAATGGTATTAAACAGACTACGGACTGGCTTGGACAGCCTCGAAATGGCAAATTTACCCGATCTGAATTTGATGTTAGCTGTCTGTGAACGAGGTACAGACAAGATGGACGTATTGAGGACTGTTTATGAACGGGACGATTCCAGAGCAAGGTGAGAACTAGTTTGGCGTGATGGGGCTTATACTGCTGTTAATTTATGCTCGAACACGGCACGTTGTAACACGTTCCTAATATGATTTGAAGCTCGGCAATTCCGCTCCACCTAGTTAAAAGTACGTTGGCACTCCGTGTAATTGCAGGTCGGAGAAGTTTTCAACAGGCAGAACGTCCTAGAGGACTCACCCGTACTTGCCAGTCCGAGCCCGTCCATGACGTTCCTAAACAGATCGTAAACAGTTCCTACTATGTTCAACCTCGTTCGCACACAGTTTGAGACCGTTTGGCAGCATTTTCTAGAACGTAGTGAGAACTAGTTCGGTGTGATTGGGGCTTTAATACGAATACTTCCCGCTATGTCATATACGCAAACTATGAGCGAATCTTACGCGTTGAACGACCATGACGAGAATTTAAGACCAAATAAGCAAATGCAACATATTTCATGACACACATTCATGACACCGCGCGTTTAGAAATTAATTTCTAAAGAGCCCGGTGCTCAGTCATCCGTGGCAGAAATATTATATTTTTTATACGCACTTTATATTTCTCTCGATGAGGAAGTTCCACCCTGATATTAGGTGGTTTTGTTACAAACATAAACGTTTCATTATTATTATCAGTATTATGGTAACAGCAGACAAAGTCCATTGGAAGAGCATACTGGCCCGAATTCTCAAAGGAGCTTTAAATGTTACCCATGATTTAAATCTATATTTACATATCCAAATGTTCTAAAATTAGCGCAAAATAAGCGCGACACAGTCAGAGGTCCAATGTTAGACGCGCGCGAGGCAAGGTACGCTTATTTTGCGCTAATATTTAAACCATGGTTTGTAAAATGAGGATTTAAAATAAACCATGGTTTAAGTTAAACCTCCTTTGTGAATTCGGGTCAAAGGTGTTTCATCATAATGTACGTCTGAAATAAACTGCCTTTAACAATGATTAATTTAAAGGGGTGTAAACAAAATAAAAATTCGCACCTTCAGAATCTATGTCAAGTTTTGTGTAAACGAACATTTTTACATTTCGTTTGAGTGCGGCCGGCGAAAGTTCCGCACAATGACTGATTATAAGCTTTACTGGCCTTCCATCGAAGTTTCCATTAACTTTGACAGTTGGGCAGATCGCCACTTCATCTTCTTCGGACGATCCCTTCATCAGACCGGCATTACTTGAGATGTCGACTAATAAACAAAGAAAAACAAAGGCATTTAATACTAAAAAAAATTACTCGTTGCTATGAAGGGCAAATATAACGGAGTTTACTTCGTAACAACACAACGTAAAAACATGCTTTGTATTTTAATTGGACCCCTATGAAGAAAAAAATGCGCTGACTACAGGGTGTTCTGCCTGTATGTGGAAGTAAATAAAATAAAATAAACATAATATATTCAATTCACACTGTGTCTATTAAAATACATTTATTCGTAAAAGGTGAATTACATAAATTTGATAGCATTACAAAAATGATGAATTAATGCAAAGTCATTGTAAATATGCGTTCTCCGTATGAGATGATGTCATTATGTCGATAGCTAGTTTTTTTTAAAGCCTATATAGAGTGTTGGGAGTTTTAACAAATTGATGGCAAATGTCACTTAAATTGTATCACAATATGATAGAGGTCATTATTCAAAGGAATCCGGTAACTTAGTCTCAGATTTTCATTCTCAGATTCATGTTGCAATGATAATTATAAACCTTTTGGTCAGTCAGGAACCCCATGACTTTTTCAAGCCGATCGCCTGTCGGATTATCAAGATATTTATAATTGGAAATCGAAACCAAATGTTGGGTATGGTAAAACCGGTCACTCAAAGATTTTAACTTTTGGAAGCACTTCTTGATCATGTTGAAGCGCGATTTTATTTTTAGGGCTTCAACATAACACCATTTCACACACACTGATACAACGTAGGGCCTTGAATCTCAGATTTAACATTGTTAAACGATGCCTACACATTTCTGCAAGGATTCTCAAAATAAATGTGTTTGAAGTCAAATATTGATGAAAGAATACACAACTTAGGTTTTTCTGCATACAACAGAATAACAAAGGTTAGTACTCCATTAAACAAACACAAAATCTTACTCTCAAATTCCATGTCATCTGATGTGGCGGCCATGGAAACTTCGATAGAAATTCCAAAACCTCTCTGTTCGTATATCCCATAGATGTTTCCATCTTTTCCAATGGTCTGAAACGCCGTGGGCTCCTTGAAATCGTCATATGTGCCTGATAAAAGCGGGGTAAGCATGATAATTAATGATAACAATACACAATGACTTAATTTACATTACTGCATTACTGTATAATAGAATTACTACCAAAAGAGCTATTTTTTGTAAAAGACTTTTTGCCTTTATTTAGATTTTCATAAACACAATGATAAAGAGGAACATAATTTGTCTTACAGTATAAGCAAAAAACATTGTCTCATACATTATAAACACAAAATATTTCCCATATGTATCAAAAGTAAGTATACACATTGTTATACACTTCTGGAATTTGGAGGGATTTTTTTTTTCAATAGAGAAAAAGAAAAAGTTGACGATGATACTTTATATTAATATTTTCGGATACAACATTATAAACAGGAAAAATTGCTTTACAGTACAAACATATAAATTAAGCAATCTGAATAAAGATTGTTTTATATAAACGATAAGTATCAGATGAAGGTACTTGTTCATAACCTATACTAAACCAGTTTGTTATATTTACATAGAATGACATGGTGCATTTCTTTGAACTCCTAGATTGTATTATATGAGGGTCTTGTATCAGTGGATGTCTGTAAGTAAGCTGTTGTTGTTGACGAGCAAACAACGATAATAGATAAGTGTCAGGATCAATAGCAGAGTAAGCAGGAATACAGAAAAATATAAATATATTTATATACAGTTTGTCGAAGAAAAAATGAAACCGAGAATTTTAGATGTTTTATCATAACTTAATTATAATTATAATTAATAAATGACGCACATTTGTGAAGCTTAGATCCTCTTCCTTCACCTAACACAATTGATGTGATGCATATCTCACGCATAAGTGATTACAAAGAATTTGAAGAGATGAAACCAAACAGTAATTTGGCGGACGGAATCTGAATTTCAAAGAGAAAATCTAATTTCTAGATATTTTATTGTCTGCCCTTTCATATGACACCTCAATTTAGGAAAAATGAGCCAAGAATAACAAAGTTATGTTGGTTTAAATTAATGCTTGCATTTCCATAATTTGATCAAACGAGTTCGTTTTCACTGGCTGCCTGCCGTAGCAACCAACAGAGTTGACAAAAGACTTAACTCCGTTCGTAGACGATCAGCCATGCATCAAGTCTCTCGTCTTCTTTGTGCATGGCTGATTGTCAACGAAACGTAGTATGTATATACACATTTCCCTAAGGTGTAACATTTTCCCTTTTTGTATAATGGATTAGCAATTAGTTCTGTATTATTGCTTTTTCATATTCAATTTTTGTTTAGTTCTCTAAAGCCTTACATATTTATTTGTTAGTTGGAAACTTTCCATTTTTAAGATTACTGTAAATCATATATATTTGACCAAAATCAATATTGCCCATGTATCCATTTACCACACATGGATGCAGAGTGGCAAATGTTGATTAACTCTTATCATGTCACAGGGCTAATCCCCATTGTGCCAAGCCCCAATTCCCCCGTGCCAAGTTGTTTTGGAGATATCTGATTAACGCGATGGTTCTATGAATAGCGAGTGCAGAATACACAGCACAGTCCAATGAGCATGAACAATAACTGCTATTACGAATGCTGCAATGCACGCACATAACACTCAAGCGATGGTTCTCTTGCATGTACAAATCACTATAACAATAGCGTGCATGCAGCCATATGACAGGCTATGAGTTAAGGGCTGTTTTACAACTTGATGATATGGAATCAAAATACAACTCAATTTTTCAAGTGCAAAATGGTTTTATTTATGTAAAATTGAAGTTTGCACCTGTTTATACCACAAAATGATGGACTGACAGCATGAAGTTACTGATTAAAAACACATAGCAGGTCGACCCTATATTCTGTACTGCACAGCTACACATGGTAAGGGTGCTTTTGCATACCAACTTCAAGAATAAAAAGATACATGGTTCTTGAGATATGTGGCGTCAAAAAATGTTCGGAGAGGATAATTTTTAGTTCGGAGAGGACATTATTTTGGACATGCAGTTGTAACAGTACAACGCACTTTCACTGAAGATAGCAGTCCTATCTACACAGTGCAACGCACTTTAATTGTATACGCTGAGTATTGCTCTCCACGTGCATGTATATACGAGTTCTGGCTCTTGCATGTCTGTGCGCACCACGAACATGTACGTGCTTAGTGCATTGCACTTTCAAGACCGTAGCACTGCACAAGGCCTAGCCCTACTGTATAATTAGCACTACAATGATGTTATACAGGTCTCGAACAGTAGATGGCGCTCGTCCACAAAATTACCGGCTTTTTTGTGTACAGTGTACAGTTTTTGTACAGTTTGTGTACAGTACAAAAAGGCTGTAGCGCATGCGGTATGAACGCGTTTTAAGCCAATAGCAGTCAAGTGGTTAAAGAGGAGAGCAATACGCAGCGTATACAGCGCACCACGAACATGTACGTGCTTAGTGCATTGCACTTTCAAGACCGTAGCACTGCATAAGGCCTAGCCCTACTGTATAATTAGCACTGCAATGATGTTATACATGTCTCGAACAGTAGATGGCGCTCTTCCACAAAATTACCAGCTTTTTTGTGTACAGTGTACAGTTTTAGTACAGTTGTTGTACAGTACAAAAAGGCTGTAGCGCATGCGGTATGAACGCGTTTTAAGCCAATATCAGTCAAGTGGTTAAAGAGGAGAGCAAAACGCAGTGTATACAATTGAAGTGCGATCTCAATGTATACTCTATTTTTCCTCATCTACATCCAGGTCGCCTCGGAAGTGATAGTTTGTCCCATCACCTTCACCAACGGTAGTTATTTGCTTAATACCCACCTTCTGATGAATTAAATTAGGCTACTTTTTGTAAACTGTTATTACAGTAATTTATCCGTCCAGTGATTATGGGTTGGAGAGGAGATTTTGTTTGACACCTTCAAAATCAGAGTGAATATTAAACAAAACAAACAAATTATCTATTGCACATGATAAAACAATGTTAGGTCTACTAATAACATGAGTTTCAAAAAGTGGCTCTTCTTAAAGGAGTGCTGATAAAAAATGTCCATTTTTTAAAGAGGACATTTTTGGACACACCCCTTACAAACAAATTTTAAACGCGCATTTACCAAACACTGAGTAAGTGACAGAAAAGTTAATATCATAATTTTGTAGGATATTAGTGACTCTTTTCAAGGAGACAAAAATAATGCATTGAGTGCGGTCTTACTTTAAATTATAACGCTGGTTTCGGAGAAAACATTTTTTGACCCCTTTTGCACATCATTTTTAGTGCAAAGTCAAAATTTGTAGATTTGCCAGAATATTACACAAAATTCAGATCTTACATATACCCGTTGGAAAAGTTAATTCTGATAGTTGATAATGTTTTGGGGGTGCGTGTGTCAGACATGCACATGATCTAACTTTGCAACAAATGACATGAGACAGCACAAATGTAAAAAAATGGCATATGATTATATATTTTTGAAAAGTAATTGCTTGTTTCAAACAATTTCTTCGCTGTTGTAGGTTGACCTAACAGTGCAAATAGTTGACCAAGGAAGATTTTCCTGGGTTGTTCATTTTTTTAAGGGCCATCAAAGTGAGTTTTACTATTGTGTACCCTGATTGTAAACAAAAAACTTAACGTCTTACCAAATGACATTTGTGCAGCGGCTGGACTCAACCCTCCAACCAGGTAATACACAGTGACATGACGTATCCAATATACAGCGACACCCTCTACTACAATAATTATAATTTGGTGTAAGATAAATATGGACTTGACTTACAGGCTATCCCACTAGGGATGCTGGTTCCAGTGGTGGTGACTCCAAACTTGATGGTTTGTAAGGGGTTGATTCTCTTTATAGATAACTGGGCACGGATCTCGTTTTTTTGTAGAATGTTGATGTCAATTTCCCGGATGACCTCGTCGGCAGTTGTTTCGCAATCCTTAATATAGAAGACGATGTAGTGCATGAGACAATACATCTCGTCCCCGGTAATCACCTTTGAATCAATTAAAACATTCAGAAGTTCATTAATTGTCAGATATGAAGCGTTGAACTGCGTAATTTCATGGAGTGTATGTTAGTTGTCGTTTTTTTTTCCACAGTGACGACAATAAAACATCCTCAATGTTTTTGTTTTTTATAACAAGGAGCTCAGTTAAATACGCGTAATACCTTTGCTTTGAAGCATTTTAAAGAATAAAGATAAACAGGGAAAAGAACAAAAAGTTCTGTTTCCCGCGTCATATCTGAGTAAGTAACCATAATCAAAGCAATTCATAACGGAAACGTGCATTGACATACAGGGAGCAGTAATGTGAAGTTTCGAGAAAAAAACACCACACTTTTGTAATGCTCTACTGTTCAGACGCGAGGCCTGCTTTCAACACTCCATTAACCGAAAATTAAAGGTAATAACTTCTTTATGAAGAATGCATGAAAACGAGAGAGAGAAAGAGAGAGGGTGAAAAGAGAGATAGAGAGGACGAGAGAGAGAGAAGATAGAGAGAGAGAGAGAAAGAGAGAAAGAGAGCGAGAGAGAGAGAGAGAGAGAGAGTGAAAGAGAGGTAGAATGAGAAAGAGAAAGAGGGGAGAGAGAGCCAATATTGAAAACGAGTGAAATATATGTACACGTATTAGCTGTAATTGTTTGTGTTCACAAATTATTACACACGTGATTAAATGTTCAATAATAATGTCAAAAATATTATTAAGTTGTCTATACATTACATTGAACATTTCTTAATCATGACGATTTTATCTAAATGTTGGTTTTGCATTCTCCACTATTCATTGTTTAACACTCCTGTTAATCTTACCTTTCTTACTTTTACACCATTTTTCGAACAAGCCTCCAACGTCACGTCTGAATCTGTGACCAATGTCACCAAGGTGTCTCGGGTCTCCAAATCAAATCCTACCCACTCCTCGTGATCCTTAATCATCTTAGAATAAGGGAAGAAAAATAAATATTCAAGGGAGTGTAGCATGACGAGACTACATGCAATATCCGTGGCCTGACTCGGCGGCATTCGGGTATAATACGACTACGCAGGAGCGTGCGCAGGGAGTGTGTGTGTGTGTGTGGGGGGGGGGGGGGGGGTAGGTGTTTTGTGTTCAAACACCTCCCTCAATGCTTCTGTCAGTGGCGGATCCAGAAAAAGGGGCGGCGCCCTTACCCCCCCCCCCACCCCTTTACCAAAACAAAGAAAAGTTAAACAAGCTTCTTCTTTGTTTTTGCTCAAGAGGGGGTTGGGTGTTGATTAAATATATATATATATATATATACACTACCCGCCACCTGCCCCCTCCCGATATTTTTCTTCACGAATTTGGCAAAGAAAACAAAAATTAGTGGCATATGTAACGTTGTATCATCCGCTCGATCTAACTTGCGTGCATGAAAAGGTAAAGTTTTCAAGAAAGTGTGTTTCTGTCTAGCGTTGGGATGCCCGTAATTCACTTGGGTAACCTTTCAAATAATATTATACAAACAAATAATATGCACTTTCTCTGTACTGTTGTCGGAAAGACATAGTCATCCAATACAATCTCAACATTTTTAAGTGGGAGCAAAATGGCGGCGTGTGCACTCGAGCACATCTCCCAGTACTTTCAACGGCCACACGTCCATCTGTGCATTATACATTGGGGTAAGCGTTTAACGTATTTAACAGTTATGTGCCCGACCCATGAACTCAACGCTGTGTGTTGTGGTCTACTTCTTTTATGAGACAAGTCCAAGAAAGCGTTTCCATATGCATGCCCCTCCCCCGCTTATTATCTGGCTGGCTTATTCGTCGCCAAAGATTTTAATTCGAATGTGCCCCCCCCCCCACAAAAAAAACAGTGGTCATTACCCCCCCCCCCCCCCCTATTATTTATTGCAATGACGAAATCGTCATTGCCTTGTTTTCTTTCACATTCTGCCCCATTAGTATACTTATCTTTATTCTTATCGTCCGGAAATCCCATTCGTTTTGCACACATTGCTTGTTATTCCTAGTTAGGTACTTTCCTCAAGTCCTTTTCTTTTCAAATTGTGTAGGCATCATCTCTAGCATCTTATCCAGGTCACTACATTCCTTGATTATCAAAATAACTCATGCATAACCGTCCAGGCGCCATTTTGTCCGTTTCTGGCCCATTTTAAGGCCTTTCTTTCTTCCTTCCTATCTCCACTATCCTAAATCCTACAAACTTTTAACAAATTAGTCTAAGAGATGTTCTTTTATCTGCGACACATAACCTGGCCTTTAAAATGCCATCTTCGTCATCGAAATTCGAATCTGAAACCGACTCCGTCAAAAATCTTTAAAATTCTTGAAAAATGGACCCCTAAAAATCTAAAACTGCCATAACTTTCTCAAATAAATTCCGTTTTGTTTTTAAATCTAACAGTATCTTTATCTCATAATTGCGCATAGCCATGCCAAATTTCACGCTCCAATGGCTATGGCAAATATAAATAGCGCCTTCTAAAGTTCTGGGAATTGGCTTTCTTTCCGTGGCCGTATCTCAATTATGGCTTGGCAAACCCATACTCTTTTTTTGATATAGTGACTTGAAACTATGCCCTTTCCAGCCATGAACAAAATTATATACCCTAACACTGACCAAATTTGAGAAAATTGCCCTCCAAAGAAATAACTTGAACTTGCTCTCAAATTACGATCCTTATGTCTACGTCAATGAATCTTGGCAGACACATGTATCCATACACGTGACAACTGTCTGTCAAGTTTGGTAAAGTTTATTAACGTCAGCACAAAGTTATCGCTAAAAATGATGAATTTAGTATGCTTACGTAATAGCGAGTTTAATGCGTGCAATACATTGCGCACAGATGACAATGGTGTCAAACTGACCGCAATGACGTGCCCTTTCGAATGATACCAAGTATGGTATATGTTAACACACAGAATTGTAAGTAAATCGCTTTTGAAAATTGAGAAATAACTTCAGCTTGCTCTCAAATTACGATCATTATGTCTACGTCAATGAATCTTGTCAGACACATGTATCCATATACGTGACAACTGTCTGTAAAGTTTGGTAAATTGTATTGAAGTCAGCACAATGTTATCGCTAAAAATGATGAATTTACTATGCATTACGTAATAGCGCGTTTAATGCGTGCAATACATTGCGCGCAGATGACAATGGTGTCAAACTGACCGCAATGACGTGCCTTTTCGAATGATATCAAGTATAGTATATGTTCACACAGAAAATTGTGAGTAAATCGCATTTGAACAAGGGTCACTATACGAATTTTGCTGAGTTTCCGCCACGTTATAACACGTATCGGCTATGACGTCATTTTTTCAGACTGCTTTTTGCCCCCCCCCCCCCCCCCCCCCTACCGTCCCTTTTTTCCTTGCAATTCTGTAAGAGTATTCTGGCTGGCTAAACGAAGCCGGAATTTTTTAATTCGTCAAGGGAGCCATGTTAGACGCCATTTTATAATCTGCATGATTGTGTTAGTATGGTCGGCCGTTTGTGCCAAAGCACGCGTCACCACATGTTCATCATGCACCAAATCTCACTGATTTTGCATGCAGTGCTTGCGAGCCCTTTCTAGGTGTTTTCCTCTAATCCAATTATCTTCATAATTTGTAGGCGTAGTCTCTAGCATTCCTTCAAGGTCACTAAATTGTTCGTTCTCCGGAAAACCGCATGCGTGACCGTCCAGGCGCCATTTTGTCCGTTTCGGGCCGTTTTGGTGACCTTTCTTTAGCCCTACTTATCCTCACTATCACAGGAGCTACAGATTTATATACTGCAGTAGATTTTTTTTTACCCCCCCCCCAAAAAAAAATAAAAATAATAATAATTAAGAAACGCACAAAAACATACTGGGCATCATCATGCCCCCTTCCCCCTCCCCCCCCCCTTCCCCCCCAAAAAAAAAAAAAAAAAAAATCGAATTGGCCCACAGTGATCTGTGTATAATAGGCTCATGTTGTCTGGCCTACAATACCAGGATTTCATTATTATATGATAGTGTTTGGCACATGTCATTTTGAACATTCAGTGTAAGTTTCGCTGGTTTCTGTGAGAATTTATTTTCTATATTAACCAGAGCTCAAGTTTAGCTTTAAAACTTTAACTGCGTGCAGTGCATATTTCATAATGCACTCGCAAGCATTACACGCTAACACATATCTTATTTTATGTTCCCATATTGTACTTACCCTGGCAAATGGGAAGCCACTCAGCTGATGGTAGAAACTTATTTTGACTGGCATAGGCTTTCTCGATTTCCATCGCCTTGGAAGGAAGCCCATGAAACCGATGACCTTTTCCATGTCACCTAATATCACCTGGATTTAATAAAAACACGATCGCAATTATCTCCGAAATATCAAACTCAAGGGCAATTTACTCTCTAATATGTCCCATACAAATGTTCTCATCACGTAATATCTTATCGTCATGTTCTCACATTTAAAAATATGATAAACATTTAGGCTATTAAAAGTGCCTTAGGTTGCTTTTTCAAAAGTTGTTCATTTCGTGTTGAAACACAAATATATACATTTCAGGAAAACAGGTTATTCTTAAATGAAAAAGACTAAACAAAGAAGCTCCATGATAAATCGTGTTCCGGAACTCAATAACAAAAAATATGTCTACCTCTAGTATTGGCTATCCTCTTTAGAAAGGCCACATTGTCTATTATGGTCATATATTTCGTCTCCCTCGTGGGAGAAAGACGAAGAACCTGTCTACAAAGGCCACCTGTTTTTTTTCGTTTCTTTTTGATGGACTTAATATATAGTTTTTTTTAACCCTAAAAGGCCGGGCTATTTGAGGTCTTAATACGACTGGGGGGGGGGGGGGAGGGTGATCTCTCTCTCTAGTTCTATCCTTACAAAGATGACGTGGTGGAGTGGTTCATTAATTTGAATTTCAAGCAAAAGGTTCAAATACCCGCTTCGCACTAATGCCCTTTGTTAAGACAAAACATAAATCTATAATATCGTATTTTTTTAAATGTATTATTACTCTCCTTATTATTAGTATCATTAGTATTATTGTCAATTTTTTTTCTTCATAATATCATCAACATTTTTTTCCTTTTTACTGCCTTCTTCTTCTGTTTTTGTTGTTCCGTTTGATTATAATAGTGATATAGACAAGAATAATGCTAAATCTAATGATAATAACATAGATTCTAGCAATGATACAACTAAGAAGTAATAAAACTTTGATGAACATAAATTTGTTAGTGCTGCTTTTCTTGAACTTATAAATGTGTTTGACGGTATACCCCATGAATTGCTTTTGTTCAAAATGTCGTACCTTGGAATTCATGAAGCTCAGTTGAATTGATTTGAGCATTACGTGGCAGGCAGAAAGCAATGTGTATTTCATAAAGGAAAAAAAAGTGTCCTTCTCTCCGTTCGAACAGGAGTCCCACAAGGATCCATTCTAGGATCATTTTTTTTTCTTCTTTATGTATGGTATCTAAAATCTAAATATTAATCTACATACAAAGCTCTCACTTTTATGCGGACAAAAAAGCTGTATTTAACTTCAGTTTCGATGTGAGGATAGTGCAGTCAATGTTACATTCAGGCATAAATAAGCTCAGGAAATTCTTTTTTTTTTAAAGATAATGGGATGACTGTTCGAGGAAAGGTTGAGTTATTCTTTCAGACCTTCAAAGTGCATGGTTATTGCTCTTATTTTTATTTATGACATTTGTAGTGCCCTTTTAGAACCTGAAGTTGCTATGAAGGTAATTTTAGTCCCAGAAATGTGTGAAATTGAGCCAATACGATCATACCTGTTCAGCTGCACTTTAAAAAAAAATATGGTGACCGTTAATGAATCAATTAATTAATAATAACAATACGCGGGCCGAATGGTTATTATCAACAACACGAATAGGCCAACAAAAAGCCAACGTCGGTATTGGCTGGAATAAAACGTACAAGGCGCTAACACGTTCTTTCAACGGCTGGTTCAAATTATAGAATATTTGTGGGGCACCACAAATATTATACATCGTTACATTTATGGATATTTCAGCTGTCCCTGAACCGATTTTGATTTAAAAAAAAAATGATTTTGTCATTTAAATTGTATGTTCTTTCAAATTTGACACTCAGTTTTTCAATACCTCAAACACGAATTATTTTGTGTAGCGCCGTCTGCAACATAACTCAACTTTCCCCTTAACTCAGACAAAGCAACAAATTATGTTCCTTTCATCCCGTCGGAAAAGACGCACTCATATTGCTCCGGTTGTCTCATTTTCGCTCGCTGGACGTTTATAGCAGACGACAATCGGCGGATTAGACGACACTTGGTAGTGAATTTGTATGTGAGATTGCTTTGCTAAATATAACATACAAGAACATTTTCCATATCTTTAAACTATCATTGATATCTGACAATTAAACAGTTATTAAAATAAACCTACCAAACTACATAATACAATGAAATACTTGACTTAAAGTAGGGGAGTTTGATGTGGTGCACGGGGTGGTGCACAATTGCATCCCTCTGTACATAATCGAATAGTCCATGGCGATCATAAATATTCATGTTTTTGCTTACCTCGGCAAAATGTTTGCTTATCTTCAATGGAACAATTACGGTGGGGGGTTGGATGAAATGGACATAATGAACCGATCAGAACTAATCTATTATAATTCATGCTTCTTATACTTCGTGTGCTTGACCTAAAACCTTAGAATCGCGTGGCAAACTGAGTCCAAAGTTCGACTTGTTTCACATGTGTTATGTAGGCAATGGCGAGCTTGCAACCTATTTTGATCAAATTACGGTGAGTGAACTTTCAAAAGTCAACGGGACATGAGGGTTCCAATGAAAGAGCTAGTGTCAACGTACGTCGGGGTCGATGTGCTTTTCGTTTAAACAAAAAATGAATTTTTAACGATTTTGGGGGTAAAATTCCATAGGCTAACATGTTAGGCTGCTGACTCTGACGATAGGGGGCGTTGTCAAATGAGCCTAAACGGAGCAATATGTTTAATTTTCAGATATATATGAATGGTCAACTACTAAAAACTTCACTAGACTTTAAACATCTTGGTGTAATTCTTGAACACAATTTTAAATGGGCATTTCAATTTGTTGAAGTAGTTAAGAAAATTTACGATTTATTGCATGTATACAAACAATCAAGTGTTGTTTATATATTGAAATTTGAATCAATTGTATTCTACACTCGTATGTACTCAATGTACATCCGTACATTGACTAATGTTGTACTGTTTGGGGCTCTTTAACAAAAAGTATAGTTTGAGATGTCAAAACAAATACGCTCGAGAGGTTTGGATGCTGACTATAATGCACCATCATTGGGAATTCTTTGCTCACGTAAATGGTAGCCAATTGAACAAAAAATAAACTTTCATTATTTGTTATGGTGTACAATTTATTGCACAACCTTGCCCAACAATACCTCTTTATATACAGTGCGTCCCAGAAAAAACGAAACCGAGAACTATCGATGTTTTATCATGACTTAATCACAATTATGACTAATAAATGACACATATTAGGAAAGCTTAGATTCTCCTCTTTCATTTGATGGAACTCATATGATGCATATTCCACGCATAAGTGATTAAAAGCGATTTGAAGAGAGGAAACACAAAAGTCATTTGGCGGGCGGTATCTGAATTTCAAGGAGAAAATCACACTTCTAGAAAGTTCAATTTATTCCCTTTCATATGACACCTCAATCAGGAAAAATGAGCCAGGAATAACAAAGTTATGTTGGTTTAAATTAAGGCTTGCATTTCCATAATTTGATCAAACGAGTTCGTTTTCACTGGCTGCCTGCCGTAGCAACTAACAGAGTTGACAAAAGACTTAACTCCGTTTCGTTGACGATCAGCCATGCACAAAGAAGACGAAAGACCTGATGCATGGCTGTTCTTCAACGAAACGGAGTAACGTCTTTTGTCAACTTTGTTAGTTGCCTGCCGTAGCAGTGAAAGCCAGTGAAAACGAACTCGTTTGATCAAATTATAGAGATGCAAGCATTACTTTAAACCAACATAACGTTGTTATTCCTGGCTCATGAAAGGGCAGAAATTGAACTTTCTAGAAATGAGATTTTCTCCTTGAAATTCAGATACCGCCCGCCAAATGACTTGTCGGTTTCCTCTCTTAAAATTGCTTTTAATCACTCATGCGTGAAATATGAATCATATGAGTTCCATCAAATGAAACAAATGAAAAAAGAGGATCTAAGCTTTCCAAATATGTGTCATTTATTAATTATAATTGTGATTAAGTTATGATAAAACATCAATAATTCTTGGTTTCGTTTTTTTTCTGGGACGCACTGTATAGGAGACCCTACACATATTAAACGAAAAACTTTATGATAGCAAGACATGGTTTGAGGGTGGCAAATTTTCCATGAAAGTGTTGTCAAATGACATTAGCGCCCGGTTGGGACTCCAGCCGCGAACCTAGTATGATCAATCGTCCGGTTGACGTATCTACTACACCAGGACACCTAGACAAGTTTCCAGGGACACGATACTGCTTCAGTAGCAGACTATAGTAGCAGACTATAGAAGGACTACCTCCTCGAAATACTCGTAACAATATACCTACCTGCACTTGCTAGAGAAAAGATGGAGTAGCAGGCAGTGTCTACCTTACGAACGCAATCCCGTTGGCCGGTTCCACCTCGGAGAAACAATGACTGGATGATTCGATGCGTTTTGATGAAGTGAGCTCTCTCTCGACGTTAGCGCGCTCGAAATTCATGAAACAAGAAAAGCCTCAACGCACAAATGAGATAACAGCTTCGTTTCACGAGACCGTGTTACACCCACAAATGTAATAACGCCCACAAATGTAATAACACTTTACCCACAAATGTAATAACACCCACAAATGTAATAACACTTTACCCACAAATGTAATAACTTCACCCACAAATGTAATAACCACATTACCCACAAATGTAATAATTTTGAATCACCCACAAATGTAATAATGACTTTACCCACAAATGTAATAAATTTGAAATGATATTTTGTCGAATTTGTTCAAAACTAAAACCCTGTAATAAAGCATGGGTATAGCGCGCAGTCTTTACTCCAGACACGGTTATTTCAAAAATTTAAGAAATCTTCAAAACTGAGACCGCACAATCCTTTTCCTGTAGAATAACATGAGAATCGAGCGTAGTCTTTCCTCCAGACCCGGTTATTCAAAAGTTTAAAAAAAATATATAAAAAAAACATTCAAACTAAGACCCCACCATCTTCCAAACTAAGACCCGTTAATAAAGCATGGGTTTAGAGCGTAGTTTTTCTTCCAGACCCGGTTATTTCAAACTTTTTAAAAATCTTCAAAACTAAGACCCCATCATCTTATTCCTGTAGAAGAACACGAGTGTTGAGCGTAGAGAGAGAGAGAAATGAAAAGAGAGAGAGAGAGGAATAAAGAGGAAGAGGAGGGGAGGATAGAGAGAAAGAGAGATAGAGAAAGAAAAATGAGAAGGAGAGTGGGAGAGAATAAGGTGGATTGAGAGAGGGAGAGAGAGAGAGAGTTGTAAGGAGAGGGAAGGAGAGAGAGAGAGAGAGATAGAGAAAGAAAGAGAGAGAGAGAGAAAGAGAGAGAGAGAGAGAGAGGGGGTGGTTGTGACAGTTGTTTCAATATACCCAATATTGTACGAATTTTACCAAGCACTTTGTAGACTCTGGGCAAAGGAGAAATACGTAATAAATTAACCACACGGTACACTGGCTGGCTTACAAACAAATTAAAATTGATTCTATGCTGGGGGTGGAAGGGGGGGGGGGGGGGGGTCTACTTTGAGTCTGTCCTTTTATTGATTCTTGAATTATGAATATCAATAATAATGTTACCATTGTCCCTGTCTTTTGTGTACGCTCCCTAGGTCCCCCCCCCCCTTTATCCCCTTCTCTTACCCCCTGTACAACCTTCGCGTGGGACCAAAGCCTAGGAACATCGTCAATCATGTTCGAATGCTCTCTTACTATAGTCATTATTGATCATTGTTCCAAAACTTTAAAGATAAGGTAGGGTTCTGCGACAGGTGGAAAATAAGTCGGGAGTTCCTTTAATAATTTCATGTTTGAGTGAAAGAGTATCGTATAAAAAGTCCACTGAAAAGGGGGATGGCTCTTTAATTGCCCTCATATTTTAAGTAGGAACGTAACAACTAAATGTTATAGACCAAGCTGTCATGCCACGTGTTAGTGTAGTCCCATATACACATTTCTGTGTATAATGCATGTGACCTCAATGAAGACTGAGTCAGTATCTTATCATTTCAATTCAAACCCCTCACAGCATAATATACCAATACTTCTTATGTTGAAGTATAACACGTTCTTTCATCGTTGTTTTCTGAACTCGATTTTCCATTCGATTGATCAATAATATCAGTGGCCATTGTTTATTCACCCCCTCTGAGGGTGATTCTAGTATTCTGTAAAAGGGATGAGAGAGGGAAAACCAAGGGAAATCCCCCTCCCATCCCCACCCGAAAGAAATGAATAGTTGTTGATAGCAACCGTCGACCTCCTGACAGGATGGAAGGACCAACGCGAATATGGCGCAAAGCCCGCAATATGGCGCGAAGCCCCCGAAAACAAAATAATTGGCATATGCTTGTAATACTGCTTGGAACTGATGGAGTGGTTTTATTTCATAATCTGTTGAAGGAAAATCAAACCGTAACTAGTATAAATGAAAGCAAACAGGGAAGCAAACTGGTGACGGTTTGAATGAAATTGTACAAAACATACGGTTTGGCTCTTCGAATTGGCCGAATCAGTAATGTTAGTGTAAAGTAGTGTTGCACCTTTTACCCATTTGTTTAAACATACACAAAATAACTCAAATGTATTTTTTTCTTCGAAACGTATAACTAGGAGAGGAGCTGTCAAATGTTGTTATCCATATTAAATTGTGTATTTAAATTTTACTTTCCTAAAAACTATTATTATTTTTTACTTTCCTAAAAAACTTTGTGCAATAAATTTAACTTATTACCAAGGCATGTAAATATTGTAAATCGATGATTTACTTCTAATGAACAAACCTATCTTTTATCTTTCCAAATTTGAGTTTTTAATTTGAAATATAATCTTTTGCAATTTCTCATCTTGTCTTTAGATGTCTACAATGGTTTTAACAATTAAATAATCGCTAAACTCCTGATATAATTTGAACTACCCATTTTTCTAAAACTCACATTTGAACTCTTTGGTTTTTGATATTTTATTTTATTTTTTATTTTTTATTTATGCCAATCTATGTTCATTGCAATTGATATGTATAATTTTTGTAATTTTGAGTGTTTTTATCTGTGAATTGTTTCGCAATTCAGCCTTCTACGGCTGCAAATATATATTTTAATAAACCTTTAATTGAATTGAATTGAGTAGCGCCCCAAGTGAGAAGGCTCTTGGAATAAGAAGTGCAAATATGGAAACTAATGCTATATTTGTACACGACAAACGTAGAAGAACTCCTTGTATACGTCACAATCCGATGACAAACATGCTTATTTGAAAATTTCATAGATTTAGTGATCTCATTTCGAAAGTCCTCTTGTTCTTGGTCCAATTTATTTCAAACTGTTGCCATTGTGTTTTGTTTTCTTCTTCTACAAACCTATAGATCCTATGCTATGTTTAGGTCTCCCCTCTGCTCTTCGTATCATGTCTGTAATTGTATCTGTCGCCCCTCCCCCGCTCAAACATAAATGAATAATATAGAGTACAGTGTTTATCTCCTTGTTTTATAAAACATCCGTTAAAATGTATGATTTTGTATTACAACCCAAACTTATTAATTTAACAAAGAAGAAGAACTACTAAATGCATTTATGAGAATTTAAATATTTTTTCTTAATATGTTAGTTGCTTTGGTAATACCTGAAATATCTGCGTTTTCCAGGGATGACAATTTTTTTTAAATGTTTGACATATATGAGTTAATTTGTGTGCATCGATGCGTTAGTTGTTCTTGTATCATAAGAACATGTTCATTATTTTAAGAGATACAAGACTGGAGGAAACAAATGTAGACTTGACAAGTACGTATTTTGCATTAAACAGCCAAACGTGGAATAGAATTAAAGTAGAATTTTTGTATTGCAGCCATTATGACGAACACAGAGATTATTAATTATGTTTTACTATATCAAAGGACAGGAGCAAGACCTCATTGTACAGGGTACTTCAAGTTGCATTGTCGAAGGATCATTTGCTGTTTTGTCTTTTTTGTAGTAAAACTATTTGTGTCTGATTGTGTTTTTGTTTTAAAACCGAGTATGAAAGACGATTCATTCTTATTGTTTTTCGAGCGATTTACCAAGCTTTTAGAAGCTATGGTTAAGTTCATACGTCACCCTTTTTTAGAATTAAATGAATCAGTAAAGTCTCCACAAAAATAATAACAAAATATTTATCGTGCATCGATTGAAGATCATTTTATTGAAAATAAGAAATTATGAACAATCGGAGACCCTTTTAAAAGAAAATGTTCGATCTTACACAAATGAAGAGTTTCATTCCAAAAGGAGCTAAATCCACTTTGGGTACTTCTGAGTAAATTGCCTTTTTTTAATTTCTACACTTTCCCTTCAGTCATGTACCTTTATGCTGTTATATATGTTAAAGGTGTCAACCTGGACCAATATTATATGATTTAAAAAAGTCTAGAAGTTATTTCTGATTTTTATTAATTTTTAGATTTTTATTTTTCTTGGATTTAGCTCCTTTTGGAATGAAACATAATATTGTACCTAAATATTTTCTCAATAAAATCACTGAAATTTATTTAGATTTAGTAGCAAACCTTTCCTTTCAAATGATAACAGTGAAAATCACATCTAAAAATACCTTTTGAAAAGAGGGGAAAAAACATATCTCAGTTTCATTCCAAAAGGAGCTAAATCCGTTTCATTCCAAAAAGAGCTAAATCCATGTTTCATTCCAAAAGGAGCTAAATCCACAAATTTTAATAATTTAGAAAAAATCAGAAATAACTGGTAGATTTGGTTTTCTTATCATATATTATTGATCCAGGGCGACACCTTTAACATAAATAATAACATGAAGGTACATGGCTGAAGGGAAAGTGGAGAAACAAAAAAGGTGATTTACTCACAAGTACCAAAAATGGATTTAGCTCCTTTTGGAATGAAACCAATTTGGATTTAGCTCCTTTTGGAATGAAACATGATATTGTAACTAAAAATGTTCATACTTTCTGGTGAAATTTTAGAATGTGATATCGTGCATTTTGTCCCCATGTAGGAAACCGTTATTTTAAGACAAAAAACTCACTTTTGATAACATATGGATTTAGCTCCTTTTGGAATCAAGCTCTTCAAATATAAAACACTAGTAATTTAATAATATTATATATCATGGCTATAAAGAAATGTTTGTGTTTGTTTGAGGTGGAAAGCAAAAATAAATGAGATTACAATACGCTGAACTAAGTCTTGTTTAATAAGTCAAACTGTTTAGTTAAACTGTCATTAAGTTTGAAAAATCATAATCAATTATCAACATTTCTTTCAAAAACAGGCTTTCCTGAGCTCTTAAGAACAAGAACTGTCTCCGAATAACATTTAAAAGAAATTCCCAAGTTTGAATATGATTTCCCATGTCTTTATTGCCAAGCTCATGCCAATAAATAATTAGACCAAAACGAACTCGGACCACTCACATTGTCGAAAAATACAAAAATACTATAACTCTTATAATATTTATTATTATTATCATTGTTTTTATTATTATTGATATAAATATAACTGTTGCTATTTTTATAATTATTGTTACAATTATTTCATTGTTGTTATTAATGTTCTTATTATCATTATTGTTATTATATTATTAGTGTTATTATTGTGATTTACATTGAAAGGGAATCATCACAAGGACTCAAATCATCTCTGAATACTACAAATCAAAACCTCTTAATTATACATTTCAATTGCAAGTTATTGCAATAGCTAAAGCAATTGTCAACTTAAATGTTTTTATAAAAACGCTCTATTCACTGGTTGTCAATTTGTGTTTTGTAAATGTACCAAATATGTCGTTTAAAAAAGGCATCATTTAAAATATAATCAATAACGCAATACAAATTAAACTCAACTGAAGCCAATGATTTTAATGTGGGTTTAATCTGAAAAGATTCATAGAACTAAACGAACATAAAGATAAAGGAAAAATAAAAAGCATAGCACTAATAAACATTACTTCTTGTCAATATATATTTGGATAATAGAGCCTTTTAGGTGATCTATATATGTATACAGCGGTGATTCTGTACTTTAAATTGACATTTTGAGATCACATCATGTCTTTTCGATTACAAAGTATGCTGTATATACACTGTTGGTCATAATGGTGGAATAATTATTTTTACCCCAGTTTAGGGAAGGATTTAATTTTTTTTTTTATTTCTAATAGATCTAGATAATGGCATACATTCTCAGATTTTATTGAATATTAATTTGCGAGTGTTTTTTTTTGCGTGACTGCTAAAATCATATGTGTGCTACTATGCTAATCAGCTAGGGAACTTACGTCCTTAAATCATAATTGACATTAATGAGGATTAATGCCTCACAAAAGGGCACTAATATAGCTGATCGACACGATTTTTATCCTGGGACCTCACAGTAACGAGGCCATTGCTTAGCCCCTGAATCATGACTGTACGCAGTGTTTGCTAGGGTACGCGGCCGCCCCCACAAATCCCCCAAAACGAAGAAAATGCAATAAATTGTCAAAAATTCATTGCATTCCCCCCGGCCCCCCACAGGAAAAATTCCTCTGTGTGACCATGCCTTGAATAATAATGCATGGCCCTACAGAGGATTTTTTCCTGTTGGGGGCCGGGGGAAAATGCAATTAATTTTTGACAATTTATTGCATATTCTTCGTTTTGGGGGATTTGTGGAAGGGGCCGCGTACCCTAGCAAACACTGCGTACAGTCATGATTCAGGGGATAAGCAATGGCCTCGTTACTATGAGGCCCCAGGTTAAAATCGTGTCGATCAGCTTTATATTAGTGCCCTTTTGTGAGACATTAATCCTCATTACTGTCAATTATGACTTAAGGACGTAGGTCCCTTAGCTGATTAGCATAGTAGCACACATATGATTAAGCAGTCACGCAAAACAAACACTCGCAAATTAATATTCAATAAAATCTGAGAATGTATGCCATTATCTAGATCTATTAAAAATAAATAATTTTTAAAAATCCTTCCCTAAACTGGGCTAAAAATAAATATTCCACCATTATGACCAACAGTGTATATGCATATATTTATATCCCTACATGGTACATCAACCATAAATCATACCAAACTGGTATATTAACCCTAACCCTAACCCTTACCTTAAATTCTAAACATTATAACAAATCAAACTAATGACTAATGATTACAACTTTTGTTTCTTGGGAAGCCTTAAAGTTTCATTTGCCTGCAACCGTATGTCGTTAAAAGGACACAAAATTATCCTGCAAATGACAATGTCTACTTAATGGCTCACTTTTCACTCCAAATGTCAGTCTAACGGCGCCTTAATTAAAATATTAATATTTTATATATACATGTATACGTATATCAACCTTTACACAAGGAGGAACTTTGATAAAGCTACGCACCATTATTATCTTATTTTCATTTCTCTCCATTGTGTATTTCATTTCAAAGAGAGTCGCCAATGTTCATTGCATCTGTCAAATTATTTTAATTTTACAAATGCACAAACAAACTCACCATATAACCCCACCAAAACACACACAAAATATATATACAGAACCTCTCTCAGAACCAAAACATAACAAAACTTTGTTTGGGAATCACTCAATAATTTGAAATAATTTGCCAATAACAAGTACATCATTGCAAAGCTCATTTTCTCCTCTTTCGATGGACACCTTAACCATGATCAAGAAATTACGCATGACCAATTAGAGATAGTATGAACAAGAAGTTTCATCAACCCAGGATAAGCGAATGACTGCTACATTTGGTTCATTTTGCTTTTTATAAGGAAAAAACAATTATTGAATTATTTATCATTGAAAATACAGATCATTTAAAGGCGAATAATCTCTACTTTCAATTAGCGCCGTATTAATATTGGCTCCAAATATTACATTTGTAAAGAGATTTGCAAATATGTATATATATGGTTTACAAGTTGAAATACTAAACTCTCTATTGACATGAAACCGATTTGTGAGTAGATTACTCAACGCAGCCTCAAATGCTCACTGAAATTGGTGCACGCCAGAAACCAAGTCTAACTTGGGTTCCCCGTGAGCGGTTTCATGTTATTTAATTTTCTGTAAATTCCTAATCCCGTCGTCTATATACAAAATATGTAAATAAAATGTGATATAAACATTAAATTTCGTTATTTTTAAATGATAGTAATAAAAGCAAATACAAAGTCTGGCTTTATTATCCAGAATTATACTTAAGTGGATATAAGATACCCACAACTGAAAGCATAAATAACCAAACTAAATGCTTATTTATTGAATATATGAACAAAAGCCATGCTAAGTCTCGAAACAGCCTTCCATCCACACTTCTACACCAAACATATCTATATGTCATCAACATTTATTTCAGATAACCATAAAACGCTGGATAATTGTGGTGATTGGAAAATTTAGTTATACACGACTACCCAAGTCACTTCGACGCAAACTTGTGACACTTCAAACTTTAGGAATAGATTGTAGAAAAGTATAAGAATTATCATTTTGTTAAGGTTTATTTATTTGCATCGTTAATATAAACACAAATATAAGATGTTACGAACAATTCAGTTACCCTCGACCAGGGTGTTAGATGACAGAATATCTTCATTTGTTAAGTGTGATTTGAATTTGATGTATGTTTTTGATTGATTACGTTTTTGGTTATTGTTTTGTGTCAACTCTAATTTAGTTTTTATCAAATTTTACTTATTTTTAAAAAATGTATATGTTTATTGTGTATCCATTTACATGTACAATGTAAATATTACGAATTTCCATTATTAAATGGATAAGAAATATGAACTTTATGTCAAATGACGGGTTTCATTCCTTAGAATATAGTTTATTGTTATTATTAATATGCTCTCTTAATTCTTTAGAACTCGGATACTTTCTCGGATGCACTGGGGGTTCTAGCTCTTGTAGTGTTACTGTGGGTTCTGGCTCCTGTGGTACTATTGGGGGTTCTGGCTCCTTTGGTTGCATTGTGTGTTCTAGATCCTGTATTTCCATAGGGGGTTCTGGCTCCTGTATTTCCATAGGGGTTTCTGGCTCTTGTGGTTTCACTTCCACTAGTTTTGGTTGATCTGATTGTGGGACTGTTTTAGGAAAAGAATGTGCAAGATATCTGTATATAAATATATATTCACATTTATAAACCTATACATCTCTGTTAATGTCCACTTTTCGACATAAAATGAAGTACATGTATATAAAGACGACAAATGCTTGCGAATACAAAACAAACTTGTTTTTTTAATATAAACATAAATCATGTTTATAACGTAGTTGTGCACATATTAGTCTGCTCTGTTAAAAATATCTACAGCATTCAGCGAAACTTCAAATTATCGCCCGTATGGTGGTGAAATGATGAAGCTCTATGGGCGAAAATTCTAACTTACTGACGGTTCAAGACATCATTTACTTATTTTCACCTGTATATATAATATATATATACTTGTATGTGTTTTGTACGTTTATGCGACAGAGCTTCACATCAACTTTTTAGATGACAGTCTAGATTTGAGTTATAAAAGTCTGTATAGATGATTATTATTATTATTATTATTTTTTTTTTTTTATATCTAAGGAATTGTGGAGGTCCGTTGAGTTTTAGATATCCATGTACAACTAGCGCTTGTAACTGCCGAGCGCTCGCTGGTATATATACATATGAAATATATGCTATTTACAAGGCTGTTGATAAGGGAAGGATGCATTGTTGTCTGGTACCCCATTTCCCCATTCTTTTTAGGGGTAGGGTTGCTCCATGTTCTCTTGTATCTACGACAACATGCATATAACTAAAACAACTTATTTTACCTTTGAAGGTTTGCCTTATCTCAATGTCAGCCATGCATTCGTCCTGGAGAACACGTAATCGGCTGTTAACTTCATTCGTTTCTTCGCCAGTGTAATCCAGCTCAAAATCAAGACATTCATAGGAAACATCTTCCATGGTCTCGGTTTCAAGCATCTTCAAATATGAACACAAAAATGATATTTTAAAGAAAATGAAAATAATAACAAAAACGATAATAGTTTTGAAAACTGGTCACAACAGATACAGGCTTGCATTTTGGAAGGAAAAGCGATGCATTATTTAAATTTTAAAAACTGTAACCGGCGTGCTGCAAAACATATTGAGGGGTGCCGAGAAAGAAATTCAATTGTTGATAATGTCAAAATCGTAAGGTTTTATTTTTTGAAACCGCTTTGTATTTTCATGAGGAAATGACGTTTTAAAAAGTTTTAAAATGATACTGGGAACGTTTTCAGCCCGTGGAATGCAAAACGATAAAAAGTGTTTAAATTTCAAAGTAATTCGTTACTCAGATTATAATTTGCTATCCATAACATATTTTTGAGGAGAGCTCAAACAGAGAAGGCAATGATGAGAAACAAATACAAATACATGTTTCAATTATTAAATATATTTGTGGCATTCTACCCAGTAGATGGCAGGTTCAAATCCCGCTGGTTCCAAGATTTTTTCTGACTTGTGTTTTTTCAATACAGGTCGATCAATCGACCTTATTGATACAGATCGATCAATCGATCTTATTTACTGGGTGGAATGCCACAAATATATTTAATAATTGAAACTTCTCCCAGGAAGCATTACATTTATAAAAATACATGTTTGTTGTGTACAGGAACACTGGGAGAGTTGTCTCGGTCTACCATTTCTATCCAGTGACCAAATCACCAAATAGAGTTTGGCATAGATACAGTGTTCTCATGTTTCAAACATTCATATTAAACGCTCTTATTAAAGGTCCAATGTATTGATAACTAGCGCCATTATACTCCTCGTATTGGTCTGACTCCATACAAACGAGCTTATTATAGATGTTGAATACTGAGATTGCCCTATAATGCACCAATATGCCTTGTAGAATGACTGTACCTACCGATGCACGAGGTTTAGGATTTCCTTTCACAAATAGCATCTCACATGTGACTTCCGCATCCTGGCCGATTTTCCTCATAGTGAATGTTGTTTCATCCTTAACGCACACGTTGTTCTTCTTCTCCCATTGTGCCCGAAGGCGCTACGGAACGACATAGGGAGGATATAAATTCGTTATTAAACACAAATTGCATGCGTTCATAATGCGATATATCCGTATTTTGTGTTAGGGGTTTATGCATCTACCGATACGTATATGAACAGCCTTGGCAAGGACAGTTAAATTCTATCCTGAACAAATGAAAATATTCATCATTTGTTCCCGAATTTTCCATTTACACTGCGAAAATCGGTGAAACTTGAAAGTTAAAAGAACAAAAAAAAACATTGGAAATGGATTTTTCTATTTCGTTCTTCATTCTGTTCGCCGGAAACACGTTAATGTGAGACAAATCGACGACTTGATGTTGCAGTGAAAATGTATCTAGTCTCTACAAACGCTGGTACGTGGGATAGTACTACAATGCCCCTCTCTCTCTCCCTCTCTTACGAAACTTTGTAACGAAGGAACGAGTTGTGTTTCGAAAACTTGGACAATAAATTGTATTAATTAATCGGCAGAAATATGTATTCATATATATCTTACAGCGTCATTAAACTGACATAAGTAGTTTTAAAAATGAGTAATTAAGCGAACATGGTCATTAGCAAGACATTTTGTGTCCTGTTAACCATTGAATATGTAATTACTGTCCTCTACGTATGCCTGTAGGCGGAGGAAACCGAAATGCATCCTAATAACTTATCATTAATCATTAGTTTAATCATATAGTTATAGTGTTTGGGATTCATGGTTAGTGTTAGCGTTAGGGTAGTATACTAGTTTTTGTTGTTAATGTACCATTACTGGTTATGAAAGATGTCACGTAAATACAACATGTACGTTTATCATTATTATCTACAGTGTGAGTCAAAAAAAAGTTTATACCTAGAAAATTGCTTATTTAAAAAAAAAAATCATCTATGAACAGTACATTATTATACATCTTATGAAAGAGTGTTTTATCCCAAATCCTTTGGTACCATTTTTGTGTTGAATGTGTTCACGCTTGGATGAACAGGAGGCATTGTTTGCGAGAGTGCACAAATCGACTTTAATTGTACTGTTCATAGATGATTTAAACAATAATAAGCAATTTTCTTGGTGTAAACGTGTGCATAGATGCGCGCGTGTATGTGTAGGTTAATGTGTTAGTACTCTTAGTTAGAGTTAAACGAAAAAATGATATTTACTGAAATTATTAATGAATATTACCTTTCCAATTTCACCGAATGGATAGTAAAAGTTCACACGTAAAATTGGCCTTCTGTTCTGGGGCATGCCACATGGGAGAAAGGCTAGTAGTGCAACGCGTTTTCCCTTGCACATGTCATCTTTCATTGAGGCTGTATACAAACCTGGTTCGTCTACATAAAAAATCAGTTTGTCTTTCTCGATTTGCCACTTGGGGGGTGATAGTTCTCGACGAATAACTTGTTTTTTTCCTTTAAAAAAAGACCAAACAAATATTTCAGGTTAGAAGAGGCGGTGTGACACAATGGATCGTCACACGCGCGGGTTTGTAAATCACCTTGAGGAGACCAGCACTTTAACTCATATTCTGCCACAAGGCTGCATGCACGCTACCGTTATAGTGCTTTGTACATGCAAGCGAGCCATTGCTTCGCTGCCTTGTGCATGCTTGCATGCATTCGTAATAGCAGTTATTGTTCATGCTCATTGTACTGTGCTGTATGTTTCGCATGCGCTATTCATAGAACCATCGCGTTAAACATTTTATCTCAAAATAAACTTGGCACGGGGGATTTGGGGCTTGGCACAATGGGGATTACCCCTGTGGCATGATACGAGTTAAAGGGTAGCGCCACCCTGATATTGAATATTATGCGCTGTACAGAAACGTGTTATTATTATTATTATTACGGTTGCAGCCGAGCTAAAGGTAACGTAGTAATATATAAAGTCCTTCGGAAGAGCACCGAAGACTTTATATCATAACATTCGTTTTACATGAAGTGCATACAATTTTGTTTATTGCAAAGGGGTTTAAAACCATGAATATTCGTACCATCAGAAGCTGTGTCTGGTTTTGCGTAAACGACAAGTTTCCCTTCTCCTCTGCGTGCGGCTGGCGTAAGTTCTGCACAATGACTTAAACTCAACTTTACTGTAATTCCCTTGGGGTTTCCAGTAATTTCAGCAGTTGGGCAGATCGACACCTCTTTTTGTTCGGATAATCCTTTCATCAAGTTGGCTTTTGTAGAGTATGCAACTATTGACAAGAAATACAAAGGTGCAATTCCGAACGATAATAACATACATCTGTATACAACAGGGACTCTTTGATTTGGACGTTCATTAGTGGACTGCGACGTATGCGGTCACTTTTGAAGCAGTGCACATGCGCATCGACGAGCTCAGTGTTCGTAGCAGAATTCTCGAACGCGTTCGCCCTTGTTTTGCCGTCGTTCGCAAACTGTGACGGTACACGTTCGTAAACTATCTTTTGTAGGCACGAAACATCGCATTGAAGTCACAAAATGGACCCGATTGACCTAATTTTGGAACTGGAGAGTGGTGGAAGCGTGAATTCTCTTAACTTAACACATTCTCGTGTCTGTAAATTTTCTTAAATCAAAATTGTTGCAGAATAATTCATAAAATGAACACATTTTATTCATGCATCGTTAATCTGTTGCAGCATAATTCTTAGAACAGTCCCATTCACCGAATTTGATGTTGGATCTTTAGCTATTCGATCGAATTTCGCGCTCACTAAGCGAGCGTCGTAGTTGAAAAGTCGAACAGATAACGAACAGCAGTCAGCGTGCCTCGTCAAACCTGCTTAAAAATGACCGCATACGTCGCAGTCCCCTTATGAACGTGCACATCGAATTCTCTAATATCGCGGATACGTTATTGAGATTTGAGGTTTAGGGCTTGGAATCTAGTAGTAAAGGAAACAACAACATTGCTGTATTTACGTTACTCAGTATTTACGGACATCAAGATGAAAAGGTTACAGTGAATTATATTCTAGATGAGATATTACACTGTTGGTCATAGAAGTGAAATATTTCCCCCCACAAATTTATGGATCGATTCTGACACTGATTTATTCCTAATAGATCTAGATAATAGTATACATTTTCAGATTGTATTGAATAATAATTTTCGAATGTTTTTTTTAATGCGTGACTGCTAAAGTTGTGTGTGCTACTATGCTTATATACTAGGGGACCTACGTCCTTAAGTCATAACTGACAATGATGAGGAATAATGCCTCACAAAGGGCATTCAAATAGCACATCGACACGGTTTTGATCCTGGGGCCTCACAGTTACGAGGACATTGCTGTGCAACTGAATCATGACTGTACAAAGCGGGGGCTATATAAGGTAAGGGGGCATTTTCCCCGATCCCCAAACGTGGTCTTTTAACTTCCTCATTTGGCCTATAGAGTCTTGAGTAAAAACTTCTCAATTAACTTTAAGATTCTGTCCTTGTCGTACTCCAATTTTCCCCAATCCCTAAACAAGAGATGGATTCTTTCTGACTTGTTTTTCAATATAGATCGATCTTATTTACTGGGTGTCAGCCGGAAATATGTTTAAATAAAAGAGATAGATTGTTTTGCACCGTTTCTTTTCTCTTAATTGACAAATATTTGGAATTATTTCCCCTTCTTCAAACTTGGTTACCCTTGCTCTAACTCTAGCACCATCACTAGCACTATCTTTCGTTATGTTATATTGTTTGTTTCTTCCTTCTACCACCTTCTCTTATGATATTCATTGTTTTTATCATTCTATCATTTTTCTCTCTCTTTCTATATGTTGTTCTTTGTATTTTTTTCTTCCTTTCATAATTCACTTTCCCGCGAAAACACACTCATTTCCGGTAAACATCGCTTTCTGGCACGGTTTATGTTCACACTTCACGCTAGATCGGTCTGGAGCGATCTAGGAAGCGAATCGGTCCAGAAGATCGCTTCCTGGACCGCTTGTCTGTTCACACTCACAGTTAGACCATTTTAGCATGGATCGGTCTAGGAAGTGAAAGAGAACGGGTTCTAAGAGTCACACATTGTCGAACAAATAAGTTAACAAAGTTCAAACCTATTAGAACTTTAATTACCGTCAACATTTCGCGAATTCGTGTATTAATATAATTTGTGTAATACGTATTTATATTCGAGAAATAAATTCCTAGTAAGGGGGTTATAAAACAAAACTTACTTTTGATGCGGTATTTTTTGGATGTGTCAGCCATGCGAATTTCGACAGAGATTCCCATACTTTTCAGTCTGTAGAGCCCATAGGTGATTCCCTCTTTTCCAATGGTCTGGAACACAGTGGGCTCTCTGAAATCTCCTCGGAATATGTCTGATAAAAGTTGGGTAAGCTTGAATATTAATGATAAAAATACAAACTGACTACATTAACATTACTTTACAGTACTAATATTACTCCAAGAGCTATTGCCCAGCTGCCCTGAAAGGCTCAAAGCATTCAATTACAAAGTTGTATAGGTACTTCCAACTACAGAATCGTATTGTTTTTTCGTACGGCCATACCAACAAGCTTGGAGATTATTTTAACATGTATCCGGGCACGGGTCACGTCTTTTTGTTGAATGGCGATGTCCATTTCTTCGAGGAACTTGCCGGATTCGAGTGTTTCGTAATCATTAATATAGAATGCGATGTAGTGCAAAAGACATTTCATCTCGTCCATGGAAATCACCTGAAATTCAAAAGAAAATTCAAAATCAAAACACATTTTTTAAATCTTAAAACTTTTCATATATGAGGCGATAAACTGCGGTTTTTGTTTGTGTGTACATATGTTTTTCTTTTCTATTCTAGTGACTAAATCTAAAACTAGTGACTTATGAAACACTCTCAATAGTAAATGTATCTAATAACAAAGAGTTCGGTTAAATACGAGTAAGACCTTTGTTGTGCGCAGTTGCCATTCATATACACGTTTAAGAACATGGAAAAAGAACGGGTGAAAATGCTATGTTTCCCGCGTAATATCTGAATAAGTAATAAAAACCAGGGGAATACAAACAAGAACCGTACATTTGAGTATAATAAGGAATCGATATTGAAAACGTGTGCAATATCTGCAATACGTATGTTCCGCAATCTCTTATGTCCAAACAATAAATGTGTATTAATCTTGAATACTTTATCTAATCTTACAATTTGTTGTACATAATGTGAATTTTTGTCCGGGCCATTTATTTTCTCACCTCGCTTTTGCATCCTCCTCCTTTAAACTTGTATAGTTCAACATTCATTTTAATCTTACCCGTTTCTCCTTTTCACCCTTTTTCGAATAAGACTCTAACGTCACGTCTAAATCTGTGTCCAAAGTCACCACCTTCTCTGGGGTCACTGAATCGAATCCTATCCAATTCTCGTGTTCCTCTATCATCTTGGAATGGGTTAAGAAGTAGCACTCTAGTGTCACCTTCATGTCACGTTTATTTTGTATGTATTTTTTTTCATCCAGAAAGCTTTGAATTACAAATCGCATATGAGCAGAAAATTCCCCCCCCCCCCAAAAAAAAAAAAAAAAAAAGAAAAATGAACAAATTAAAAAATGAAGAAGAAAAAAAAAAGAAAAGAAAAAAAGAGTTGCACTATATTGTGTCGGTCATGAAGAAGACCGGTTAAAACAAAAACATTATTGATGGCTGTTAGGTGGAAACGCAAAGTAACATTTATACTGATTATTTTAGTGTTGAGATTTTGTTTTATTTATTCACATTGTTTAATTGAATTTACATTAATTTAACCATTCATAAGTGATTCATGCAAACGTATCGAAACTCAAGTTTGATCGATTACATCTCTTTCATCATGATACAATTATCACTCTCTTTAGTATAATTAGAAGGAAACGTTATCCTTAATACCATATTTATAACAATATTGCAGCCAAGGAAGGGGTAGGGTCCCGGTCCTATTTTCTGTGTTACTGTGTACATGAATGACACAATCAATTTAAACGAAAGTATTCCATAATATTTCATCTTTTTATATAATAGCACCCGGCTGTAATTCGTGTATTGGTTAGATTAGCATGTTTAATAACGTCAGATCACTTTCGCCACTCTGCTACATGCCGTAGTTTCTTACAATTCGAAAGTAGGTTGAGTCAAAATGTGCCGAATAATGAACGCGACCTGTTGCGTTCATTATCCCATCATAATGGTCATGATAATGGTGACCAAACAAACGCTAAATACCGTGGTTATGCCTAGGTAACATTTGCCACGGCGGCCGCTGGGTCTAAAACTCTACTTTACGGTCAATGGCAATTATAGGGCCGCCGCAGCATTCCCACGAAAGCATATGGTACCAGTCACATAATTTGCCCCAAAAAAAATAAATTTCCAAGATCGGTTGAATTTTTTTAGACCCCTTTTTTTGACCTCGATCGATAACATGTATGTGCCCCAACATCAAACTCTAGCTACGGGCCTGCGGGTCGCTGTGGGATTTTAGCGCGTAGTTAATTTTGTTTTCCATTTCTAGCTTTGCCGTAGCAAGTTGACAATTAGACACACCGTAGCCATGCCGCAAAGCGGTTCCACGGCGACCATACGTCGGGCGTACGGTGGCATGCAGCTACTTTTTCAAAACCCACGGCCACCGCAGAGACGCCCTGAGGCGACCGTTCGTCATCACTTCAAAGGCCGTACGGCAGCTGCAGGTTTCCTGTCTCCGTGCGGCTACCCTATCATGTGACCGTGGGAATGCTGCGGCGGCCCTATAATTGTTACTGGCCGTAGATATTTCAGACCCCACGGCCGCCGCGGCAAATGTGACCAAAGCATTATGCACTCGCAAGCATTACATGCTAACAATTACCCGTCTTTATGTTCCCATTCACTGATCCCTGCTCTTGCAGCACAGTATACTATATCCACACAGTTATTGCGCTTTACAAATGAATATATCAATGTAATTATTATTATTATTATTATCACCACGTATTGTACTTACCTTGTCAATTGGAAAGCCTATCAGTTTGTGGTAGAAACTTATTTTGACTGGCAGAGGATCACCCAAGTAAGAGAATTCGGGTGCGAAGCACATGAATCCGATGTCCTTTGCCATGTCACCTGTTATCGGCTGGATTAAAGAAAAACATGATCGCACTTATTCTCGAAAACAAAATCAATTTAAGGGCTATTTAAATACTGTATGATGCCCCACAGAAATGTTCGCATCACATACTATTCTCATCGTCATGTTTTCACAATTCAGTATGTGGTACACAAGGATATTGAAAACGTCTGAGGTTGCTTTTCCGAAAGTAGTTCCTAAAACAACATAGGCCTATATCTAGAGTCTAGGAAAAAAAGCATATTCGTTGACGAACAAATCCAAAATTTAAAATACGCTACACGATGAATAACATTTTGAAGCTCAATATAAAAAAAGAACATGCACATGCATTCAAACCAGTGTTATTGCTTAACCTCTCTAAATAAAGACCACGTATATTCGGCCGTGGGATGGCATAGCCAGGGGCGGATCCAGCCGGCGTCGAGGGGGGGGGGCCCAATTTGTGAGAAAATATTGAGCGGCGCGTCAGCGCTGCGTTCCGCGCTTGCGCGGACAGGGGGAGTGTGAGGGGGGATGTGTCCCCCTGAAAAGCTGAAGAAAAATCGAATTTGTAAACTCAATTTGTCCGATTTGGTGTATACTTTTTGCCAGGATATCGTTTAAAATCTGTGACTTTTTCCAGCATAAATTTATGATAGGAGGAAAAGACTGTAAACACAAGAAGTGGGACTATGTGTGCAGTCCGCCCGTTGTGACCAAAAGTCTTTAGGACACTGGTATTCTTTATGTTATTTGTATGTGTGTATTTTAGAACAACCCCCCCCCCCCCCCCTTCGGCGATTTTTTTTTTTTTTTTTTTTTTTTTTTTAATATTTTTTTTATGGCCCGATTTTAAAATGTTAAACCCCCCCCCCCCTTGAAAAAATTCCTGCGTACGCCACTGCCTCCAGGTGTAAGTGTTTAATTTTTAATAAACACAGCAATGATTCCCTCATCAAGATCAGGAGTCCATTAAGTATATCTTTTATCCTTTTTTATTTCATTTCTAAACAAGATCTTCAAACAAGATCACAATTGACACGGTACAGATTCCTAATACCTCGGGTATCACTTGATTGTCAAAATCAGTCAGTACAAGACTAGTGCAGCAGTTGTGATGGGCAGACAGCAATAACTTGATTCGGGCTGCAGCTTTAAACACCTCACATCAGGCCCCGGTGAACGTTTTTCAAAGTAGGGGGGGGGGGGGCTAAAGTATTTATGAACAGGTAGAGCGTAGCGTAAATTGGCGAAGGGTCCAGGGGGCGTCGCCCCTGGAAGCTCGGAGGTTTGAGCAGGCCAGGGGCAAATGAGGTCATTCAAAGGGTGTGGGGGGCATCAACAATAAAGGGCACTTTCCGGGAGAAAGGGGCACCTACTAACCGAAACCTCAAAGCGAAAATTTACAGTTTTTTTAGACATTGGTATATACCCCTACAATGTGATTACAGGGATGATTTCAATGTCTGTTTCTGTCTTAACATGGTCCATACTGTTCAAGCATCACACATTTTTCTTTGTAGTTGGTTTGTGATGGTAAGAATAATTTTTGCGAGCGAGCGAAGCGAGCGAGCAAAAAATTTGGATTTGTGAAGTCGCAGTGAAAAAAATTACATCTTATAAAGAAGAAAAAAAATCCTGATGGGGTTTTAAGCACAATCTAATCATGAAATACTAAAAAGATCTTTAATAGGAACCATAATTATATCAACTTTAAATACGAGCGAGCGTAGCGAGCCACACTTGGGTGAAATTAAAGAAAAGTTCCTCTTAATCCCTTTAAATTAGGAGCACTTTTTATGGGGAAAGGAAAAGGGGGCACATATTCAAAGGGGAAAATGACACTTATTTGAAATGAAAAAGAGCACATGTCAAAGTAAAAAGGGGAATTACCAGAGGTGAAAATGGGGCACTCCTCGCACTCAATAAGGGGCACTCACCAGAGATGAAAATAGGCACTTATGACAACGGAAAAAGTGCAATTTTCAGAAGAAATCAGAGATGAAAAGGGGCACTTATTACAGAGTTAAAGGGGGCACCTCTCAAATTTTAATGAGGGCATGCACTCATCGGAGATGAAAAGGGGCACGTATAAGACAGAACCAAATCTCACGCACAAATTATGCAAAAGAGGTGAGTAATTACGTCCTGCAGGACACAACATAAATCCCAGGTTGGTTTCCGGAATCTGGAGAAGAATCCTTTTCGCATCGTATACTGATTTTAATTTTTAATGATTTACGCATCTTTCCAATCTTTCCATATATTGTAACAGTAATAACCCATCTGTGACATTAATAAACGATGTGCATGAGACTAATTTTATTCGGTATAATTTACATATAATAAATATTATGGGCAGATTGAAAAAGAAAATTTAGACTGACAGGTCGTCTTCTGTGCACCTGTTCAACTGAATGCAGTGTTTTTACCCAGATTCTGGCGATAAAAATGGGTAATTTTCTGAATAAATCAGGCTTTTACGACCACTTTTACGGAACTAATTTTATGAATCCGCGAACTGCCGAATTTGGAAGCTTTGCCGACGTGCTTCACGATGCCTCCGTGTTTTAACTTTTCGCATTTGCTATTTTTTCGTGCTTTTTTCCTTAATTACGTTTGCTAAGTCGCGCTTTTATGTAGATAAAATATGTGGTCTCGCATTTTGCCCTTGGTTAGTTTCTTTCTATTTCTCTTTAAAATACTTTTTCAAATAAGAGGGGGGGAGGGGGGGGGCTCGAGCCCCGCCATACCGCGGACCCTGTACACTGTGTAACAGCATGATGATTTGACAGATGGACCTGAAGTGAACCGAGTCCTGAAATACTTTTGAACGTTGTAACTTGTACGCCCTAGTGTAGAGAGATCATCGGCATTTTGTTTCTATCATAATATATAGGCCTAAAACACGAATTAGGGCTAGTTTTGACCTGAAAACAACCCAAAGCTCGGCGCATGTCCAGCTGAACCGCGTGAGCTTGGCCTATATACGGATAGGTGAGGGCCCTGGGTCCACTCCTAACTCGTGTTTTATCCCTTCTTTCTTCCCTTTTCCTTTCCTTTCATTCCTTTCCTTTTCTTTCCTTTCCTTTTTTTTCGGGGGGGGGGGGGGGGGGGGCGGGCCCGTCGGGCCCCCCCCCCCCCCCCCCCCCCACCGTGGATCCGCGCCTGGGCATAGCAACGTATGTCGAATTATATAAAAATGTAAATATTTACGTACTTAGCTTTTTACAAGTTTAATCTATCTCCCAATGAAATATTAACACGTAAACGCACCCCTCCCCCGAATTATTTGTTTAATAATTTAGTAGGCAAAACAGCAAAAGCGGCGAAACGCGGGCCCCTTTTTAAACATGCGCTCGATGTGTTCATGGTGAAACCACTTAAAACGGCAATACATTATTTTGCCGCGCTCACTACTCCAATCTACAGTATACTATAATGTGTGTACATGTAATAATCCACATTATAATCCTAATAATGATGATAACAATAATTATAAACCCATAAAACTACTAAGAAAGATAATTTATATTTATATTGTGCAGATATTTATCCCAGCTAGTGTTGAAGGTACTATGTCCCATTTGCAGGCCAACAACAAGAAAAGGCTAAATTCCAATGGCATTTTGAAGGGGCCCATTTCCCCCCAAAGGTAAAATTAACGTGTTTTTACACGTTTTTTTCCCCCAGGTGTGGGGGCCCGGCCCCCGCCCCCTGGATCCGCCACTGTGACTACTAACAAGACTAATTCAATATATTATCATTTTGATTCAAAAGCCTCACAGTATATACCAATATAATTATCTTTCCTTCATGCTCAACATTTTCAAATAGCTTCTACATCGTTTTTTCCAAAAGACAATAGCATTACTAGAACTCAACCTTATATTTTGTTTTGGTTTATTTTATTTTGTTTTAGTTGTTCACTCATTGTTCACTCTTGGTGTGCGCGATGCAGAAAGGAGTAAGTGATCAAATTAATTTCATAGAGAATGTTCTTTTTGAACAAAACGACGAGATACTTTTGTCCTGTAGGTTAGCATTAGGTTATCACGATTACTTTTCCTGTTGCATGCATGGTGAAGTATAACATATTCTTTCATCATTGTTATCTTAACTCGATTTGCCATTCGATTGATCAATGATATCAGTGGCCATAATTTATTCACCCCCTATGAGAGTGATTCTACTATTCGGTAAAAAGAATGGGATAGGAAAGAAATGAATAGTTATTGCTAGCAACCGTCGATCACATGAAAAAAAAGGAAGGACCAACGCGAATGTTAAAAAGGGTGGGAGAGGGAAAACCGAGGGGAAATCCCCTCCCATCCCCGCTCAAAAGAAATAAATAGTTGTTATTAGCAACCGTTCATCACATGAACAAATGGAAGGACCAACGCGAATGTGGCGCAAAGTCCTGAAATCAAAATAATTGGCATATGCTTGTAACAGACCAGGGAAACGATTGGTTGATTTTATTCCAAAGTCTATTGACGGAAAATCGAACTGTAACTAGTCTAATTGAAAGCAGACGGATTCAGAGAACCAATGTCAGATGGTTTGAATGAAATTGGACATACAAATCAGAAACATTTTAATTTCTCTGTAACTACTTTATATACGTATAGGCTCTTCTTCTGTGAGATAGTTTTGGACAGCTTTTCCATTTGTTTAAAACACAAAAAGTAACTAACATGTATTTTTTTCAAAGTGTATGACTCAGGAGGACCGGAACATTTTTGTTAGCCATTATATATTTTGGGTAGTCCCCAAACGGACGAGGAACTTCCCCACATGGAAAGTAATGCAATATTTGTACACGAGAACGATAGAGTTGTCCGTCTATAGGTCATATTCCGATAACAAAAATGTCAATTTGAGATTTTCATAAAGTTCGGGATCTCATATTTCACATTCTCTTTAAGAGGCTATGAAGTTATATTGGTCCAATTAACTCTAAATTCTGCTTCTCTTGTTTTATCTACTTTCATACAAATAAACTCATAACAAAGGTTAGATTACTTGTTAATGTTTTTGTTCGGTGTGTCGGTCTGCACTCGATCTCGTCAGTGTAACTGTCTTTGTCATCACCCCTTCCCCCCCCCCCCCCCATTCTCCCCAGTGCTCCCAGCCCCCCCCCCCTCTCTCTCTCTCTCTCTCTCTCCCTGTTTCTCTCGCCCGCCATTTCTTTTAACCTATCAACCTAGGTAGTGCTGGGCATAAGAATGGCAATGTGATCAATCATGACCAATCCAACCTTGGAGTTCGGTGAAGCAATAAGTAGGGATCGTTAGATTGAGTGGACGAGAACGGCGTGAACGTCCATTGATCATGCGTGTCTAAGGCAAACTGTTTTAACATTTATTCCTATTTTTTGACATCAAGAGTTACCATTGCTTTAGAACAGAAAATCATTTCTTGATATCAAGAATTACCATGGCTTTACAACATAAAATGGTTTCTTGATATCAAGAGTTACCATTGCTTTACAACAGAAAATTGTTTCTTGATATCAAGAATTACCATGGCTTTACAACAGAAAATCATTTCTTTATATCAAGAATTACCATGGCTTTACAACAGAAAATCATTTGTTGGTATCAAGAATTACCATTGCTTTACAACAGAATCCAATTCTTGATATCAAGAAATAGGAATAAATGTTAAAACGGCTTGCAATGTACACGCATGATCAGTGGACGTTCACGACTTTCCCGTCTACTCAATCTAAACGTCCCTACTTGCGATTGCGCAAGACAAACCTCGAATTCTTCTGGACTTTGGTATCTGGTAGACGGTTGGCTCTGCGCTTCTGCCACTTGTCCTCCAGTACTCGCACAAGCTCCCATGATTACAACGGACCATCAGACACTATCAACAAAAACAATGAAGTTCGTCAAAATATATCTATGGTTAGGTCAACGTGGTGGCAGATTGTGATGACGTGACATAAATTTCCAAAATACATGCATATTCTGCATCAGGCATATTTACATCAGCATAATTAAATATTCATTTTCCCCATTATCATTATCATCAACACAATTACCATCATCAACATCATCATTTTTTCATCAACCCGTATTCAAACATGATCAGCTTGAGCAAAGCACATTATTGAGTGATCACGCGTTTATTGAGCTTATCATTTGCATGCACCTCATTATTCAAAATACAAAGTTCGCCATTGGCATCACAGGATTTAATAGTTGTTTGAAAAGGTTTCTTAATATTTAACCCACATTCAACCCTTGCCATAAACTTGGCCTAAACCTCACTCGTAACCAGGGCCCTAAAACTAACACAACCAACTTGCTAAAACAACCCAACCTGAAACCCAATTGCAATCCTGAACTTACGTTGAATACTACCCCAAACCTTTGACGGATTAGAGGTCACCGCAATAATCCTTAAGGGCAAGTGATTGGTCACCTCGCTGGCTTATTCAGCTCTTGGATATATATATATATATCTATATATATTTGACGGTTATCCCAAAATCAGTTTATTGTCACAAAATCGAAATCTCAACAACCACTAATCATGCAGACTAATAAAAAAAATATCATCTTCATTCATATTAAACACAATATACTATCATTATCAATATGAGTATTCTTGATATTACCTGCTCATCCGATCGTAGATCCTCTTTGTGAAAGCTTTCCCAAAAGGAATGGACTATCAAAGGAGTTTACCTATATTTATATAGGCCTATGTAGAATTATTGCATTATTCAACGATAATTGATATGCTTGTAGTCTCCGTATACATATATGATTGCCCTTCCCGTATTACGAGCTAAGGAATCAATTTACGAAGCACCGTTGCTTGTGCACTAATTGGCCGAATGTTAGTTTGTTACAGTCCCATGGCGATGCTTATGTTAATTAGCGCATGATCGCCTTTTCATCAATGAAATCTGTCGCTTAGGGCTGCGGTGATGAAATTCACAAGGTTTGACTAACATACAGATCAGACAATACACCAGTTTACGGTTACATCAGTGCGCATGCGCAGACATGGGCGCCATTTTAATTGACGAGTCAACAAAGCCAATGACCTAGAGGTCATGGTATTTATGCGTTAATTAAGATTGCGCCCATGCAAATGGTATGACAATGACAATGACAATGACAATGACAATGACAATTTATTCTCATGTCACCCACATTGGGGTATTGGAGAAGTTTACAATCAGTTTGAATTTGTCAATTAAACACTGTGAAATATACAATACAATACAAATAGAATTAATATTAATCCATACAAAATAACACTATCGACAATAGTGAGAAAAATTATGATGATAATGATAATAACAATATTGATGATGATAATAATAATAATCAAAAACAAAACGATAATATTAATTAAAACGATAATTAATGACGAAATTAATGGAAGCAATTGAAAAAGAAATTTACTGGCACCAGTAAATTGATATCTGAATTAATGAATTACTGAAAATATTCTTGATATCAATTTAATAAATTTATATAAGACAAAAAAGAGAAACATAAAGTTAATATTGAACTCATAACATGTTTTTGCACATACTTAAATTAATGAAAACGAAGCATTATTTTTCGACAGAATTTTACTAAGTTTAAACGTGTTTGTACATTATTGGAGTTAAAAAGCTGACCCATTTTTAGTGTATTTGGTCTTTCAATAAAATATTTATCGATGAACAATTTTCTTTCAGAACGAAAGGTAGGGCATACAAACAAGTAATGAAACTCATCCCCAAGTGATTGCAAATTGCACAGCGTACATAGCCTCATTTCCCTTGGAGTATTTGAATATCTACCAGCTACAATCGGCAGGTAATGATTGCCACAGCGAAAACGACTTAATATTGTCCGATCTCTTTTAATGAGATCGATTAAGTATCTTTCTAAACATAAAGAATGTTTGAAGATTCGATAGTTAACACAATGCGAATTATCGTACATACAAGCAGACCAATACTGAGCATGAGAATCTCTCAATCGACGTCCCACAGTTTGTTTGACCCACTCATAGCTAGTATTTTCACAAATTTCCCATAAATTAGACATCCCCATATTGTCCAGAGTCAGCTTGATTTTTTTTTAACCAAGGTGCCTGATATATATTCTTCTCAAAGAGTAATTTTAAGATAATATAAACCTTACCAGAAAATTTATCCTGTCCACTATGTACAATCCTACACCAGAAGTTTATCATTCTGCTTTCGATATATTTCTCAAGTTTAAGCCTCCCCAATTCACCAAGTACCATACAATTTGCAGTTGTTTTGTTGACAGAAAGGGCTTGCTTACAAAATTTCATGTGGAAAATTTCAAGATCATGTAGCACTTCAAATCCCCATATCTCACTTCCATAGAGCAGAATAGGTAACACAAGTTGATCAAATAATTCCAAGAGGATATCAATAGGTAAGTGCAGTTGATAAGTTTTAGATAATAGACTATACATTGCTCGTCTAGCTTGATTAAGTTGCTTAATTTGTGCTTTACGAAATTTGTTGTTGTAGTTAAAAGTAGTTCCAAGATAGACGTATTCATCAACAACTTCTACAATATCATGATCAAATTTAAATATAGGAATTTTTCGAACTTTACCACGAGAAAATACAACAACTTTGGTTTTAGCTGTGTTAACTTGAAGAAACCATTTTTTACAGTAATCAGATACTGCATCAAGAGCAAGCTGAAGATCACTTTCAGCGCGCAGGCAGTGATGTCATCATAATTTGCATGGGCGCAATCTTAATTTACGCATACACCTCTGACCTCTAGAGGTCATTGGCTTTGTTTACTCGCCAATTAAAATGGCGCACACAAGCGTAAACTGGTGTATTTATGTTAATAGTGATACTATTTGCAATAGTGACAATATTATTTACGTTTCGATTTTTTGTTAGTAGTTGTACTAGTAGTATTATTGTTGTCATTGATATAATTATTATACTTATTACTACTATGTATAGTACCATTAATTGTTATTTTCAGTATTATTATCATCATAATAGTGTTGTTTTTTAATATTGAAATTATTATAATTGGTGTAACTATTATTACAAATAGTATTATTAGTATTGTTATTAGTAGTAGTAGTAGTATTAGTAGTAGTATAGTAGTAGTAGTAGTAGTAGTAGTAGTAGTAATAGTACTCCTAGTAGTGTAGCAGTTGTAGTAGTAGTAGTAGTACAATACAAATACAATAAAGTCATTTCTATAGCGCTCTTACAAATTAACTGTTGTTTCACAGCGCTTTACATAAAAGTTATCAAAGAATCTATTGTTGATCACAGTAGTAGTAGTAGTAGTAGTAGTAGTAATAGTAGTAGTAATAGTATAGTATCATTAATATTTTTATTTTCGGAGGTAGGATTGGTACTATGAAAACGAAGTAGTTAAAGTAAGACAATTTGTGTTAACTGTTATAAACAAAATAATACAAATTAGGACGAGTCTTTGGATAATGTATCTAAACAAAACATGCTAAAATTAAAGGTAAGATATCGGCCATTTGAAAATATGTCTTAGTTGCTAATGACATTATACAAATGTATGAACATTGACATTAAAACTGTTTCATACAAATTATTTTGTTTTAATATTTTTTTTTAATAGCTATACCTACGAAACTAAAATAATATGCTTTTCTTTAAGTTTGTGAAACCGCAAACATCAATCTTCAATAGCAATTAATATATTATGTCAAATGATAATAACTTCTAAAGTTTTTTCTTCAATAATAGAATATAAATGCATTTTTGGCTCAGATTGATATCCACATGAAAGGAAATTACACCCAAACAAAACAAAAACGTATTTGGCATAGTCCCACATGTCTTCTGAAATATTACTGGAGGATTAAAAAAAACGAAATGTCAGTCTTTTGGTCATTTTGAAAATTAGTATGAGGGTTCAAAAGATTGTTAGCTTCATATTTTTATTTTATACATTACAACATCTCATATGGACTGTTCGAGAGAGATAGAGAGAGCGAGTAGGGTAAAGGTGAAAGAGAGAGAGAGAGAGAGAGAGGGTAAGATATTAACGAGAGAAAGGGATAGGGACAGGGAGAGGGGCAGAGGCGGGGGAAGGAGGAGTGCGGGAGATATATATATATATATATATATATATATATATATATAATTAGAGAGAGAGAGAGAGGGGGGGGGGGAATCGTTTTGCACTAGCGAATACACTCTCAAGAAAGTTGTCTAAATTCTACGTTGAATTGGTCGTTTAATTGTATCACGAGTATAACTGTTATGGATACCAATAATAATGTTATTATTGTCCCTGCCTTTTGTGTACGCTCCTAGGTTTTCCCCCTGTTTCCCCTTCTCTTTCCTTCCTTGCAACCTTCGCGTGGGACCAAAGCCTAGGATCAATGGCGTCAATATCTTTCATTACAGTGATCGTCAATCATGATCGAATGCTCTCTTACTATAGTCATTATTGATTAAGTTCTATAACTTTAAAGATAAGGTAGGATTCTGCGACAGATGGAAATTATTTGTTGAGCTCTTTTATTCATATCATGTTTGAGTGGAGCAGTATCGTATAAAAAGTCCCCTGAATAAAAGGAAGTCTCTTTAAATGTCCTCATAGCCGAACTAGGATGAGTAACAACTAAAATGTTCATGCCATATGTAAGTGTAGTCCCATATACGCATTTATGTGTATAATGCATGTGACTTCCAGCAAGAATAAGTCAATATCTTATCATTTTGATTCCAAAGCCTCACATCATATACCATACTCCTGTGTATCATGCTCAACATTTTTAAATGCTTTCCACACAGTTTATTACACAATATTATAGCATTTCCAGATCTCAACTTTATTTCTTTCGAATGAAAGCTGTTTTCACGTGTGTTTTTTGTTTATGCTCGTATTGTTTATATTTGCCTTGATGTTTTTGTTTTGTTTTGTTTTATATGTGAAGATTGTTCCTTTATGATGTATGCGATGTTGAAATAAAGTAAAAGAGAGAAGTTTTTCTTTGAACAATCGATAAGTTACTTTTATCATGTAGGTCATTGCAGTGTTAATGTAAGTAACGAAAATAGTGAATATCACAATTACTGTTCCTATTGCATGTTGAAGCATATAACATATTTTTTCATCGTTGTTTTCTGAAGTCGATTTTCCATTCGATTGATCCATGATATCAGTGGCCACTGTTTTTTCAATCCCTCTTAGAGTGATTCTAGTGGAAATCCCCCTCCTACCACCGCCCGAAAGAAATGAACAGTCGTTGATAGCAACCGTCGATCTCATGAAAGGACGAAAGGACCAGCGCGAATATGGAACACAGCCCGAAAACATGGCGCGAAGCCTCCGAAAACAAAATAATTGTCATATGTTTGTTACACTGCCGGGAACTAAAGGAGTGGTTTTATTTCGTAATCTGTTGAAGGAAAATCCAACCGTAACTAGTCTAAATGAAAGCAAACAGAGAAGCAAACAGGTGACGGTTTAAATGAAATGGTACATAACATAACAAAGTTATGAATTTCCTGCAAAGCTGTAATTACTATACGTGTTGGCTCTTCGAATCGGCCGAATCAATAATGTCAGTGTAAAGTAGTGTTGGACTTCTTTTTTATTTGTACACGCAAACTAACTCAAATGTATTTTTTCGTCAAAACGCATGAGAGGACTAGGAGAGGACCTGTCAACTGTTGTTATCCATATTATATTGTCAGTAGTGCCCCAAGTGAGAAGGGACTTGAAATAAGACATGCACATATGGAAACTATTGAAATGTTCGTACACGACAAAAGGGATATGTGTACACGTGACAGTCTGATGATAAAAATGCTTATTTTAAAATTTCATAGGTTTATTGATCTCATTTCGAATTTACTTTAAACTTGTGCCAGTATGTATCTTGTTACTGTCTCTGTCATTTCCCCTTTCAAACATAACACATTGTATAGAGTATAGTGTATATCACCTAGTAAAAAAAATCAAAGAAACTTTCAAATAAGTAAAATCATTACAACCCAAACGGATTACTTTAACACAGAAGAAGAATTAATAATGCATCAAGGAGACTTTCTGTATTTTCTTATCTTACTTAATGAATACATTGACGTGGTTATACCTCACATATTTGAAATTTCCATCTAGAACTTTTGCTTCTTTTAAAGGTTTGAAATATTGTAATATTTATTTTGTGTGCATTTATGTGTTAATGCTAGGAGTCCACTGGGCCAGCGCCAGTTGGTGCCAGTTCGCGCCAAAGATTATGTGATTGGCGCGTAGTGGCTCGCTGTGGCGCCGAATTAATGTCCGCTCGGCATGTGTCGCCAAGTGGAATAAACTGGGTGCCATATGGCGTGCGCCAAATGCCACCCGGCTTGCTCCAAAATGTTGCGCCAGTTTGCGCCAGTTCGCGCCATTAGACGGCCATTTGATTCCAACATTCACCCTGTTGGCGCCATTCGCGCCAATAGACGGCTACTTTGCGCCACTTGGTGATTAGTTTGTGCCAAAGGTCGCCAAATTGGTTTGAACTTGCCGCCACTTGGCTCTACTTGCCGACTATATAAATACCGGCCATCGGCTACCTGGTTCAGACCGTCCTCAGCTGCTGTATGAACAACATCTCTACTAAATATTTTCAATTTTGATATGTCTGAGGCCTTGATAATGTTGGAGTGATGATGCTGCTCCATCAGAAGATGATGAGAGATGCTGAGGTGGCCACTGCCTATCAACTTATGCTGGCCAATCCAGAGGAAGAAGAGCCTCCTAAGAAGAAAAGGAAGCACAACGGGTGGTTTAAACCCATGCTCCACCCACAGTTAAGGGCCGAACGTGGACAGTACCACAATTTGATGGAAGAGCTAAGGGAGAATGACAGGAGGAAGTTCAAGAACTACACCAGGGTGTCCCCAGAGATGTTTGATGACCTGTTGGTCAGGCTTACACCCCACTTGCAGAAGAAGGACACCCACTTAAGGAAGGCCATTCCCCCTGGTCTCAAGTTGTCCGTCTTCCTGCGCCATCTCGCCACTGGGGCCACCTATGCCGAGCTGTCTTACAACTTCCTAGTGGGCAAGGAAACCATCCAGAAGTTTGTCCCTGATGTAGCCAGAGCAATAGTGGTTGAGTATGCTGCAGAAGTCATCTCACTCCCCACAACCAATGAAGGATGGCTTGAGGTTGCAGGTGATTTTGAAGCCAGATGGAATCTTCCTCACTGTCCGGGAGCCTATGATGGAAAGCACATCCGTCTCCAGAAGCCTAACAAATCAGGCAGCCTTTACTTCAACTACAAGCAGTTCTTCTCGGTTGTCCTGATGGCTCTGGTAGATTCAAAGTACCAGTTCCTGTGGATCGATGTGGGTGGGCTTGTCCATCAGTCTGATGCCCAGATCTACAACAACAGTGAACTGAAGAAGTGCATTGAAGCTGGCACTTTAGGCATCCCAGATCCAGCTCCTCTTCCCCATGATGATGAAGAGCACCCTATGCCGTACGTCTTCGTGGGAGACGATGCCTTCGCCATGAGGACGTACATGATGAAGCCCTATGGCCGTCGTAACATGGACCAACAGCAGAAGATCTTCAACTACAGGCTGTCCAGGGCAAGGCGTGTGGTTGAAAATGCCTTTGGTATTCTGGCTCTGCGGTTCCAGTGCTTCCTTGGCCAGATGAGACAGGAACCAGACACAGTCCGCCTGCTCGTTGAAGCTGCCGTCATGCTGCACAACTTCATCAGGAAGTGCTATCAGGCACTGGACGTCCGCATGTTGGACCAGGAGGATGCCCAGCACAACCTCATCCCTGGAGCTTGGAGAACTGCCGCCATCACTGTGAGAAAGTCCTGCGATGCCGCCCTGCTTTTATAGGCGACAAGTGGCGCCGAATGGCGGGCAACCAGGTGGCATTTGGCGCGAAGTAGTCACCAATCGGGTGCCGTTTGGCTCGCGTAGTGGCGCAAACAAGGTGCCACTTGGCGCCAAGTGGCGCCATGTGGCGCGAAATCTCATTGGCGCAACTTGGCGCGCGCCATTACATTCCAGTGAATTCCAATAGGCGGATTGTTTGCGCCAAAGGGCGATATGTTCGCGCCATTTGGTGCCACTTGGCGGACACTTGGCGCTGATTGCTCGATGCAAGTGGCGCGACGAAAATTTCAAACATTTTGAAATTTTCTTGCCGCCACATTCAAATTTGGTGCCGTTACGAATACGGGCCACCACGAGCCGGTTGGGAGGCAGTTTGAGCCACTACACGCCACTAGGCACCTTACTGGCGACACTAGGCGCCACAGTAAATTGCATTGGCGCAAACTGGCACCAACCGGCGCTGGCCCAGTGGACTCCTAGCATAACTCTTCTTATATCATAAGTCCATACCAAACATAAAGAAACCGGAGATTTCGTTTAGACTTGATAAGCACGTAATTTGCATTAAACAGTCAAACGTGGGATAGAATTAATCAAATATTTGATTAATACAACAATAATAATAATAACAATAATAATAATAATAATAGCGTAATAGTCCACTCCATATTTTATTAAACCAAAACGGAAATTCTTTTGGCCCAATTGATCGTGAGCCCGACAGCCACTGAGCAGCGCCAGATCGACGTTGATCTATCCCTTATTGTTGAACGCCAAACAAGGTAGCAACAACTCCCATCTTTTAACGTCTTTTGGTATGACGTGGCCGGGGTTCGAACAAAGAGTTTGGCTGAATCCCCGAACAGATATGATAAGAGATCATAAATTACGATGTAGTATATCAATGGATATTTACAAAACCTCATTATACAGGATAATTGAAGCTGCATTGTCGAAGGATCATTCATTTTTCTTGTGTTTTTTGGTGTGTGTGTGTGTGCTGTTTTTCAGTTGTCTTTCTTTGTCGTAAAACCACTGGCGTCTGATTGTTTTTTCGTTCCCAAAGGTCCGCTGAAATTGACAAGAAAGTACGCCTTCTAAAAATAACATGGGTCAAGTAAGGAAGACGATTCGTTCAAATTTGTTTCGAGGGATTTATCAAGCTAATAACAGCTATGGCTAAGTTCATGGGTTGCCATTTTTTTATATAATCAATCGGCACAGTCTCATAATAAAAGAATATATTGTCGTGCATCGATCGTTAATTATGTTGTTGAAAAATAGGAAATCATGAGAAATCGGAGTAACTTTTAAAAAGAAAACTTTGATTTCACACAAACGTCACAAATTACGTCGCCTGGCTGACAGAAGGGCGTTAGCTCGAATTTCAGGTAAAAAAAGGAAGTGCTAAGCAGAAGGGCGTTAGCACTAAATCACCTCAATCTTTTATAAAACTGACTTATTTCAGAAAAACAAAATTGTGGCAGTGTTCAACTATAACATTTATATTAGTTTTTCAAGTTTTAAACCAATTTTCGGGACGGAAAGCAGTTTAAATATAAACAAAATATTTCAATGCGAATAATTCCAAAAGTAGTTTTCGAGTTGCTCGAACGTTAACGCCCTTCTGCCAGCCGAGCAAAATTAAAACGAATTATCAACATTTCTTCTCAAAATAGGCTTTCCTGAACCCTTAAGAACAAAAAATGTCTCAGAATGATATTTTAAATAAATTCCCCAAGTTTAAATATGATTTCCTATCTTTTTTTCGAGCTCATGCCAATAAATAACTCGACCAAAACAAATTCGAACTTTTATTTTCCTTTTTCCCAGAATATGATTATAATGATAATATCATGAGTAATATTATTATTATTACTAATACCAGTTATATGAATATTACTGTTTTTATTATTGTTATTATTATTACCATTAATTTATTATTACTACTATTATTATTGTTATTAATATCATTTATACTGCTTAGGGATTATTACCAGAACTCAAAGTCATCTTTGAATACTAAATGTAAATATCTCTAAATCATACATTCCAGTTGCAAATTATTGTAAAAGTAAAAGCAATTTTATACCTAAATGGTAGTGTGTTTCTGACAACATTCAAATACATTTTCAGCACGCTTTATTCACTTGTTTACAACTTGTGTTTTGTTTGTAAACCAAATTAGAAGCCTCCCCTTATGTAAATATGTTTCCTTCCCTTTTAACATGTTGCTTACACAGGAATGTTTTAACATATATCAACAACACAATAAAACAAAACAAAACCTGACTGTAGCCAATGATTTTAAAGCACTTCTATTCCCAACAAATATGCATAGAATTAACCGAAACTGAAGAAGAAGAAAAACAAATATAAAAGCATATAACCAATAAACTTCAATGATTGTCAAAATATAATGGACATTTTTTCTCGAGGCAATTTATGTACACATCGGTGGTTCTTTACTGTAAAATTGCATTCTGAGATCAAACCCCTTTTTATTTTATTACAAATTATTCTATGTATAAATATATATATAGGCCTTCATGTAAACATGTATTATCGTTTAGAAAGCATGAACAATGGAGGAACTTTGATAAAGCTACGCACAATTATTGTCTCATTTTCATTTCTGACCATTTGAATTTCATTTCAAAAATAGTTGCCAGTTTTGTGTGCATCTGTCAAACTTCGTTATTTTACACATGCACAATATAAGGACCAAACAACCACACCCACACTAACGCTAACACACATAATATATACAAAGCGTCCCTGAAAACAAAAACATAACACAACTTTGTTGTTGAATCACTCAATAATTCGATTTTTTTTTCGATGACTAGTACATTATTGAAAAGCTCATTTTCTCCTCTTTTAATTGACACCTTTAAAATAATCAATCAATAACTCATGAATAATTTGAGAAAGTATGAACCAGAAAGGTCATTAACCCAAAATAAGCGAATACCTGCTATATTTCGTTCTTTTTGCTTTTATAAGGAAAGAAAACAATTAGTGAATTATTTATCATATACAGGCGAATAATCTCAACTTCCAATTGGCACCATATTAACATCAGCTCCAAATATAACATTGGTAAAACCATTTGCATATATGTATGAATATTTATATATATGTATATATAGTTTGCTAGTTGAAACACTCAACTCTCAATTGACATCCAACCGATTTTGTGAGTAGACTACTCAACGCAGCCTCACGTGCTCGCTGAAATTGGCGCACGCCAGGAACCAAGTCTTACTTGGGTTCTGTGTGCAAGATTGCAAGTTATATTTTTATTTTCTCCTCTATACTCCTTATACATAAGTCCATATAAACAAATATAATTAAATTGTGATATACACATTAAATTTCGTTGTTTTTAAAGAAGAAGTCGAGTTCTGGTCACGCGATTGCATCGTGAAAGAAACAGTGTGGAATTAATCAGAAAAGGTTGATCATCTAGCATATAAATATTGGTGTGTATTGTAAGGTTCTGGAATCATCAAAATGATAAGAAATTAGGCCCAGTCTTGGTAAAGTTACAAGCACTATAAACATAAAGATGTATATGGGACTACACGAACATGTGGCGTAAAAATCCGTCCCGATTCGTATGCTGTTACATGCAATATTCAGAATATTATGGCATTTGAAGAGTCATACTTTTCAGGAAACATTTGTAATCTGTTGCTCTTTCACACTTGCATAATAACAATGCCAGACTGCTTCAAGACTTAGCATGGCTCATTTACATTATATTAAATATAATTAGCATTTAGTTTGGTTATGTAGGCTTTCAGTTGAGAGTATATTATATTCACCTTAGTAAAATGGAGGATAATAACGCCAGACGTTTTATTTGCTTCTATTACTATCATTTAAAGAGAAGGTTGTGAGCGTTGTCATTGTTAACATTTATAAATGTAATGCTTCCTGGGAGAAATTTCAATTATTTAAACATATTTGTGGCTTACACCTAGTAAATAAATGACTTTTTTTGCAATACAGATCGATCAGTCGATATTATTTACTCGTCATCACAATTTACTGACTTTTTTTAATAATGATAATATTTAATTTTTATATAGCGCTTAATACAAATGTCTCTAAGCGCTTTACAAATATACTATTACCCCGGTCATTGGATTCAGTGCTTACCTGCACACAATGTGTGTACAATCTCCACTCCCTGGGGAGCATTCCAGCCAGGCTTTACATGACACTCAAAAACTGTTTGACCAACCGGGTACCCATTTAAATCGGGCTATGCGTGTTAAAGTTGGGTTTCCTTTTTACTTACTACCTGCCTGTATTCTGGCCCAATTCATCTTCATGTAGACAGCAAACATGATTTCTTGGTTTAGTTTCACGACTAATTTACCATTACGAAGAAAACCATTATTATAGGCTTTATGAAGTTTATGCAAACGGTAAGTCATTTTGCATTTATACAGATGTTACTCAATCGTAGAAGTCGTCTTTTACTTGCAGGTACCTTTTCGTTAAATCCGGAAGGTTTGATCTCTTAAAGGCCTCTCTTAATTCCGGGCGCTGATCCGCTTCGTCTGTTCTGTTTCGCCATCTTGTGAGGAGCTTTTTGGTGCCTGCGTACCCCTTCCTACTCCCCGCAGAGCTAATGTTATCCGATACAAACCTCCCGAAATCTTTGGTATTGAAGCCAAGGGCGTTTACCAATACAGAAAACCGGTCAGCATGTATCTTGCGGCTTGATATGGCACCTATCATCTGGTCAGTAACTCTTTTTGGAACTCTGAAGTAAAGTGGACAAAAACAAAAACATATACCATGAGGCTTTCCGGTTAATTTTTTTCAATTTCACTCAAAGAAAAGGGCCCCCAAAATGATGTTATTGTTTTGTTTGCTTGTTTTTTATTCATCGTCATGCATTAATTAATTGTTTGTTATTTATTTAATTATTAATGAATTCATTTGTTTCATTCGTTTGTTCAGTTATAACACATTTATTTTCCTATTTTACTATAAGTGGACTTACTTTTTACTCTTATACTTATCTAAATACTTATTTAGTTCTAAGATTTAATGAAGTCAATTATTTCCAAATTTAGCTGTTCTTAAATTCGATTAAATAACGTTTTTAACCTCAAATGAATCGAAGGTTCCGGTTCAACTTCCATTTCCACTTCTTCTGGTTCATCCGCTTGTGGGTCTGTTTTAGGAAAAGAATATGCAACATAATATTACATGTGTTATACACCTATACATTTATGTTAATATCCACTTATTGACATCAAATGAAGTATAAAAACAATCACTTATTTGAAATAAATATCAATTTTTTAATCATACAGAGTGAGTCAGAAAAAATGTCCCACTTTTTACAAGTTGTATTGTTTGAAGTATGAGTATTTAATCATGGGTTTCATGATATGTCTTGATAGAGTTATCCTTCCAGTACATCTAGGTACCATTTTCACTTGAATCTCTGCATGCATGACTGAACATCAGACAATCTTTACAAGACTGCCAGATCTTACTTGCGCCAAGTTGCTGGGTAAAGAATAAAACAGTGCATTGAACAATAATTGTGTCATAATTTCCCCTTTTCCGATTAAGCATTAATTTATATTAAGATCCCTAAATGTTTAAGTGGCATAACCCTGACAATCTTTCCCTTTAGTACACATTCACTATCACCATCATTTCATCATCACCATCATCATTGTCATTATCTTAATCTTGATCATCATCATTATCATTATCATCATCATTATCATCAGCATTAGCATCATGAAGCACAACATCCGCCAATAAGCGCCAAGAGGACAGCGGTCACTCAACTTATTGAACGAGAAGAATTCCCGACAAAAAGTAAAAGTTTGGGTGGGCCTTGTCTGGAATGGAACGCTCATTTGTGTGCGTGTGCGTGTGTTCGTGTGGGTGCGTGTGTGTGTGTGTGTGTACGTGTGTTTTGTCTGTCTGGCTGTCTTTGTTCAAAACACTATTGTATTCCTCACCCAGCAACTTGGCGCAAGTGATATCTGGCAATCTTGTAAAGATTGTCTGATGTTCAGTCATGCATGCAGAGATTCAAGTGAACATGGTACCTAAATGTACTGGGAGGATAGTTCTATCAAGACATATCATGAAACCCATGATTAAATACTCATACTTCAAACAATACAATTTTTAAAAAGTGGGACATTTGTTCTGACTCCCTCTGTATATCATGTGGTTGTGAAATCATAAGTCTGCTTTCGAGTAGAAAAGACAAAGTAGAAAGTAAATTCAAAACCAAGTGAAAGTTCAAATTATTGCATGTATGGTTATGAAATGATGACGCTCTATGGGGAAATTCGAAGTCACTTACGTTTCAAGCAATAATTTCCTTCATGCACCTATACATATATATATATATATATATATATATATATCTCCTCTGTAGCTATGACAACAGACACATATCTTAAATAGTATCCTTTACCTATCAACTTTTGCTTAATGTCCATCTCTGACCGGCATTCTTCCTGGTAAACACGTAGTTTGATGTCTACTTCATTTGTATATTCGCAAGTGTAATCCAGCTCAAAATCAATTAACTCATAGGGAACGCAATCCAAGGTCTGAGTTTCAAGCATCTATGAATATAAAAAGATGTTAATAATATTTATATTGATAATAATAATACTATTTAATATACATTCAATTCGTCACAAAGATGAATAGGTAATCTGACGCTTGATCGATATATAACTTTTTTTTTCCTTTCTCTTATGCCCAAGCGAGGTTTTTATTTCCATAATATCAATACATACTTACAATAATTACTGAATTATTATATTAAACATAACATAGGCTAAAATACAAAAAGTAAATTCAACAATTTTTCCAGCTTAGTGTTATTTTCGTTGCCAACAAATTCATACCTTAAACATAATCTTAGCAACGACTTGAATTTAAAAAAAAATCGATATAATTTGTATACCACATGTTAAAACTGGTTTTATTTAAAAAAATCCTCCATTCACGTATATTAAACGTTACAATCCAATGTTATTTTACCGATTCGAGATTCGTATAGATACAGACATACAGTGATATCACGTTTCAAAAATTCAGAAAGCTGTTATTATTGGTCCTACTTATTGAAAACTTTCGCTATTCTGCTTGTCATATTTGTCTGCTTCCATACAAATGAGTTTATTATACAGGTTCGATTGCCCTATAATGCACCAATATGCCTTGTGAAAAGATTGTACCTACCGATACAAGAGGTTCCGGATTTCCTTTCTTGTCACAGGTAACTTCCATATCCTGGCCAATATGCATCAAAATGAATGTTGTTTCATCCTTAACGCAAACGTTGTCCTTCTCCTCCCATTCTTCCCGAATGCGCTAAGGAACGAAAGAGGAAGGGTATACATTCTTCAATATTCAAATATTGCATGCGTTCAAAATAGAAAAAATATGTATGTCACGATGCGGCAGTATGCACTTACCTATAGGTGCATAAACGGCCTCGCAAGAACAATTACATCCTATATTGATCGAATGAAAACATGGATCATTTTGTCTCATTCAACGAGATACTTGTGATTTGATGTAAAAAATAATTCATTTCAAGATTGGTCTGTAACATTATCGCTGACAAATAACCGTACGTTTATAGGTTAGCGTGCACACTTTACACTCGTATCAGGGCAATTACCCCTGGGTATCAACCCCAGAAAATAACCCCCCCCGGAAAACTACCCCCGAAGATAATTACCTCCCAAGGACAATTACCCCTGAAAATTAACCCCTCGGAGAATTACCACTCGAAGACAACGACCCCTGGGGACAATTACCCCACAAGGACAATTACCCCCGACTTGAATCCTGGTTGTCCACGGGGTTAGTTGTTCTCGGGGGGTATTTGCCTATGTGGTAATTGTCCTAGAACCATTTACCCTTCTAGAAAAAACGCATTTAAACCCCCATCGAAGTTTGCTTATACATTTGTGTTGGTGAGTAGCACGCAAGTGCCTCTCGTCGTTGCCCTGCATGGTTAAGTATGGAAGCAAGGTGAGTCACTTAAACAATACGTGGTCATTTACTGGTACATGCAGGGGCAGCGATCCCCGGGGGGGGGGGGGGTGGGACACATCCCCCCTCAATAATTTTAGGGGGGATCGTCCCCCCTCAACACTTGAAAAAGTGCCCCCAAAATGTATAGGAAGTACTGACTAAATACTGCAATACACCTTTAGACTCTTGAGGGCCCACGAGTGCAGCCGTTTAGACAAATATAAATGCACAAGTCTTCTCACTCGGAAGCTGCGCTACCTCGCATAATATCCTTCAAAATGTTTAAGTATATACCAAGCAAAGTGAAGTATGAACAAGTATATTGCTTGTTTTTATACTGTAGTTTTGATAAGGACTGTAATTTTTTGATACAACAAAACTTCAAAAACCTGTGAGGGGGTAGTCACTTCCATCATCTTCACCCCTCTCATTCTCTATTGCTCCCTCGCACTTGCGTACTGATTGGGGGGGGGGGGGGGCCTTTGGGGCGATTCCCCCCAAATGAAATTCAAACGTGGTTTATTTCTAATTCGATACCTGTCCAGTGATTACAAATGTTGCTGAAATGGCATGATCTTTTCCTGAGCTTCCGCGGCTCTGCCCCCTGGACCCCAGTCCAATTAGTGACCTGCATGCTAGTGTCACTAGTAACTAGGTATCAAAATATGCTCATCTGACCTTAATAAACCTCTGAGCTTCATGAGGGTTCGCCCCTTGACACCCGCCGAGGCTTTGGCCCTGGGCCCGTATTCAATTCAATACTTAAGTACACAATTTAAGCTTTTTACTTAGTATTTGGCTTAGATAAAATACTTAGCCAATTATGGTATTCAATTCACACTTTTGGCTAAGTAGTTTACTTTAAATCTAAGCCAACTCCATACCAGACTTAAGCCAATTATTTGGAGGCCTTGATTGGCAGGCATATGGTTTTCTTACGCAGTATCATAACCTGCGCACAATTATATCAGCGCGCATTTATTGCAATGCATCAATAATATTGCGCATTACTTTTGATTGACCGTGTGACGTAACAATGCTTATCAATAAGCATTTTACTTAGATTTTGTCTAACGTAAGTATAAGTCTAAAATGCGATTTGAATACGAGATAAGTAAATTACTTAATTTAGCCATTTACTTAGTAAATTTCTTACTTATGCTAAGTATTGAATTGAATACCGGCCCAGGACCCCACGCCAATTTGCGATCCACTTTGCTTTGCTCTACCTGAGCGTAAATACAACCCCCACACTTTGAAAAACGTTCCCAGTGCCTGCGTAACATGTAAGAGTGGTGGTGATGTCGATTTTGTTCTGCCCAAAAAAAAATCATTTTTGCTCATTACGCCACTGCTCCCTCGTCTCTCGCATTTCGTTCCCCGGTCATGAAAAGAAATCACCGCCCCTGACTAAATGTATATGTGTTCGTACTCTTAACATATTTACTTCAAAGTTAACTGACGTTAACGCTGAACAATACCTTGCCAATTTCACCGAATGGGTAATAGAAGTTCACATGTAGAATTGGCCTTCTGTTCTCCGGCATACCTCGTGGAAGAAAGGCTAGTAGTGCAACGCGCTTCCCTTCGCACATGTCCTCTTTTATTGAGGCTGTATACAATCCCGGGCCTCCTATAGAGAAGCTCACTGTGTCTTTCCCGATTTTGCACTCAGGGGGTGATAGTTTTAGACGATATATCTTTCCTTCTACGACAAAAAGGAAAGACAACAGACAAATATTTAGAGTAATACGAGGCGGTGTGGCCATATAGATCGTCACACGCGCGAGATAAGCACTTTCCTGCTTGCTTGTTTTTTCTTGCCTTAGTAACCTTTGAGTTTCCTTCTCTATCTGAGATAAACACATTATGCTCCTTACGCGCATGAAATGGCGCTGCAGACGAGTGAGCAGAGAAAACTTACATATTATGAGACAAGAAGTTAATAGGCTGATCAAAACAATACACCAGTTTACGGTTGTATCAGTGCACATGCGCAGACATGGGCGCCATTTTAATTGGCGAGTAAACAAAGCCAATGACCTAGAGGTCAGTGGTTTATGCGTAAATTAAGATTGCGCCCATGCAAATTATGATGAAATCACTGCCTGCGTGCTGTGTTGTGCGCGCACATCATCATTTGCATGGGCGCAATCTTAATTTACGCATAAATACCACTGACCTCTAGGTCATTAGCTTTGTTTACTCGCCAATTAAAATGGCGCACACAACCGTATACTGGTGTATTAAAGATCATCCTCTGGATTGAAACAAGGTTCTGTGAAAGCCTAGATACATTGCATGAATTTACAAAACACGAGGAATATTTTAACTAACTTTTGATATGGTTTAAGACCAAAGAAGCACACACATTCGTCCCATCATCCAAAACTTGGTACAAGGCGATTCGACAACACTTTCTAAAGACCCTGGTGCTCAGTCATCAGTAGCAATAATATTATGAATAGAGTACAATGGTAATGAACACAAGTTACTCTTTATCCTGGAATAAACTGCTATATTTGTTATGAATTTTTAATTAGAAACTACGGATTTTGGGTACTCTTTTTTGATACGCACTGTTCACTTATTTCAAAGTCTACTTTGATATTGAATGCAATTTAACTATGGATAAACGTTTCATTTGTGTGATTATTGTTATCATTATTATCACAGTTGCCGCAAACAAAGTCCTTAGGAAGAACATAAGGTGTTTTATCATAATATACGTTTTGCATAAACTGCGTATTACTGTGATTATTTTAAAGGTGAGGGGTGGTTGTGGGGGGCAGGGTAAAACAATGGCAATTCGTACCTTCAGAAGCTGTGTCTGGTTTTACGTAAACGAAAATTGTTGCATTTCCTTCGAGTGCGGCCGCCGAAAGTTCCGCACAATGGCTCAAAGTAATCTTTACTGGCTTTCCATCGAAGTTTCCAGCAACGTGAACAGTCGGGCAGATCGCAACTTCATCTTTTTCGGACAATCCTTTCATCAGATCGGTATTTCTTGAGATGGTGACTATTAAGAAAAGAAATGCAAAGGCATTTAGTATCGCCTACATTGTTTGCTGTTATGTAGGGCAAACATTATGGCCTGTCCTACCTAAAAACACTTGATATATGTAATAAACATTCTGACTATTGAAATACTTGTATTAGGTGAATGAAATAATTTGTAACGAGGCACTTACTAAAGATTTGTGCATAATAATAATGATACTAATGTTCTGTTCATGTATAGCGGACTAATATTACATAATAACGTCTCTATCCGCTTCCAAAGAGCTTTGGAACTTATGACAACGGTTTTAGTATGGCTGCCAGGTACCCATTTACCTCACCTGGTTCGAGTGTGGCAAATGTAGATTAATGTCTTGCCAAAGGACATCAGTGCCGCGCAGGACTCGAACCGCGGAGCTTGTGATCCAAAGTTCGGTGACATTTCTACTCACGACACCTCTACATTGAATTTGACTACATTACGAAAATGATCTAGTAATGCAAAGCCATTGTGAATATGCGTACTCCGTGCTTATGAGATGAGGTCATTATGTCGATAGCTAGTTTGTTTATTGGTCGAACAATTCCAATTTCAAAGCTTTACATTTCAAGTTTTCAGTCAGACAGATTTTATTATTTTCACTCCAGATATAATCATTGAAAAATTAAGTAATTTAGATTTAGGTGTTGAGTAAACGTCATCTTCTGTAAAAGTAGATCTGAAATATCGTGACAATACTGCAACAGATAGGAAAGTAATTTCTACGTTTCGTTATTGTCCTGAATTGTTTTACCCTGGCTCAAACTTGAATTTTTAAACTGTACTATTCGGCTACAATTCGACCTTGATATTAAAGAAAAGATTCTTATTGGATATGACATTGATAATAAAAATGATGTTCTTCTAAACATTATCCCATGGTTTGTTCAATATTTAGTTTATACGATGTATTTTAAAGTTGATTCGAAATCCAAACATTTTGAATCCGTGGTTATATTTCTACATGTAGAATTATAAACCGGTCTCAGAGAATAATTTGAGATAATAATACCCCCAAAAAAGAAACTGAAATTATCAGAAGAAAGGTTGTAAAATTAACAAACATTCTGAAGAACATAGGTGAAAAAAGTTCGAACCAAATTTGAAAACGAATTTACGTGAATATTAAAGGCAGACTTTACTACTTCAGCCATAAGGGATTAGACCACCCAGCGAGCCAGCGAGGTCACTGTGACAGGTGGTTATCTCATTAACTCAGCTCTCATTTAACATAAGAAAAAGAGGATCATGGGGGACCAACAGGCACCGATTGGGGAAGTTTTCTATATAGAGGGAGCAAGTAGCTACAAGTAGGACAGTGTGCCTTTAAGCGAATTCGTGAAATGATGCAATCTATTTAATAAATATATCATTATTTAAAAGCAAACTATTCCTAGAGAGGGGGTTTACAACAGATCTTACTCTCGCATTTGGATTCATCTGATGAGTCAGTCATGGGAACCTCGATATAGACTCCCATACATTTGTGTTCGTAAAGCCCATAGAAGATTCCGTCTTTTCCAATGGTCTGGAACACCGTAGGCTCCTTGAAATCCTCAAAGTTGTCTGATAAAAACGGGGTAAGCATGAATATAACTGACCATAATAAATAATCACTACGTTTACATTACTACATAGCTATAGAGTACAATACTACCCCAAGAGCTATTGTCCATCTACCCTAAAAGGCTCAAAGCATTCCATGAAAAAAAAATCCTACCAGGTACCCATTTTGCACATATGGGTGCAGAGTGGCAAATGTAGATTACCAAATGACATTAGTGCCGCGGCAGGACTCGAACCTCGAACCTGGTAAATGCACAGTCTGATGACGTATGAAATACACGGCGACACCTTTACTGCAACTATTCACATTCGGTGTAAATTATGGTTCTAGGACACGGACCCCCTGGACATCCACCACCGGATAACCATCCCTAGTTAACTCCCCTCTAGGACAACTACCCCCTAGGACAACTACCCTCTAGTGCAACCACCCTCTAGGAGGACTACCCCCAGACAACTACCCAACACATAACTACCCCCTAGGACAACTACACCCGGACAACTACCCCCGGGAAACTATCCTGTAGAACAACTACCCCCGGACAACTATCCTAGGGGGAAGTTGTCAGGGGGTAGTTGTCCGGGGGTAGTTTTCCTGGGGGTAGTTGTTTAGGGGGAAGTTGTCTGGGGGGTAGTTGTCCTGGGAGTAGTTGTCCAAGGGGGTAGTTGTCCTAGGGGGTAGTTGTCCTACGGGGTAGTTGTCGTAGGGGTAGTTGTTTGGGGGTAGTTGTCCGGGGATAATTTTCGTAGGGGGTAGTTGTCCTAATGGGTAGTTGACTGGGGGTGGGTGTCCAGGGGGAATTGTCCGGATATGGAGACTGTAAATTATGTATGGGCTTGACTTACTGGGTGTTCCAGCAACAACAGTGGCCCCTATCCTAATAGGTAGCTGGCCATAGTTCATGCCGTTTTGTAAGATGTTGACGTCCATTTCCCAGGTGATCGTGTCGGCTATTCGTTCGTAATCCTTAATAAAGAAGACGATGTAGTGCATGAGACATTTCATCTCGTCCCGGGTAATCGTCTATGAATTAAATTGAAAATTCAAAAAAATCATTGATTTAATTGATTGCATTATGTAACATACAAATCGAAATACATTTCAGCAATACTACATATACGAAATGTTATCGTACGAAGGGCGATATAAATTGTTTGCATTCTTCAGTGACAGCACTCGGTTATATGGGGCGGCGGCACTTTTGTGATGTCCTTTGGCGGCATCTTGAAAAAATAAATTGATCGAAAAATTCGAAAGTAATACCCGGGTCCTTCCCAGGGGTGGATTGTAGTAGTGTAACATATAACGTGAAAGTATGACGATGGTTTATCCTTCTATATCTAGTTGTGAAAGTCGTGTTGTAATTGTTGTTATTGTCATGATGTTGATATTCAGGGTAACAAGAAAACATCCTTTATTAAATCCGAAGTAAGCGCAAAAAAAAAAAATGTTTATTTTGTTACTGTGAATGTAAAATAGATTACAAGTGCTAAAATATACTACTCATTGCGGATATAGTATCGAAAATAATATCGCTAGTGGCATTCGTATGTCTCGCGATGTATGGTCAACAAGATCACGACGTTTCGTGTGCCGCTGCTACACTTCGTCAGGTGATCAAATATATTGTAAGCAAGCGTTACTCTACGGGTGGACCGGGTGGACCGGCGGTCAAATAATTAGAACAATAACGGACAAGGCCTACTGGTCGAAGCACACGGGTGCTCAGCCAATCAACGGGCCGCTGGTGAAACTTAAAATGAAAATATGCTGATGTAAATATGTCTGACAAAGACACCTTATATAAGTATACTTAACTTATACAATATAGTGTTAATTAATAAATAATATTGAATATTAATTCAGCATTAGTAGAGTAAGTTTGGATAGTGTTTTCTAATATAAAACAATTATAAAAGGAATGAGGAAGGAGGTTATTAATGTATTTACAATGAAGATCAAACTCCGTAGTGCCTTTATATCAAGTTTTCAATGTTGTAAATTCATTGAATGGGCTAAATGTATGGGCTACATCTTATGTATATACCATTTGCTATAATTATATACCTTTTTAATACTAATGTCAATTATATGACCTAGGGCCTGTCTCACTAAGCACTAAGATGCGTCTTAAGCGGCCTTAAGTCCTGTTATAGGACTTAGTGTAAGATGCATCTTAGCGGGAGTTTCACAAAGCCCACTAAGACGCGTACCGTACTTAGTACCCCTTTAACTAAGTTGCATACAGGTCGTAGCCTACGTCTCGTCGAGACGAGACTTAGTAACAGTTCTTAGTGTAATGTCATGTGATAAATTTCGCGTCAAATTTGAAAGTTGTTCTAATTCGATCTCGATGATGGCCGATCTTCAAATATTGATGGCTTTGACGTTTCATTAAAGTATTTGAGAAAGGACACGATTCGTCGGATTCTTAATCATTGTCTGAATTTTCAAAAATGTTTCTTTCTCCGATAAAAAGTCACAGTCCGTAGGGGAATTTTTTGGCTAGCCGACCGACATAATACATCTCACCGGCTTCAAACTTCTGCATTGATATAGCACACGAGGATCGAGCAAGAATACCGACACAGCAACATAATTTGCGTGTCTTTCTTACCCCCTCGACGTGGTGACTTCACCCAACAATTCCCTCTCTCTCCTACTGCACCCGGCTCTTATCCCTGTCTCTCTCTCCTCTCTTTCACCCCCGTTTCCTTTGTTTCCCTTTTCTCTTCTTTTTGTCTTCTCTTTCCTTTTCTCCTTTTTTTGTTTTCTTTCTTTTCCTTTCTTTCCTCTTTTTCTTTTTTCTCTTTCTTTCTTTCTTCTCTTCTCTTACTCTCTTTTCTGTCCCTTTCCCTCTCATTTTTCTCTCCCCCTTTTCTGATTTTCCCGACAGTAGCGCAATTTTACCGATAATATCCTGACAGGGGGGGGGGGGGGGGGGGGGTGGGTCTCGCACCCCCACTTTAGCGACGTCCCTGGTTGTTAATATCCCATTATTATTATTTTTTTAAATGCACTGTCTCATGCTCTCGCACCTCTCTTTTACCGTTGTTTAATTCTCTTTAATTTTTTTCCTTTCTTCTTTAACTCACAGAAATTCTCTATTCCCCCTTTTTTCCCCATTCTCTTTTTTTGTTGGTTCTTCTTGTGCTTTTTTTGTTGTTGGGGGGGGGGGGGGGCTACACGCCTGACAATAGGGATCCCATATTATGCACATTGCAAAATTGCGTGCCCCCCCCCCCCCCCTTTCCCGGTAAAAAAAAACTTCCTTTAATATCATACCCCTTTCTTTCTTTTCCCTTCTCATTATTCTCCTTTCCCCCCTTTTCTCTCCTCTCTTCCTTTTCCCCTCCCTCTTCTTCTCCCTCTTTTTTCTCTCTTTTTCTCCAAATCAATGCAATGTAATCAAAGCATTTCTTCACTTGTCTTGTATTTTACTTTTTCAGAATGACTATGTTGTAAAATTGACTGATATCTGAATTATCTCATCGAATCAATTGTCACCATTTATTTAACAACTTTTTTCTACAACAGGATATATTCATACGGGTACACACAAGTTGTACATAATGTGACAGAAAAATTAAATTTGTTAAAGGCCAGTAATTTAACTTTATTACACTAAAAAAAAGCAAAGAAAAGACAACTTTTGCTATGGATTTTCTGTAAAGCAGCAGTAGTATTTATTATTCTGATAAAAAAAAAACACAGTCCATTTCTATCATAACTGTAGCAAATAATATTCTTCTTGATCGATAAGAGTAAAAACTGGGTAAAATCAAACAACCTAAATTACATAATATAGGAGTTGTATGATGCATCACAAATGTTAGCTTAACATGTGGATAGATTAAAATGCTCTCACCTGTCTACCCATTGAAGGTCAAAGCTTTTCTGTTATTAACTAGTCTTTCGGTGTCATCACAAAATATCTTTAACAATTTACAGAAGGGTGCACACTAACAAATTATGTTAAATGGTGCGACTCAGTTGATTTACGGAAATACTGTATTGTTTGTAATAGACCCACCCCCTTATTCTTCACTTGAAAGAACAAATGAAAGACATTTTTTTTCAAATGGGTCCGCAGTTAAGTTTCCTATTCACAAATCATAGTTATTAATTTATAATTAATGTCCGTGTTTTGATCAGCACGTGACCGAACGAAATTGAATTGAATTTTGGTGTACCTTTGGATGTTGTAATTTGTTAGTCTCAAAACACATGACTTGATATATATGTCACAGAGACCTGTATATATCATATAATAAGACAGTAAAGGTTCTCTGAAGTGTTGGGAGCCCCACAAAACTTATTATGGCAAAATTTCCCCTAAATTGCATGAGTGAAAGAAGATATCATTTAAGTTTTAACACACATTTCTGCAAGAGTTTTCAGAAGAAATGTGTTTGGACAGATATTGATGACAGAATACAAAATTGAGGTTTACTGCATACAACAGAAAACCTAAATTTGTCTCTTCAATCATATTTATCATGTTTATTATGAAAATCATTACAGAAGTGTCTGTTAAATGACATCCTCTTTCACATCATTAGACAATTTAAGTGAAACTTTGCCATGACATTTTTTGTGAATTTTGGTCTCCCAACACTTTAGAGGGGCTTTATTTAAGGAGGAGCTGCTGAATATACTTAATTTGGGAGGTAGCAAAATTCACCTCAAAACTTTGAATAAAATTATGGAAAAACATGATAAATAGCGCCCTTGTTGAGTTGAATTAAGGAGATCTATGGCTGTGGGTTTATTTGCTAGGGTAGGCCTATTGTGGATACTCCTTAGCTCTTCTAAAATTGATTCGCTTATATGTACTTGCTTCTGTTTAACTATTAATTTGGCCAGTTGTATTCTCAGCAGCTCCTCCTGAATTTCTAATTGCCTGATCTGTGCAGGTACGTCTTTGTGTTAAAATTTCACGCCACTGCTCAGACTGAGTAGACCGAAGCTGAGGCTGAGGCTGACGATCACTGGGGCCTGGAACATTTTCATTAGACAAGCTCAGGTCCGTAGCCTCTGAATCCTGTTCACAAATAAACAACAATAAAAGTTAATTCACAAAAACAAGAAAAATATGTATCTCAGATTTTGCAATTGCTATATCAATGAATATGAATTTGGCAACTGTGATTGTAATGAGTCAAATTTTTCATTTTTAGCCTTCCTGAAAACCTTACAAAGTGAAACATTCACATAATGTTGTATCTACTGGTAAGACCAAGTATGGGACCAAAATGCTAACATAACAACATGAAGACTACTAATGGCTTTCACAAGCAAAATAATTTGGACAAAAAAGATTGATGGATATTAGTCAAAGACCTTATTATTGAACATGCCATCCAGACCCATCCCACTTCAAAGCTATCATCACCTATAGCTCATGTCCCATACCACTTGCTACTGATACACATGTTACTTCTGGAAGTCTCCTGGGGGAAGGGGTAACGGTAATACTCAGATTATTAAACTATAAGAATGCATGATCAAAACTTTTCTACACACCACAGGTTTTCAAGTCACTTAACATTTTATTGTGTAGGCATCCTGCTCAATATGTCACATTTCTTTTTTAAAACGCAATTTAAACAAAATACAAGTATAGTACCAGCAAAAAAATCAGTCCAAGCGATCATAACCCGGCTTGAAACACAAATTTGTTAACACTTTTTCATTATTTTGGGGCACATTACAGCAAGAGTTGAAAATATATCACTTTTCCTAAAAAAATGTTGTAATGATGCAAGTACCCTAAATATGTCATTGATGACACGTCCAATGCTGAAGAAGTCCCTGTAATATTAAATTGGTTTTAATATAATCAGACAAATTAGATAAAGAATTTGATGAAAGTTTGAGAAAAAATAAGTTATGAATCTTTCAATATCATGAAAATCATAAAATGTGAGGGGCTGCATAACATTATATTTAGAGACCGCATTGCCCATTTAACTCACAGATTTGAAGTATTTAAACAAATAAAAATCCATCCCTTTCTTATTTATTGTCCTATTTTTTGCAAACCTTCACTGATCTGTAAAACTGTTTCAACTAACTCAAATCTCGCCTAAAGCATTACACTCACCTGTCCTTGGGGCTTTATACACGTACGCTTTGTTTCGAAGCCATGTCTCGCCATTTCTTTCTTAATGTATGCCATTCCCTCTCTTGGCCACCAGCTGCTCTGAATGTGTTGCTCTTTTCCAGGATCTATGCATGGAAATAATGTGGAAATAGACAGATTATATATTTAGGATTGGTTGCACTAAGGGTCTACATGGGTTGCCGTGTTACGATTAAAGCTTTAACTGGATAACCGTACTTTGTTTTAAATACCTGAATATTGTAGCCTTGGATTTTGCAGTAGTGGTGGCAAAGTTAAGTGTCAGGTTTTCCATTTTTCAACAAACTACCATACCCAGCGATTTCAAGACTGTTTTTTCTTTTTTTCTCCCCCCCCCTAACCCTAACCCTTATTGGCCTTAACCTCGCCAGATGAACCCCCCCCCCCCCCCGACCCCCATTTAATCTTCCTTCTTTTGGTGAATTTCTCTCTCACATCCATGCATACCTTTCTTTCACCTTTTCTTCTTTGCTGCTCCCCTTTCCTCCAGTTCCAAACAGTTCATGTTTCTAGTAGTACTAGTAGCCACAAACCACAGAAGCGCTCTAATTTCTATCCTTTGGAATTCCTTGCTTCTTTTCCTCGGCGTTTCCTAAAATTTGAGGAAAATGCAAACTAGTTATTAGGTCTAGCCTAGATCTATCAGTATCATCTAGGGTCTATCTAGATCTAGATCTAGTGATCTAGAGTCTAGTCTATTTATGTTTCATGAATTGCCCATCATTAACATCATGTTATTGCCTGTTTCAGTGTTTGTCTTTTGACTACCAATATCCAATAGGGTGTCTGATCGCGCACCACGTTTTGTTTAATTGTCAATCTAGACTAGTTCCAGAGCAATGCTTAGTTAGGCCTAGACCGAATTTTCTGTCTCTTTCGTTCAGTAAGCCTCTTAATTTTACCCAAATAAGAGGCTTAACGAATGAAAGAGACGGCAAATTCGGTCTAAGTTAGGCCTAGATCTAGCCCTAGCTCTAGACTAGTCTAGATCTAGTGAGTAGATCTAGAAGGTCTAGATCTAGATCTAGGTCTAGTTCTAGTGTCTGAAATAATTAGTCTAGACCTAGGTCTAGTCTAGATCTAGTAGATCTAGACCTATAGCAGTCACACATCACAAAGTAACTAAGAAGATTAAGAATAGTCCAAGACGCAAGCCAAGACTCAGTCAGACTCAGACTGAGTAGGCTAAGGCTAGTCTAACCCTAAGGCAAGATTAAGAATAGATCTAGATCTAGATCTAGACTAGTCCAAGACTCAAGTCAAGTCAGTGCAGTCAGAGTAAGGCAAGATTAAGAATAGATTTAGATCTCTATCTAGACTAGTCTAGACTAGGTCTAGATCTAGTATATTACTAGTCTAGGACTCTAGTACTAGTACCTCTAGTAGTAGGCCTAGAACTAATTAGGTCTAGATCTAGGCCTAATTTAGTTTGTTCGTGCATGAGAAATAGCTTGATGTAATCCGCGATCCCAGACTAGACTGACAGCGAGCTCGCTACCGCCACCACTCGCACGGTTCACTGCCAATTAATCGGCTGCGATTCGCCGAGGTATCAAATACAACTTCCATCACAAACTTCCACTGCATACATTTCGCTTTCAATATTTTACTTCTATGTTGTCTTAAGAAAAAGTTTGATAACATACCTTCCCCATTTGTATCCAACAGTAGTCGAAATAATGTTAAACAATCACTTAAAGTGACAAAATTCAGCCTCCTTTCACTTTTTCGCCCCAGACGATGAAGACGAAAACTTACAGAAAAAAAAATAAATTTTCTTCGCACAAGGTCGAAGGTCACGAAATTCGGCTTCGTAGAATCAAAATCCAGACGTTTTATTGTTGAAGATGCGCCGCACACAGGACTTAGTAAAGAACGGTTTAGTGAAACTGAGAAACCAACAGGACGTCAGTAAGACCCGTCTTAGTGTATGACGCGTCGCAGCGACACTAAGTCCTGTTACACTAAGTACTGTTTAGTGAGACAGGCCCCTAGTTTGATAAACATTATGTTAAACATTTACCAATCGTGACGAATTTATCTAATCCATCAATTTGTTTTTGCATAATGAATGTGTATGATTTTGTCCATGTCATTTATCTTCTTATCTTTCTTTTGCATCCTCAACCTTTATTTCTTTCATCGTTCAACTCTCATTTTAATCTTACCTTTTTTACTTTTCCACCGTTTATCAAACATGACTCTAACGTCACGTCTGAATCTGCGTCCAATGTCACCTCGGTCTCTTTGGCCTTCAAATCGTATCCTACCCACTCCTCGTGTTCCTTAATCATCTTAATATGAGGAGGGAAATAAAATATTAATCCAGTGCACTTAAATGTCTTCATCACGTCACCTTCGTATTCATTGTTTAATGTTTTGATCCAAAATGCTCTAAATTACATATTTAATGTAAGCGTAAAGTGTCGAATCTCGCCCCCCCCCCCCACCCATCCCCTAAACTGAGTTGTCGACAAGTCTCGTTAATTATCCGATTAAATTAGTAGTCGCACAAACATTAGATTTACCGACGTTAAGGGAAGTGGAAGCCACGGTAGCGGGCATTGTCATTAACGTAGCAGTATCTAAGTTGAATTTACAGTAGTTACAAGTAGTTAAAGCCCACGTCCACTCCAAAAATAACTTACTTTTAATAGAAGCAGAAAAATCAGACTAACCAATCAAAAAAAGTCTGAGCAAAATCGGATAACTAATAAGATAGTTATGAATGTTTATTGACGTTAAAAACTTCCTTTTGTATGTTCTCGTTCACTGATCACATATTGTACTTACCCGGGCTAATCGGAATCCTCTCATTACATGGTAGAAACTTATTTTGACCGGAATAGGCCTATTCATACTAAATCGAGATGGAGTGAAGCCCATGAATCCGATGCGCTTTTCCATGTCACCTAATATCAGCTGGATATAATAAATTAAACAAATTCAAAGGTAAGTTCAATACTCCATAGTATGTCGCATAGGAATATTCTCATTACGTAATATCTCATCATCATGTTCTCATGTCAATAGGTGATACACGTCACAATGTTATTGCAAGTGCCTTTATAAGCTGCTTTTCCAATACTCTATAGTATGTCGCATAGGAATATTCTCATTACGTAATATCTCACCATCATGTTCTCATGTCAATAGGTGATACACGGCACAATGTTATTGCAAGTGCCTTTATAAGTTGCTTTGCCGAAATTAGTTCATATCGTGTTGAAAAAATAATAAATGCATTGCAAGAAAAAAAATCTTCTTCGTGGGCGGTAAAATCTAAAAAATTGAAATCGCTTCATGATATGTAGTGTTCTGGAGTTCAATATAACACAATATGTGTACATTAAAAACAGCCATATTGGCAACCTTCTCTAAAAAAAGGCCACGTGGTCTATTATGACCATACATTTCGTTTCCCTCTGGGAGAAAATTGTTGAACATGAAAAGCTACCAGTCTACAGCAGTGGCCCCTTTCTCCGTTCAAATCGGGTTGAATAATCGTACAGGTTTGACTGTATATACATCAACACATTTAGCATTATCGATGCAATGAGACAAACCAAGGAAATAGAGTAATACCCCCTTCACATACACGGATTTTCCTAAGAGTCCTAACGTATCGCCAACTCGTAGTCAATCGCAAGCATCCGTAAATAAATCGCTGGTATTCGTAAATAACTCGTCCCAACTCGCATACACTCTTAAGGATCCGTGAAAGGAGAAGCACTTTTGTTGAGATGTCAAAAATCTTCTTACGATTGTCCACGGATTCATTTTCCGTCAATAACTCGTAACAATCCGTATGTATCGTAAACCGCTCGTTAACCGCTCGCAACAACACGTACCCATCCGTAAACTGCTCGCAAAAATCCGTAAATCCGCTTTACGATTGCTTGCGTGTTGTTTACGATTTCATTCGGGGTCGTTTACGATGCCTTTACGGATTGTTACGAGTAATTACAAGCACAATACGTGTAGTTAGGAGTACTTTACGAATAGAAACGCAACACGTATTATTACGTAAAAATTATGATTTGGGGAAAGGTATGAAAGCTTAACAACTTGTAAGGACTCGTAAATACTCGTAACTAACTCGTAAGTATTCGTAACAACGCGTAAACAGGTCGTGAAATGCCCGTAAGTTGCTCGTAGTTATCCATGACAACTCGTAACAAATCGTGGATTTTCCGTAAGTATATCGTAACAACTCGTAACAACTCTTAAATCTCGTAAATGTCGTAAAAGTGGCAAAATCGTAACGATCCGTAAAAGATACGTGAATTTTGGGGATCCGTAATGACTCGTAATAAATATCCGTTTATGTGAAGGGGGTATAAGCGAGAGGAAAGGGGTGGGTCTGACATACATCATCATGTTGCCTTTCTCCATATTCCTCATATTCATATTCATTCTTTTCTCTCTCCCTCTCTCTTCCCCTCTCCCTCCCTCTTTTTCTCTTCCTCTCTCTCCCTAGATCCATCTTTATTGAGGTGTCTTTGTAGAGTGGTTCATTTATTTAACTTTCAAGCAAAAGGTTCGAATCTTCGCTCGGCAATAACGTCCTTCGGGAAGATATTCAGCAATACATATTAGTAATAATAGTACAATCACAATGATCATATCGTCTTATTGGTGTCCTTTTTTTTCGTCTTGTTTTGCTTATTTCTTTACTGATAAGTGTAATATTGCAAATGAAAGAACTACATCCTTATATGCCCCAAATACTTGTTAAAATATGCATACCTGCACCTGCTAGAGGAAATATGACGTATCATGCAGTGTCTACCGTACGAACGCAATCCCGTTGGCCGGCTCCACCTCGGAGATACAATGACTGGATGATTCGATGCGTTTTGATTAAGTGAGCTCTCTCTCGTTGTAGGCGAACTCAAAATTCATGGTTCAAGATGAAGCCCCACCGCACACGTGAGACAACAGCATCGTTTCACGAGACCGCCATAAGTACAAGTTCACCGACATGCTGTTGAAACACGTTTTAAATTTGCTACACGCATTCCAACAGGTTGTCGGTGAACTTGTACTTACAACGATTCAGGCAACGGTGCCTGTCTTTGTTTGTATGGAACCGTGGTACAGACTTTGTGTAACCTCGGCAACGCAGAGACGGGTAATTTAGTTTTGACATAATAATGATGGACACAAAATATGACTATACTCATAGATCTGATGTCACTGAAACCAATAGAGTGTTTTTTAATTAGTAGTTGAGGCATTGGCGTTATGAGCCAAGGACAGCGGTTCGATTCCCGGCTGGCTGAGACATTAACCAAATGTTGTTATGCCAAACAAATAACGTATAGTGTATGTATCATGTGATAGATATACCAAAGTTTCGAAATATGTATCTCTACTGGCGTTAAATAGGCTGTTATTACTCGTTGAGCCAATCAAGACTGAAAATGGGTCATTTTCTTTTTGAGGATGTAACTACATGATAAAAAACCTCGTTCTTAGTTAATGGGCTAAACCTTGGTGTTTTTTTTTTTTTTTTTTCGTTGATTTTATGATGATGACGTATTAGCGTAATATAGGTGTCACATTTCTGTGTGTCATAACACGAGCAGCCTTAACTAAATTCTATTTGAAAAACTGGAAGTAACGCTGGTCACCAATAGTAAAGAGGTCTGGGTGAACATATGAAATCCATCAAAATCCCCCCCCCCCCCGATCCCTCTTTCTTAAGGATAAAGACCAGTTAGGGTCATGCGATTACATTGTGAAAGAAACGTTGTGAAATCGATCAGAAAAGGTTGATCATCTAGCATATAAATATTAGTGTGTACTGCAAGGTTCTGGAATCATCAAAATGATAAGAAATTTGGCCCAGTTTTGGTAAAGTTACAAGCACTATACACATAACACGTGCGCGATATCATCAGGTCCAAATAGATATACTAATTTACCAAATATATAAATTAGTGTCATCATGTAGTCAAAACATATTCTTTCACCTAATTCGTAATAAGAGCTTCCATTTCATATTTTGAGAAGGGGGCGTTTCCCAAACTGGTCTTCACCTTTAAATACTGTTTTGATAATGCCAATTATTTGTTTTACCTTTTAAATTCTGTTTTACATGCGTCTTTGTTGATCATTTTATAATCTTTTGCGCTTCGTATGAATATAATTTTGACTTGCACTTTACAACCATATAAAACAGAGTTTGAGTGAATTGAATTGAATACCATTCCTTGTTTCTCTCGAATTATCATGGGAACAAAAATAACGTTCCGCTTTCCATACATTACGTGAAGATTGTTTGTTAATAAGAAATATGAATTGTCAAGTGCAGGGCCTACTGGGAATTATGAGAGAGAGAGAGAAAGAGAGAGAGAGAAAGAGAGAGAGAGAGAGAGAGAGAGTTGTAGAGAGAAAAAGCCAGAGTGAGGGAGAGAGAGAGAGAGAGAGAGAGAGAGTTGAGAAGAGAGAGAGAGAGAGGAATAGAGAGGAAGAGGAGGGGAGAATAGAGAGAAAGAGAGATAGAGAAAGAGAAATGAGAAGGAGAGTGGGAGAGAATAAGGTGGATTGAGAGAGGGAGAGAGAGACAGCTGTAAGGAGAGGGAAGGAGAGAGAGAGAGAGAGAGAGAGAGAGATAAAGAAAGAGAGAGAGAGGGGGTGTATGAATCGATGTGCACTAGATAATACACTCTGAAGTTTCAATTATACCCAATATTGTACAAATTTTACCGAGCACTTTGTAGACTCTTGGCAAAGGAGAAATACGTAATAAATTAACCACACGGTACACTGGCTGGCTTACGAACAAATTAAAAGTGATTCGATGATGGGGGTGGAGGGGGGGGGGTCTACTTTGAGTCTGTCCTTTTATTGATTCTTGAATTATGAATATCAATAATAATGTTACCATTGTCCCTGTCTTTTGTGTAGGCTCCCTAGATTTTTCACCCGTTTCCCATTCTTTTACCCTTCTCTTACCCCCTGTACAACCTTCGCGTGGGACCAAAGCCTATGATCACGTCAATATCTTTCATTACAGTGATCGTCAATCATGCTCGAATGCTCTCTTTCATCGTTGTTTGCTGTACTAGATTTCCCATTCAACTGGTATCAGTGGCAATTGTTTATTCACCCCCTCTGAGAGTGATTTTAATATTCTGTACAAGGGATGGGAGAGGAAAAACTGAGGGGATATTCCCTTCCCACCCCCGCCTGAAAGTATTGAATAGTTGTTGATAGCAACCGTCGATCTCAGTGAAATAATGGCAGGACCAACGCGAATATGGAGCAATGTCCCGAAAAACAAAATTTCATATATTTGTAACAAACCAGGGACTGATGGTTTCGTCTTATTCCAAAGTCTTTTGACGGAAAATCCAGTCGTATCTAGTCTAAATTAAAGCAGGGAAATTAATAGAAGCAAGCTGGTGATGGTTTGAATGAAATCGGAAATAAAAATAAGAATTGATTTATCTAAAGTTGTAAGTATTATACGTACGGGCTCTTCAAATTGGCTAATTCCGTAACGCTATTGTGAGGTAGTGTCGGTCCGCCGTTCCCTTTGTTTACAACACACACAGTAATTAAAACTAAACTGTTTCAAAATGTATGACTGAGGAGTGCGCCAAGGGAAAATGTACTTGGAATAAAACGTGCAAATATGAAAACTAATGATGCCACAACATCGTGTATACTATTTGGGGTTGTGCTTGCCCAGCAAAACAATAATCACCATGTTGTGTCGAATTCTAACCAGGTTTTGGCCTTACTCTCCTTATCAATGTTTCTGGTACGAAATTCAATTGGGGAAGGGGTGTAGGGGGTACCGTTTTCTAGCCCTTATACATAAACTGTACCCTTTTTAGTTCTTAATTCATTAATCAAAATTATGTAATTGAATGTTTTACAAAACTGTTGTTACCATTCAATTCGTGTGTCTTCATTTGCTTTAGTTTTTAATTTTTGTTATAATATTTTGACTTCCCTGGACCCCATTGAAGAACAAACATGTCTTGCCTGCCACGATTGAATATAGGCACTCCAGTCGCTTCATTTGTGTTTTTTTATTTCTGTGTTTAAATGTTGATTGAACTGAACAACATTAAAAGCAGTACTAATACCAGAGCGGATCGCGCCATCTTCGGTAGGTATTGGTATCGAAGAGAGATCGCGATCGCAAAATAACATAAAACCAGCCATACTCGAGTCTAGGCGATGAACCGTACAGACATATTTCGCCAGCCTGTTCAACAACAGCTACTTCGTGAACGTGTAGCTTAAAAGAGTCCTCGGTTTTTCTTCTATGGCGCATGATTCCGTGTCGGTGTTTAATAATTGAAAGTCGTATTTAATTCTTCGTAGATTGTGCAAACCCACCTTTTGAAGCTACGGCGGTCGTGTAAATATAACAGACCAGAATCCAGTGGAGCCTCGGCAAGCTACTGTTAAAGATGAGTTCAATCAAAGCCCTTGCCTTCATGCCACGAACTATGCCCCAGACGAGGAAAGTATCCCTCAAAATTTTCCTGGATGATAATGACAAACCAAGCGGACGAGAAGAGGTAAATATATCTTTTTCTATTCTGGGAAACACAGCAATCATTCACAAACCGTGGCCTTTATTTGTAATGTGAATGTGTAAAGAGGTGTCGTAATTCTAATATATATTCAAATAATATTCTGGGTTTATGTCTCGCTTATCATATGTCGATAATGTTCCGAAGCACTTTACACACATATCATTTCCCCAATCATCGGATTCAGGCCTGTTCGCTCACAACTGATGAAAGGCCAGTCATTAACGACACGTAATTCCAAAACCAAAAACGGATACAAAAAAATATATAATGTTCAACAACAACAACAAATATGAAATATGTGAGTCAGTATTGCAAATTCATTACTGGCCAGTACAATGAACCTCATAACAAATATCAATGAATGTGGGGGTAAAACCGAATTACAAAGTAGAAAACTTATTTACGAAAGGGGAAGGTTTAAAGTGACTCGGTAGCATTGCCTCTGGTTCTTAAACAAAATCCTAGATTTAGCTCATGCTGCAATCATAACTATAAACGTTTAGGTCATTCAGAAATCTCATGGCTTTGGCAAGCCGATCGCCCGTCTGAATATCAAGATATCTATGATTGGAAATCGAAATCAAATTTTGCGTTTTCCTTACGTGTTTTTTCGCACTACAGTCTATTGGGGGAAATGAGTAAAGTAAAACCGGTCATTCAAAGTTTTTTTTTATACTTTTTTGAGAAACTTCATTACAATTTTGAAGCGCAATTTGTTTAGGGCTTCAATATTACACTTTATATTTTTGATCAATGAAATCCTGTTCAGTGATTGGTCAACATAGCATCATGTGACCAAACATAACATTGCTATGATATAACTGTGACGTCATCCATAGTGCACTATACCATGGCACTTTACCATGGATGACGTCATATATATGCGATCGATCAAGATCAATGTGATATCGGTCGCGGTCGCGGTACTGTTGTCTGTGCTGTTCTTACTGCACTCAACTTCAGTAAAGCAGGGCTCCCACATAGCCAAGTTGGAGCCTCGAGTTGTGGTGAGCTGGCGCGATCTTATGACAAGCAGTTTTATCATTAAAACATATTTCTTGATATCACGAAATCGAACTTTTGATATCAAGAATTAGCATTGCTTTATAACATAAAATTATTTCTTGATAACTAGAATTGATTTATTGATATCAATTAATAATAAAACGGCTTGCCATGAGATCGCGCCAGCTCGCCACAACTCGAGGTTCCAACTCGGCTAACTGGGATCCCTAAAATATAAAACAAATACAGTATGAGTCTAAAAAAAGTTTACACCTAGAAAATTGTTAATTATTTTTAGAATCATCAATGTTCAGTAAATTATTATACATCTTATGAAAGATTGTTTTTATCCAAAATCATTTGGTATCATTTTTGTGTGGTATATGTTCACGCTTGGATGAACACGAGACATTTCTTTTCGAGGGTGCAACATTCGACTTGCGCCAAAGTTGTTTATGTGTTGTTTAAAAAAAAACAATTGGGATTTGGGTATTAAATCGTTTTTTGTAGATCCAAATAACATCCCTAACAAAATTAATCATGCCACGCATATCGAATATTAAATATCAATGAAAATGTGTGCGCGTGTCTGTGTGCGTGTGCGTGTGTGACTTTGCTTGTGCAAAGAGCATATGCCATGAAATTCATTTGATACATTCAATTCATTCTCTTACTTCGCTAATCCGAACAACAAGCTGTAAGCATCACTCTGGCGCAAGTCAATTTTTGCACTCTCGCAAACAATGCCTCCTGGTCATCCAAGCGTGAACAAATACCACACAAAAATGATACCAAATGAATTCGGATGAAACACTCTTTCATAAGGTTTATAACTATTTACTGTTCATAGATGATTTTTTGTAATAATTAGCAAATTTCTAGGTATAATTTTTTGGTTGACTCACACGGTATATCGTGCACTTTTTAAGCCACTTGTGAAATTATGGATTCCTCGGCCACAGAAACAGCACTAGTTACTTCGGGGCTACGCCCCTCAGAAAATAGTGCTTTTCCTGCCACCTCGATCCATAATTTCAACTAGAGCCTCTCAGTGCATGGTATATTTGTGTAATATCACAAGCACTGATAACACGTAGGGCCATGCATCTCATATTTAACATTGTTAAACGATGCCTTTAATCTAAGAAGTGTCTTGATTTTTTGATCGGATGGATTAACGGGAAATATTTATTGACCATTTGCAACTGTGTGTAGCAGTTTGTTTGGTATTAGTGATATGGGACATATACTAGGGAACCTACGTCTGGGCTCCTAACATTTGACAGATATTTTCTTTTATATTCCTTTTATGTTCGAAGTTATATTACTCTGCACATTCTAAAGAGAAAGTGTGACAACAAATTCATCAAAATTTGGGTCAAAGAAAAGTCATTATCACCGTAAGGCCACCATGTTATTGTGACGGTGAAAATACATAGGTTCCCGTGTCTTCACATTTATTTTGTTCACACGGCTTTTCGATGTGTTAATGTAAAAATGTTTGTGAATAATTTCATGAAATGTTGACTTTTCTGAATATGTTTTACAATTCTTTTAAAATATAAGATTACGTATTAAATTGACAAAAATTTGGATTCGTAAGTGAATAACGTCCACAACACATTCTTTGAAAAAGCACTACAGGCGACATATCATTTAAAAGGCTAAAGTGTCACAGAATTTCTCCATTTTGTGTTATATGTGTTTCACATCAAACGTTTGGTAACAAATTATATTAAATTATATGTTGGCAATTAAAACTAAACATTGTTGTTGTCTGTCTGTTTTCTTTTATGACCAGGATATGATTCGGAAAATGCTAACGAAAGGACTCAAAATGGTCGGAAGAAAGGATTACATATATGTCCTTAAGAACTCAAACATCAGCATCGAGTATAACTTGACAGGTCCTAAGGATTACAAAAGGGTAAGTATAATGAATTTGATTATAACAATTAATTTTGACTTAGTTCTTAAATAACCCAACTTGAAGGGCAATCTAACTTTTGACATACGTTAATTTGCACCGAAGCATAGCAATCTAATATAACATAATTGCGAAGGTCTCAAACAAATAAGACTAATAATACGAGAGTTATGAATGTTTGGAATATAACATCATTTTATCTTTTCGAATCTCAACGTGAAAATTAGATCAGTGGATTGTGACCTACTCAAGGTCAACAGTTTGTTGTGTAGAATACTATCTTTATTATTTTTACGATGGTGCCCTTTTTCTTCATGCCCTATTACTTTCTGATTCAGAGCTAAATTCAGAAATTCAGAACATTCTTATCTTGGGTCCAATTTTATTAATGTTATCACCAATCTTCTTCTTGGATTGTTCTGCTTTGTGTCTTAGTTTTATTTTAGAGTAGCTTCATGATTATTTTTAATTTCCCATATAGGAGGTCGACAATAAAGATTATAATGATATACATATGATTAGAAATTGTTATGCCCTCCAAGTCACATACAAATGTCCACAATCAATATCATTTGAAGCCCTAAAAGAAGAACCAGAAGAAGAGGACGTTGAAGGAGAAGAAGAAGTCGAAGAAGAAGAAAAAGATCATGGAACAGAGGAAACATCGAATAAAAATACACTCCCTTCAGAATGTATTTATCATCCGTCTGAGGGCATTTCTCTTTTGTACGTAAAATAATAATCGAATAACAGAGATATCCCTGTCTTTGTAAATGAAATATATTGATTTCCTTGCTGGGTCGAAAGTCCGTTTTTAATATAATATTCACCACTGCACATAAAATATAATGGTTCTAGTTAAAGGCTAAATGGGTTTCTGAACTTGTGATAATATTTGTAATTGTTTCCTTTTTTTGGCGACGTATATGAGTATGTTATCCAAAAATTCAAAATGTAAAAAAATGTCAGCATTTCGACACAATTATTATCTTGTTTGCCTGTTTTGTTAGTCCAATTAAACTCACTGTTACAGTTTGATACTGTCTGTTGAAGTGTGAATGGGTTTTATCATAATCCACAGGTGAAAAGAAACATATCCACCAAGGAATTTCCAAAATGGACGAAAACCAACCTCTATTACGTGCATAAGGAGGGTGACTACAACATGGAAGGAGTGCTTGAATTTCACCAGAAGGACAAGTTTGTTACATCGTTTAACGTTAAATCCACTTTAACACGTAGGTTGATTCGATAATTCTGCGTGATATTCAGCGTGATAAAACAAAATATGTTTGTGCCTATTTTAATTCAACTCTGTAAAAAGAGACATCCCCCCTGTAACACATGGTGACACACGCTGCGCATGCGTTCCCTTCGAGCTATTTGCATGATAGGGGGAAGCTGATATTGTTCATCCCAACTGCTTGATCATAATGAACATTATTTTGTGGACGTCGGTTAGAGATTGAAAAGCTTGCAGGTTGTGCCCAAAATTAATAAATTTAAGTTACCAAGTGTCTATTGCTTCTTCAAAATGGGCTCGCGATTCGATATAATTCGTAACAATCACAGTTATCCAGCTCGTTATTAGCTTAATGTTTGTTTTATATCGTCGGTATTATATTGCGTATTGATGGTGAAATATGATGATCGTAAAAACTGATCACAGTGTTATCTTTATCTTAAATACAAGCGATTAACATATAAACTAAACGAATCCCAGACAACTCGCCACAAAGACAACCCGCCCCAAGACAACCCGCCACAATACCCTGGACAACCCGCCACAATACCCTGGACAACTCGCCACAGCCTTTTCGGACAACTCGCCACACTTTTTCCCATCATGATTTCTAGATCTAAAATGAAATGAAATTGTCATTTTTCGTGATTTTCGTGCTTTTATAAACACAGTCATTACAAAGAATAAAGAATAAAGTTGATTTCCCTAATTGTAACAATAATAAATTATATTGAAATGAAATTGTAATTTTTCATGATTTTCGTGCTTTTATAAACACAGTCATTACAAAGAATAAAGTTGATTTCCCTTGTAACAATAATATACTTTTGATCTAGAGGTCTATAACAGCTGCATTTTTCTGTCCGAGAATTTTGTTAATGGTAGGATACTGGAAGCACTGGCCTACTGATAGGGGGGGGGCAGTTGACCCGCGAAATAAAATTGTAATGTGGTTTATTTCTAGATTTTCTGGGTTAGTTTCGTCAGAGGCGGCATTCTTGGTTGGGGGGGGGGGAGGGGCACTGTGCCCCCACTTTTCCAGGTTCCCCTAAAGTACCCCCTTATCCTTTGTACATGTCCTTTTCCCTTCTAATAATTTTTAATGGTAGGAATTCATAGAAGGATAGGCCTACTGGAAGCACTGGCGTACTGATGGGGGAGGGGGCAGTTGACCAGCGAAATAAAATTGAAATTTGGTTTATTTCTAGATTTTCTGGGTTAGTTTCGCACTTTTGCCCACAGTCAGAGGCGGCATTCTTGGTTGGGAGGGGGGGGGGGACACTGTGCCCCCACTTTTCCAGGTTCCCCTAAAGTGCCCCCTTATCCTTTGTACATGTCCTTTTCCCTTCTCATAATTTTTAATGGTAGGAATTCATAGAAGGATAGGCCTACTGGAAGCACTGGCGTACTGATGGGGGAGGGGGCAGTTGACCAGCGAAATAAAATTGAAATTTGGTTTATTTCTAGATTTTCTGGGTTAGTTTCGCACTTTTGCCCACAGTCAGAGGCGGCATTCTTGGTTGGGAGGGGGGGGGGGGGGCACTGTGCCTCCACTTTTCCAGGTTCCCCTAAAGTGCCCCCTTATCATTTTGTACATGTCCTTTTCCCTTCTGATAAGTGCCTACTTTTCTTTCTCCGATGTTTTAATTATAATGTTACTCATAATTACAGAAAAGAACTTTTCAGTCTTTCTTCATTAGATTGTCTTTCATATTCATCATGTAATTTTTCAAATGGGACCTTATACTTTTAGCTCGCTTGCTCGAAAATCGATATTCAGTCCATCACACCAAATTGCGAAGTACGTTGCTTAAACAATATGTTGTTCCACGTAAAGAAATAAACAAATATGGATGTCATTCGTGGTAATGTATTCACAATCTTGACGAAAGCGTAGGCCTTTATACAAATATCTAAAAATGGTTTTTATTATTGCTGATGTGTCCCTTTGTAGGTACCCCTTTTTCAGAAATCCAACCATTTTTGCGATCATATTGTTACAAGGGAAATCAACTTTATTCTTTGTAATGACTGTGTTTAAGCACGAAAATCATGAAAAATGACAATTTCATTTCAATATAATTTATTATTGTAACAATTAGGGAAATCAACTTTATTCTTTATTCTTTGTAATGACTGTGTTTATAAAAGCACGAAAATCATGAAAAATGACAATTTCATTTCATTTTAGATCTAGAAATCATGATGGGAAAAAGTGTGGCGAGTTGTCCAGGGTATTGTGGCGGGTTGTCCAGGGTATTTTGGCGGGATGTCCAGGGTATTGTGGCGGGTTGTCTTTGTGGCGAGTTGTCTGGACCCCAAAATAAACATATGATCTCTTAATAATCCGTATCATCACTTTAACATTTGTTTGTGTTTTTCAAAAGCGATCGAATTTAAAACAGCTTTATTCTTTATTCTTTGTAATGACTGTGTTTATAAAAGCACGAAAATCATGAAAAATGACAATTTCATTTCATTTTAGATCTAGAAATCATGATGGGAAAAAGTGTGGCGAGTTGTCCAGGGTATTGTGGCGGGTTGTCCAGGGTATTTTGGCGGGATGTCCAGGGTATTGTGGCGGGTTGTCTTTGTGGCGAGTTGTCTGGACCCCAAAATAAACATATGATCTCTTAATAATCCGTATCATCACTTTAACATTTGTTTGTGTTTTTCAAAAGCGATCGAATTTAAAACAGTAAAATGTACAAAGTAAAGTACTTTATATAGTTTTAGTTAAGTATGTGAATTTTAAATTATATGTGAGCTGGAACGTAAACTAACACACACGCAAAAACGCACCCACACACACACACACATGCACACACACACACACACATATGTACATATATATTTTTATTTATTAACGTATAGACGCGTTTTAACATTATTCGTTTTAATAGTTTTTGGAATACTGTTTTTATTTTAATGCCATCACTCTTCAAATCGAATCTTTAATAGCTGACCTATTCGATTACTCTGTTGTGCACGATGAGGCTGATGCAGGCTTTGCACCCAGCTCCTCCGAAGATTCTGAAGATGATACACGCGAAGGTAGGTGCAATCTCCGAAGTTTCCCCTTTTCCCAAATTGTCACAATTCCGAATGTTCTTAATTTCGAAACAGATTTTCCCATGCCAGGGGGTTCACAATTCTAAAAATTAAATTTGGTTCATAATTAGGATATATTGTTGCGTTATTTAGAAGGTTCGCTTATTTCAAAGGTTCAAAGTTTGGAAAGTTAAACAAGGTTCATTTTTCCAAAGGCTCGTAATTCTGGAAAAAGAAGGGATTTCATAGTAATTCACAATCGTGACATATGTGTAATAATTTATTTCAAAGATTAAACATTCCAACACCTTCAAACCCTAAGTCCAGTCCCTCTTCAAACGGCTTGCAACAAACAGTCACGTATCACGTGTCACGTTAACGATTTGCGCCGTTTCGTAAAAAAGGTGACTCTAATTTACGAAGTGTAGGGCCTACCATTCGTTGTTTTCCAAGCCGGTAAAACACGAATGATCACGTCTACCAAAACGTGACGTGAGTGTTTAATCAATATTTTTTTTTAATTACAAGCGCTTGTTTCTAAGACTAGTCATGACGTCACCGTAATATGTATGATTTGTGTATCGCTTGCGCCTAGCTAGCTGACAACGCGTCGCGACGATTGGGATGATTATAAGTATAACTTTTCAGCTATTGTGATTCAGCTAGTATATACTCTGTAATGACACGGCTTTTCCACTACAGTGGACTTTGGGCATGCATTGGCCTTGCAATTTGGCCTAGCCTGGGCGAGCTTCCTGGGTGAAAATGAGTCGAGTGAGACAGATGATGGCCTGGCCTAGTGTTTCATAAAGATGCATGTTCATATAGTTATGCATTATTTTTTGAACGACCGGAAGTGGAATTTGGCAAGCCAAATGGCCGTCTCGTTCTTTTTTTTACCGCATTATTTAATCATTAATGATTAGCTAATTTAGTTGAAATATGCATGTCATTACAGAGTCTATACTAGATGAAATCACAACAGCTGAACAGTTATAGTTATAATCATCCAAAAGTATACTTACATTCTCACTTTGTATCATCGATAATCTACGGCTCGCTGAACGCTGGCTAACCTCCAGGCTTGGATCAAGGATTACTTAGGGGGGTGGGGGGGGGGGGGCAAATTTGAAAATATGCGAGCGAAAAATTGGTACGTAATGGTGACACCGGCAGTGGCGAAATGAGCAAAATCGTTTGCGGAAGGGGGGGGGGGGGCAAAGAAATCTGCACCACCCCCGCTGAACGTTTCTCTAAGTAGGTGGTGGGGGAGGGGGTAGGTATTTACGATTCGGTAGAGCGTTGCGTAAATTGTAGTGGGGTCTAGGGGCGAAGCCCCATATTAAAGCTCAGGGGTTTGGGGCAATAATTACGGTCAAATGAGCATCCAGGTGCCCGTCTTAGGGCCCTAGGTGGAATCCAGGGGGCAGAGCCCCCAGAAGCTCAGAGGTTTAGGCTTTTAATCACGGTCATATGATCAAATGTTGACACCTTCTAATTTGTGACAAAGGCAGGTCCCTTTTTTTTTCTTTCCTCTATGAATTTCCGACAAACGCATAATAAATTATAATTTACTATTAAAACATTGAGGAATAAACTTGAAAAATATGTCATTTCAGCAACATTTGTAAATCACCGGTATCGAATTAGAAATAAACCACGTTTGAATTATATTTGGGGGGAATCTGTCACACCCCCTCCCAAGCTCCCTCACCCCCCCCCCCCCCCCCCCCCCATATGTACGATAGTGCCCCCCCCCCCCCTCCGATCTACACCTTGTTGGCGGGAAAAATGCAACTGTTCTCCCTTTTTTCATCCTTTTCTTTTGTTCTTCCACTTTTTTGTTCCCTTTTAGCTCTCCTCTTTTCCTTTCCCTTCCTTCACCCTTTTTGCACCTATTTTATGTAAACTCTGTAAAAAGAGACATTCCCCCTATTACACATGGTGACACACGCTGCGCATGCGTTCCCTTAGGTAGGGCTAGGCAAATAGCGACACCGAGCTATTCGCATGATAGGGGGAAGCTGATATTGTTCATCCCAACTGCTTGATCATAATGAACATTATTGTGTGGACGTCGGTTAAAGATTGAAAAGTTGGCAGGTTGTACCAAGTGTCTACTGCTTCTTTAAAATGGGCTCGGGATTCGATATACTTTGTAACAATCACAGTTATCCAGCTAGTTACTAGTTTAATGTTTCTTTTATATCGTCGGTATTATTTTGCGTACTGATGGTAAAATATGATGATCGTGAAAACTGATCACAGCGTTATCTTTATCTTTAATACAAGCGATTAACATATAAAATAAACATATGATCTCTTAATAATCCGTATCATCACTTTAATATTTGTTTATGTTTTTCAAAAGCGATCAAATTTAAAACAGTAACAATTTACAATGTAAACTACATTATAAAGTTTTAGTTTAGTATGTGAATTTCGAATTGTATGTGAATTGGTACGTAAAATAACACACGCACACACGCACACACACACGTATATATATATATATATATATATATATATATTTATTTATTAACGTAGAGACGTCTTTTTTACATTATTCCTTTCATAGTTTTTGAAATATCTCTCTTCTTTTTATTTTGAAATTGGCATCACTCTTCAATTCTAATCTTTGACAGCTGGCCTATTCGATTACTCTGTTGTACACGATGGGGTTGATGCGAACCATTCCTCCATAGAATCTGATTCTAAAGATGATACGCCCGAAGGTAAGTGCAATCCCACAATGTTCCCCTTTTTCCGAAATGTCATAGTTTCATTATTCCGAATATTCCTAATTTAGAAACACATTTTCCTATACCGGGGGTTCACAATTCTGAATATTAAATTTGGTTCATAATTCGGTCATATTTTTGCGTTTTTCAGAAGATTCACTTATTTCAAAGGTTCATAGTTTGGAAAGTTAAACAAGGTTTCTTTGTCCAAAGGCTTGTAATTCTGGAAAAAAGAAGGGATGTCAAAGTAATTCAAAATTGTGACATATGTTTTATAATTAATTTCAAAGAGTGAACATTTCAAAACCTTAAAACCCTAAGTCCAGTCCCTCTTCCAAACATGAAATGAGGGGGAAACAATATTTCTAATTCCGTTGTGTCTTTGCGGAATAGTAGCATAGAAATGTCTCCTAAAGTGAATCACCGCGATTTTCAAATAAGACGACAATTTGCTCATATCCTTAGACCAAACCTTATGCCGCATGAGTGTGCAATGGTGTGTAGTGCAACTATTTTTTCTTTCGATTTATCAACAGGATTTAGTCGATTCTTAATTATTTCGATGATTTCAACAATTCAACATACACATTTGTTCTTACTTCTGTACTACATAGTGTACTAGTCTGCGGGCACAGAGTCTAAGGGCGTGTTCATGCTTCACTTTTTCTGGCCAGAATCAGGCATCTGTTACGCGTTTAGTTTAAAATACGGTTGCGTCCATGCTTACCTTTGTAGAATCACCGAAAAACGGCGATCACGATCACCGATCGTAAACTCACAAAAAGATGCGTTTACAATTTGGAAACGCGTTTAAATGGGGTCAACGCACTGACCTCTAGTGGGTCTACGTAGCATGCACAGTGAAGGTTTGCGAATCCAGCTGCAAGACCAATTAAGGCCACACAAGGAGAATTGCCTGGATGAGCCAGAGAAGTAAGCATGAACAGTACACCGTGGAACTGCGATCACGATGAGCGTTTACGATGAGCGTTTCAGATCGCTCATTCTACCTTCAAAATCAAGCATGAACGCGCCCTTATTTCACACTTTACAATAATTTCTGAAGCCTTGAGGAGAGCCTTGCTCTGACAGTCTTTGGCCGTGCCAAATAAGCGGGAACAGCAAAAGCCCAAAACCTGTACATCTACCTGTGCCTGTAAACTGGAAATCGAAATTTCTCAAAATGTATTTAAATATGTAATATCTTTGACGATGCAGAGGAGGGGAAATCCACCTTCAACATGAACAAACCCTATGCGGAAACTGAAGGCGTTATGGGCATAGAAGGAGGAATCATTGATGTCAAAGGATTCGGTGTTTTCTTATCGATCCCCATGGGTGCACTGCTAAAGGATACGCACATTAAAGGTAAGAGTATTCATCCTTTGGCACGATATTAACCCCAACCTTAATGCATATTTGCCGATATTAATTCCAACCTTAATGCACATTTGGCACGATATTAATCCCAACCTTAATGCACATTTGGCACGATATTAATCCCAACCTTAATGCACATTTGGCACGATATTAATCCCAACCTTAATGCACATTTGCCGATATTAATCCCAACCTTAATGCACATTTGCCGATATTAATCCCAACCTTAATGCACATTTGGCAAGATATTAATCCAACCTGAATGCACATTTGGCACGATATTGATCCAACCTTAATGCACATTTGGCACGATATTAATCCCGACCTTAATGCACATTTGGCACGATATTAATCCCAACCTTAATGCACATTTGGCACGATATATTAATCACAACCTTAATGCACATTTGGCACGATATTAATCCCAACCTCAATGCACATTTGGCGCGATATTAATCCCAACCTTAATGCACATTTGGCACGATATTAATCCCAACCTTAATGCACATTTGCCACTCTCCATCCAAGTGTAAATGGTGGGGGTAATAACGATTACAGGGCCCTGTGGAAGAACATCATTGATGCTGATGAGGCTTTCCTGAAATGCCTTGAGTAAAGAAAATTATTGTCACTATTATTAATAATATTGTTATAATTCAGTTATCATGCAGTGTATATTACATGATATTGATGATAATTATAATGACGATAATAAATATCATTATCAATATATCATTAATAATGAGGATGATGATGAGAAATTCACTTGAAATCAAATGATCAAGGCGCTCTTGCCAAGAATGGATGGGACGGTGGTAGGTTATTTTGCCTTTCTCCCTCTTAACATGCTAATGTCAAGGAAGCCCGTTCTGAACTCGGTCGTCGATGAAAAATTGCCTGGGTTCAGAAAAATACAACATAGATTGATAACAAAAAAGAAAAACAATCGTATGCCGAATCAAACAGATACATTTTAAAATAATTTTGAACACTTCAACCGATCTGCTATTACGAATCCTTCAAAAGGAGAGCATGTCCCCTATTAGAAACATCACATTTACAAAGGGTGTGAATAATTTATTTGTTAACTTTATTATTATCCTTTTTACTCATCGCCTGTTTTCATCTTCAAATTGAGTTAATTGAAAAGTCAACTAACAAGTAAATACCCTTTCCTTTATCTTATTTTTGTTTCAGTTGAGTTGTTTCCAAACTCCACCAGCAAAGAAGTTACTAGTGAGCACGAAGCCACCATTTGCCCCGCAGTTCGATGCACCCCTTCGGGGTTGAAATTGAAGAAACCAATGACTATATCGTGTGAACACTGTGCAAGGATCGCCCCTTCGGTGAAGACAGGGGATACCCCTATCATTGTCTATTCTTCAAAAGAGCCTATAGGTAAGGCATGTGGATTTACGTTTGGTCTACACCCAAACTTCTTATACTCAAACAGTTTATTCCCATATTGTATACACGTAGAACGTCTATTATCCATATGGCCTAATAATTAATTCGTATATTTGACATTGGTTCTAATGAACATTTAGGCTAATAGTAATTTGGTCACATTTTCAAATGGTGTGCTACCTTTTTGGTATATTGTACATTAAGTCAAACAAGTGGGTAGTATAATTCACAGGCTTGTATAGTGCCAATTTTGTCTACCACCCATGAGGTCTAACAAGGATTTGATGTTTTGGGGCCAGTCACCACGAAATGAGTCCAGTGTCGCATTAGGCTCAATCGTAGTAATAGCGATGTATAGTGTGTATGTACTGAAAATTGACCCACCTACCACATTTAAGATTTTTCCAAAAATCGACTTATTAATGTCTTGTAGTTTATGTCCCCAGAGCTTAGGTCACGAAAATATCTCCTTCTAACATTTTTGGCAAATAATATAGGCTATGTAATCTGAAATTATCACGAAAATGATGCATTTCTCAAAACTGGGTAATCCCATTGTTTATAAAGTCCAATTAGGTTTTTGTTCATATTTCTGGATATAATTTATCAATTTTAATGTGTGACCCCTTAATTTAAAGCTTACTTAATGTAGATTCATATAATACTTAAAAACAGGAATACAAATTTTGACCAACTGGACTCATTTCGTGGTGACAGGCCCCATTTATTTATGATAACATGATTATTAGACTAAGTAATCGATTTGTGTTTACGAGTGATTGCACATACTGATGAACGAAATCCATCGCAATATGGGGCCTGTCACCACGAAATGAGTCCAGTTGGTCAAAAATGTTATTCCTGTTTTTAAGTATTATATGAATCTACATTAAGTAAGCTTTAAATTAAGGGGTCACACATTAAAATTGATAAATTATATCCAGAAATATGAACAAAAACCTAATTGGACTTTTAATATAAACAATGGGATTACCCAGTTTTGAGAAATGCATCATTTTCGTGATAATTTCAGATTACATAGCCTATATTATTTGCCAAAAAATGTTTGAAGGAGATATTTTGGTGACCTAAGCTCTGGGGACATAAACTACAAGACATTAATAAGTCGATTTTTGGAAAAATCTTAAATGTGGTAGGTGGGTCAATTGTCAGTACATACACACTATACATCGCTATTACTACGATTGAGCCTAATGCGACACTGGACTCATTTCGTGGTGACTGGCCCCATATATCAATTGCTTTTGAAGTGTTGTATTTCTGGGTCAAGCATTATTAACCCCTTGACTACTGAATGTTATAGATCCTATAGGCTTTAACACAGAGACCACCCGGTTCCCGTAAGTAAATGGTTAATACACGGTATGTCACAATGGAAAACAGTGATTTTTTTTTTTTTAATGAAAACGCAAATAGATGACATGACACTTGGCGATTTGGCTGAGGCCATTGAAACGGAACAGCACATGGAAGCCTTGGGCCGTGAACTGGGGTTTTCTGCTGCGGAGATAAACCGGTATGCCGACACAAACCGGAAAGGTGTAGAGACGACAACTAAAGGAACAAAGTTCATGCTCCGTGATTGGAGGCAGAAGGTTGGGGCACACAATCAGCTACAAAGGCTAACAGAAGCTCTCAAGAAGGCTGGGCTAGTCATGCTGGCAGATATTTTGACGAACGCCAATTCTAACGAAGGTACACTTTGACCAGCTTGGGCAAGGCTCAGTATTCAGCGTCCCTGTGAGGCTCGTTCCCACCGGCTAAGGTCACTCCGAACCCACAAGCGGTCATGCTTATAATTTACTAATTATCCTATAAAGGAATCACAATTCCTTGTCGAAATATTCTTTAACCTCTGCTTTCGATCCATTTATCCAAGTATGTATGAATGTTTGGCTGAAGTCTTATTTTATTCGACCGCGTCGTTTTTGAATCAAATTAGAAACATTTTACATGTCATGTTTGTCCATAAACTTCTTCATACGGTTATGCGTAATACGTGACCGTTAGTGAGTTCACAGCGTGACCTAGATGATGTGAAACATCCTCACAGAGATGCAGAAGCATGTTTATTCGATAGTGTGGTTTCATCAAGCCATTTAAATGTTCAAGAGAAGGTTCATTTAATTTGCGGGTCGTCTACTTATGTGAAGTCGAAACTTATGAGTGGACCGCTCATCAGTTATACTTTCCCTCATGATCTTATTTCCCCCTCAGTGCTGCCTGCTTAGTGATAACCCCTTGGAAAATACACCTCCCTTCGGCGTTCCAAACATGTATTAATGTATGTATGTTATAATGTTTACGTGTGAAATAAAAATGTATTTTGTCAAAGAGGAAGACAGTTTGACTGTGCTTAAAAATCTCCGTTTCCCTTATAATCCGACGGATTGTACAGCTCTACAGGATAAGGTACTCGTTGATATAGCCGAAGCGTTGGGAAATGACGAAAAGGTTGATGAATTAGGCCGAGCATTGTGTTTTCCTACAGCAGCATTAGATAGATACACGGAAATGAATAGGAGAGGGGACCGGATTACCTTTAAAGGTACACAAGATATGCTTTTTGACTGGCGGCAGAAGATCTCCCCCAGCGATCAGCATCAGAAGCTCAAAGAAGCCCTCATCAAGGCCAATCTTGTAGAGCTTAGTGACAACTTTCTCAAAGAGGTACCCAAACCCGAAGGTGAGTGTTTGTGTGTAGTGTGGGTTTTTACTGACGTGTGTCAATCAGATACGACAATGTACGTCTGAGGACCGACCTTTTATAACGTCACCATCCAAAATACGTGACTAGGTCTTGAACAGGGTTCCGCGGGGTCATGGTATTACCGGCTAAACTAACGCATTAGTATATATCCTGAAAATGTTTCTCCCAACAATTAAAATTTCACGATATCTGCATGATTTTGTTTGCAAATTAAATCGTGGGTAATGGGCTATACAATCGGATGGCAGTGCAAGTATTAACAATATTTGACGCATGAGTGTGAGGTCTGTCTAATTTCAAGAAAATCTTAAGAGTGTACTTTTCTTTTGATACATTGTTCACCATGGTCTCAGGGAACCCAAATGTCGACCGTCAGGAAATTAGAGCTCCAAACCGCAGGATTACGGATAAAACTATTGAAGCTGATGTTGTTGAATTGCGTGACTACGAATTTCGGTTGCCAACCGAAAGTCTGGATGGGAAGGTGGTAGGTTATCTTGCCTTTCTTCCTCTGAGCATGCCAAATTCAAGGAAGCCTGTTCTCAACTTGGTCATCTATGACAATTTACCAGGATTCAAGAAGGTAAGGCAGAAGAAAAAGAAAGGATTTGCCAATTCATAGCAGTATGGTGTGTTCTTATAGTCTTTGCAAATAATCTTTAAATCAAATTGATAGAGATTGCAACGCATGGCAGAACGAACACGAATTACAGCAAATTTGTAATTTAATAAAAAATTTCATTGTTATATTACCAAAAAGGAGTGAAAATATGTTTAATTGTTGATAATTTTAGAAAGTAAAGAAAAGCTAAACGAACATAAAAAGACGAATAATTGTACGATATGTATGATAATGTGACAATTACCCCGCGGCAAGTTTCATACATTTCCAACTTTAACCCTTGACCCACCACCATACCCTCACCATAACCCTGACCGCCAGCCTTAACTAAAAATCAATTGCTACCTTCTCCAACGCCACTTTAACTAACTGATACTGCTTTCAAACTGGCTTATATCGGAGTCACACCGATGAAAATACCGATTGAATTTTCCTTAGGTAAACAAAGGTAAAACCGCCGTTTTCCCTTCTGTCGATTTCATACTGCTGGTGAAATTCACTCACTGTGGCGAGCCTTTGCCGGAAGTGAATAATTATTACGTACATGTAATTATTAAGCCCGCGCCTCATCTAGCTGGCATTCAGCATGTTCAACAAAAAGTCAACAAACACAACTGGTTACGATAAAGCGCGCGTACACTGCGACATTAGGTCATTTGAATCGGTGTGTTCATCGCTGTTTTCTCCAGAACACATTCACAGTGGCTGTTTCATCGGTGTCATACCGATAAAATGAGTATTTCTCCTGCTCTTGAGCAGGAGAATTCAATCGCCCATTTCTCTTCTTTTCATCGGCTATTTAATCGGCCTTTTCTCCTCTGTACCATTCATAGTGGCCGTTTCATCGAATGCGTCCGGATGCATCCGATAAAAAGCAGGCCAGTTTGAAAGGGGTAGGACGGAGTAATACCCCGTTAACACTAGCCCGCATTTTGGTTTGCGCATAGTTTGCGCATAGACACATACTCTTGAGTGCCAATACGGGAAGTATTCAAAATAACGTGTGGGAGGATGCAGGCCGTGAGTGAAATGCGTGACAGAATTTTCAAAATGTTCAAAATTTTGGCGGGACAATTTTGTTTGACAACGTTCGTGAATACTTCGTGAACTATGCGCACCCTACACACTACCTAAAGGCCCGGTCCCACTGCACTTACGGATGCAAAGAGGATGTAAAACGTAAATAAATCTTGCCATCCGTTGGAAAACGCTATTCATCCGTTGTGTACTCATTGCATACGTGTTTCATACGCTCTATCCATCGAGCATCCGTCCACTGTGATTTCATCCGCGCACAAAGTTTTGAGCTGCACAAAACTTTTAGAACGGATGAACTTCCGCCGTGTACGATGTAAATCAGCGACAAATACGAGCAACAAACGTTCTATGTTCGTTATTATCCGTTAAACGTCCGCTGTATCCTCTCTGCCTCCTCTGGGCATCCTCGCAACTCACATCCGCTGCAGCTGAAAACGGAAAGAGGGAGGAAAGATAAGGTACATGTAACGTCTATACATCGTTAGTAGCACGGAAATAGAAAGGATGTAAGCGTATGCATCTCGTATATAAAGTGTTCAAATCTGTCATCAACTTCCATCCGCTTTCATCAGCTAGGCTTCCGATGAACATCCGTTTAACATCCCCGCTACATACTACCCACGTCCGTTATTTTCCGTTCTGTTTTAGCAAATTTTCGCAAATGTTGTCAATTTCTGGAGCGGATGAAAACGAATGGAGCCACCCCCGAAATTTTGCTCGTCCGCTGTGTCCTTTATGCATACGTTTTGTGTCCATCGGCCAGTGGGACCGGGCCATTATCGTGGCAGTGCGCGCCAATGCGTGCCGATGCGTGACTGTTTGCTTTAAAGTAGATGTTCATTGATTTTAAAAACTAACTTTATTTTCATTAATGCAAAGTTGAAACTTTGATTCGACAAGGTAATCAAAATTCAATGCTTGGAAACATTCGCAGTAATGATTATTATAAATTACAAAACTCTTAAGAAAAAAGCCCCGGCATAGCACCTGAAGAGCTCTCCGAACGCTGCTGAGATGTGTGAGATCACAGTATGGACACGATCTGCACAAGCAGACGATGTCCCATGACATCTCACACATTTTCAGTGCCTTTTTTTCCGTCTTTTCTTGAGTTCTTTCTCTTTCTGTACTACCGTCAGGCTAAATGTATAATCTATTGCCTCACTCTAAACCCCGCGCATGGTTTTATTTTGATGACAAATGCAGCGATACAAAAATAAAGGAATCTTTCTCTTGTAAACAAAATAAGACGCCATTGTATATTCAGCTGCACACACCGCGGTATGTTCGGCGGTTCAAGAGGGAACAAATGCCGTCCTCAATATCATTCCGGGGGTTTTCAATTTGAAAGCCTGGTTTCTTTGATTGTTAATTAACCCCTATCCTGTGTATTTACAAGCAAAAGAACTTAGTTATCAGAATCGGGTCATATCCCCTTTCGAATGGTTTGACATGCCATTACATTTATATACACTAAACTCATTATAGTTTGACAAATAATAGCTTTGCATTGATGTTCATTCTTTATGGGATGTCGTCTGCTTGGGCAGTATTGGTCCATATAGTGACGTCATTAAAACGTCGTTATTTTTCCGGCGAATCTCTCGTATATCCCAGCTGCTATGGAGGTGGTTGTATTTGTATTTTTATAAATCACCCGATATTTGGTTGACTTAATACTTGTACGACGACCAACTGTTAGCTTACAAGTTTCTAGTGATACATTAGTTGACATATTTGTGATTTTCTTTGAATTTCACCTTTAATAGTGGCACACATGTTCACGACTTGTTAACGACTAATTTGCTCACAATTTGTCCATTGGCTGCGAATACTTCCCGCGCAGTTTTTCGCATGTCATGCTCATAGTCTACGAATACATGCCCTGGTGGTTACGCATTGCGTGAACTATTCGTAAATTAGACGTGACCCTAAACGGACTGCGTGCCACTAATTGGCACGCATTGCCACGCCATAGAGTGGGTCAGCGTGGGACCAAAATATGTGCAAGTGTCAACGAGGCAATTGTCATCGTTTTAAAGCATTTCACGATAAGATAACAATTGTATATGATTCCTTTTTATTAGTATTATTATTATCATTATCAGTAGTAGTATTATCATTATTGATAGTATTGTTATCGTTATTATTTATATTATTATTATTCTTGCACTTATTTAATTTTAACAGAGTCTATGTGAAGATATGGATGCCAAGGGACGTATCAGCCGAGATATTGAGAGACTCTTTTTTATCGAATCTTCTAATCACAACAGCCTGGAGGTATCATGCAGAATGGATGAAACAGATGATGATTTGAGAAAGGTAAACAAAAACAAATCATGACAGATCAGGAGCACTTTACGTAAAACCTCCAGTGAAGGTAACGTTGGCATCAATATTAATAATGAAAACATGACTTTACAGCCAACCAAATCAATATTTCCATGGAAATTACCATAAATGTCAAATTGTTATCAATGATAAGATTTATGCAACGTGGCGCGGGAATACCAGTATCCATCTGTCACATAAATGAAAGACGGAAAAGGACAGAGGGATTGAGAGAGAGAGAGAAGGAGAGAGAGAGAGAGAGAGCGAGAGAAATAAATAAAGATAGGGAGTGGTAGATATATACAAAGGAAGATAGAAAAGAGAATGAGAAAGGCGGCCGGGTTGGTTAAAGAATACCACATGATAGATACTCACCATCTTTTTCCTTCTCTTTTTCTCTTACTCTCTTTCCCCTCTTCTTTTATGTTTTTACCTCTCTATACACCCCATTCACTTCTCCTCGACCATCGCTAGACTCTCTACTTCTGGGATCTGCATGATTTCGGACGGAATGTCCTGGACTTCACGTTAGATTGTAATCACTTATCAACAAATGACAGCAATGTGAAAGTAACACTTACACACGGAAAGAGAAATCGCAACAGCATCTTTGTTGTCGATATGAAAGGTAAGAGATATATATACATATATATTTATATATACATACATTATCATATCATATGCCCGTCTAATTAAACGCTGTAAGGTAAATACGCATAAGACGGACATGTGCGGTGAAAAATGACATGAAAAAGACGTGGCTATTAGCAGAACATGTGCGTGTCCTGTTGACGATTAAACAATAAGAGGACACTTTTTTTCTTTTTTTTTGGTCTCGAAATTTGACAATTTTATATTTTTCTTCGTTGGGGGGGGGGGGAGGAAATGTCACCTTTTTGGGTAAGCCATGGGCATAATTTTTTTTTTTTTTTTTTTTTTGTTTATGATTAAAAAAGAAAAAAGAAAAAAAGGGGGGATTTTAGGAGGGTTTTCTTAAAAATACACACATAAAAATATCAAAGAGGGGGGGGGGGTTTAATCCCTAACCCCCACATGGAAGAGGAGACACTAAGCTTTCCAAATATGTATCATTCATTAATTATAGTTGTGATTAAGTTATGAACATCGATACTTCTCGGTTTCGTTTTTTCTGGGACGCACTGTATATAACCCCTAATGGTACATTAACCGGATATCATAAAAAAAAGGTATATTACCCTAACCCTTACACTAGCCCTAATCCTTACTCTAACCCCAATCCTAATCCTACCCTAAGTTCAAAACAATATCACTAATTAAACTAATGACGAATGAATATAACCCTATCTAGGGGGTAGTTATTATATTGTTCAATCGTTTAACAGGACAGGAAAATTTCCTGCTAATGTCCATGTTTACTTAAGGACTCATTTTTGCACTACATATTATGTCGCAGTGATGTATACGTTTCAAAAAGCTCTTACAGACACAAAGGTGCGATTGGTCCACAGCTCATCAAATGATATAAATTGTGGTGATAACAATTATCATTTTTTCCTCCGGTCCTTTTTTCCATTGGCATATTGAACATATGTGACCAGGGCCCCGTGTTATAAAGAGTCGATATCAATCGCACTTTATGTGCGATTGATATCGATCGCACATATGTACATAAGAGATAGGAATCTGTAAACTTCCGATTGATTAGAGGACTTGCGATTGATTCGGATCAATCGTAACTTTATATAAGACGGAGCCCTACCATTAAAAAAGCCACCAACAAGTCGTCTGCTTTGATTCTCAGTTAGAGCTCAATAACGGTGCATTTGGTCAGTATGGTAAATTGTCAATTTTCAGCATTTCATGAAAGAGCAAACACTTTTCTTTTTAATTTCCAAATTTGGAAACAAAAAAATGAACAAATAATAGTATGATGGACATTGGTAGAACTCTGTTTGTTTGATATTGATTTTTAGTAATGTTTTAACTTCTTTATTATCCTGGATACCTATAGAGCGAGCTGATGCAAGCGTTAGTGCTTCGTCAAAAGAAGGTAAAGGATATACCAATTTTTTTAGAAAACTTTGCGATCCCTTGAAGGAAATTCGCTACGTTTTATTTTTACGCCATCAGGGAAAAGATGTTAGAGTAGAAAGTTTCCAATGTCAGTTTATAGGGCATGAAACTTTTAAGCTGCACCGAGTCGATTTACTTTCATTCTGATCATTTCAAAACGTCTTAGTGCACATCACGTCTTCTGTACTATTTGTACATGTTATTTCCCGAAAAAAATGTAATTTTGTTTTATTCCTCCAAATGTGTAATATAAACATACAATTGAATAAAATAAATAAACCTTTTCAATATTGATTGCTTTTACATAAACATTACAAACTCATCTGCAGTGTTTATAACTTAGCAAAAAAGTGAAAGTAAACTTAAAAAACTTAAACATAATTTATAAGACAATTGTACTTATTATTTACTTATATGAAAACATATTTAAAAAACTGGAGGTTATTTTACTGGTACTCCCAGCTCCCCCTGCCTCACACAAAAATACACACACAAACACATACACACACACACGCGCACACACTAGTCACTCACTTCTTGCTCACACACAAACATTAATTATATGAAACGTTTGCCATCATTTTGATATATAAAGGAAAGTTTACTCTCCTTACAAGCCGTAAAAGTACGATAAACTGAAAATGAACCTATGTCTAGGTGTGCTAACATTTTAATATTATGTTTGATAGCTTGTGTGATTGTTTGTTTATTTTTGTGTTTTGGCTTCTTCCTTGTAGGTAACGCACCGAAACCAGCATGGGGGGAGTGATTGAAACACTGTATACCAATTCCTCAACAAATGGGTAATTTCATGTTTATTTACACATCCACACGCGCCCAACCGTATACATACTCACTAACTTCTTGCTCACACACAAACATAAATTATATGAAACGTTTGCCATCATTTTGATATATAAACGAAAGTTTACTCTCCTTACAAGCCGTAACAGTACGATAAACTGAAAATGAACCTCTGTCTAGGTCTTGCCTAAACAGATTAATATTATGTTTAATAGCTTGTGTGATTGTTTATTTTTGTGTTTTGGCTTCTTCCTTGTAGGTATACGCACCGAAACCAGCATGCAGGCGCGGATCTACGGGGGGGGTTTAGGGGGTTTAAACCCCCCCCCCCCCTTGGGCGGCCCAAAAAAAAAGAAAAAAAAATAAAAAAAAAAGAAAAAAGAACGCACGCTGGAGAGAAACCCTTTCAAGTGCAAATATTGTGAGAAGATATTCAACTCATCTGGTAACTTAACCAAACACATGATAACTTTGGATATAACTGTGTATTTAACTGTTACTTGATTTAAAAAGACGTTATCATGCACTGCTTTTTATGGTCTCCATTGTGTTAATAGATGCCAGGAAAACATCACTTACGGGGTTCAAATAAACACCCAAAAAAAATCGGCTCGCCGCTTCGCGGCTCGTGGACGATGCTCCGCATCGTCATTATTTTGGTCAAACCCCCCCCTTAGCAAAAAGCTAGATCCGCCCCTGGCATGGGGGGAGTGATTGAAACACTGTATACCAATTCCTCAACAAATGGGTAATTTCATGTTCAGATAACCTATATGTCATTGTAGTTGTTACAATACGTAATGGACAAGGCTATTGGCATGCTTTAATACGAAGACTTTACAAGCCTTATCGATCTAGCCTGTATTACTTAGATGAATACCGTCAGGGAGAAAAATAGAAAGAGCGAGAGAGCGATAGAGGGAGGGGAAAGAGAGAGAGGAAAAAGAGTGAGGAGAGAGATAGAGAGAGAGGGGGGAGTGAGAGAAAGAGAACTAGAGGGGGAGGAGAGAGAGAGAGAGAGAGAGAGAGAGTGAAAGAAATCGAGAAATAAGGAGGAAAATAATAAGAACGCAGACGAAATATTAGATGGGACATCTCTCAAGTCGGAAGGATATGCTTGAAGCCCTACTGGTAGAGGAACAGGGGCGGCAGAAGAGGAACAAGAACCGGAAATATGGTATAATTCGCACAAAGTGAATTTGTATATTTCCTTACATTTTTAATAATAATAAACACTCGAATAACAAATTAATTGTTGTCGTTGTATTGTTCCACCTTCACGTAATAATGTTGTCTCATACATACAAGTTGACAAGAAAATGCACGTTGGAAAACAATGATAGACATTAGTAATGGAGAAATGAGTTGGGGTTTCCTGTTAAGAAGCAAAGATTTTAAGTTACCGAATGATCTACATAAATATTGTAAACTGAATATCATAGCAAAATAGAAAGACGTAATACAACTTTGAGTCTCTGACATATTAACATTATGAATAACATGTTAACAAATAAGTTGTACAGTAAGTTTGATAAAGTAGATGTGTTTCGTTTGTTTGAGGACAGAAGGGTATTACCTAACACATGTTTACACATTATTAACGCCCTTCTAGCTCCAAATAGCTCGGAAGGGATGTTGTAAGGAAATAACGTACATATATGGTATGTAGCCGTAGTATATGCATATGTATATACATTTGTGCCAAGATGGATATATGGGCTTGGGTGGGTGCGTGTTCTAAGAGAATAACATGTATATATGGTATGTTGCTATACATTTTGTGTGAGGGATGCATGGTATTGTGTGAGGGAGCCATGGTATACATGTATATTCATTTTGTGTGAGGGATACGTGGCTTGGGTTAGTGAATGTTTTAGAAAAATAAAATGAAAAAAAATGAGAAGAAACTGTGAAATTAATCAATGAAATAGTGCTTACATCTCTTCTGGCAGCGAGCCATAAAACTTGAAATTTATACTTTAATGTTAGAATCATTTCTAAGCCACTCATTTTTCATGTATATATTGTTACAATCTTGTAATCATTTTCCATTCAATGTGTTTTTATACCTTCGTATTGCATGTAATTATCAACGATGGCAGCATTGTTTTACCCTAATGTTTTTCTTTGAGCGTCATGTAACGCCTGGCTGGAATGCTCTCCAGGGAGTGGAGATTGTGCACACGGTGTGTGCGGGCAAGCATTGAATCCAATGACTGGGGTAATAGTATATTTGTAAAGCGCTTAGAGACATTTGTAATAAGCGCTATATAAAAATTAAATATTATTATTATTATGGAAATTTGCTTCCTTCTACTAATCATCTGGCAATGATTCTAAAAAATCCTAAATTAAAACACCAACATATATACGAACCTCAATTATCTAGACAAACAGTCAAGTTTGTTGATACAGTGTATGCTTATGTATATATATATATATATATATATTGTTCTGTTAGGAACTCCTATAGAAGAAATATAACGTTTTTTTAAGACTGGTCCTTGTCATTTTCGATGGCAAAAAATCTCAATGTTGGATGTTAAATCTGAGATGCATGGCCCTACGTGTACTCAGTGTGTGTGATATGGTGTATTAATGAAGCCCTGCAAAAAAAGTGCGCTTCAAAATGATCATGATGTGCCTCAAAAAAGTAAATCTTTGAGTGGACCGGTTTTACCATACTCATTTTCCCCAATGGACTGTAGTGTTATGAAAACCGTTAGGAAAACGCAAAATTTGATTTCGATTTCTAATCATAAATATCTTGATAATCAGACAGATGATCGGCTTGTAATATTCACGGGGCTCCTGACTGACCTAAAGGTTTATAATTCTCATTGCCACATGAGCTAAATCCAGGATATTGTTTCAGAATCTGAGACAAAGTTACCCAACCCCTTTAATGATGGTTGGATTATACTGGGAACTATTGCATCTTTTCTAATTAAAACAAATATTTAAAAAATCGTGTGATTGTCTCACTTAATGGATCACACGTAACTGCGTTGGACTAAGCGTTTGAATGTGATGTAAGAGTGAGTTATGTCGCTATAGAAACATAATTATGTATGCACCTTTATTATCCTCCATGTAATCTTGTTTCATGCGTTTGCTTAATTGTGGAAAAAACGCGTGCCCTCAGTGTTCAAGATCTAGAAACGAAACAATGTGTATTACGAAACGAAATATGTGATCACATAAATGTGAAGTATACCTGGTATTGTAACAAATAGCTCAACAGCTTCTTATCACAAAGTCATAACGAGGTATATGTATTATAGCTATCTAATTATCTGGAAATGTTATATTAGGCGGTGTCACACAGAAAAATCCCTTGAAAAATCCCTTAAAAAATCCTTTCAAGGGAGAATTTTCTTGCTTCGTTAGACTAGATTTTTAATGGGATAATTGGTTACAGACAGCTATTAAGAGGATAACTAAAATCCAGACAACTAAAATCCGTATTTTTGGCCTCTGTGTGACACCGCCTATATATAGAATAATCGATAGCTTCAGCACTTTGCCTGCTGGAGCAGTGTGGTATATGTATTATACTTATGGGGAATATGAAAACTCGCTAGTCGGTGGTTTATTTTACATTGTATTGACGAAATTTGTAAGAGTTGTTATCGTTTTGTGTGAAATAAAGTTTAAAAAACAACAACTACAAGATGGTGATCCTTTTCCTTTTTTCAATATCACATTGGGTAGTTTGAGTTCTCAGAATAGCTGGAATATAATTTGAGAGCAATTTGTGGGTCTTTTGTATGTTAGTGGTGAAGAGTATTATCATAAAATGTCCCCTGAAAATGATGGCTCTTCAAAATGCCCGCATATTCGAAATATAACGAGTAACAAGTATAGGTTGTGGACCACACTTTCATGCGACATGTAGGCCCTTTATGTTTCTTTGTACCGACAGAGACAGGTACATACACGGTACCCAGAGCAGCCCCAGAGATCAAAACAAAAACACAGGGGTAGGTTTGTAGAAAAACAAAAGATACAGAATGGCAACAGTATGAAGTAAATTCGATCAATAATAAGATAATTTTCGATATGAGATCACTAATTCTACGAAATGTTTAAATATGCATTTTTGTCATCGAATTGTGGCAAATACAAGGACAATTTTCCCATTTGTGGTGTACAAATATATTATATTTTATTTGTCGTTTTATGTTTACAGGGTGGCCCTTTCAGTAAAACAAAAACTGCTCGACCAAGGGGCTCTGCATCAACATAATCGAAAAACATATTTACAAAACATATAAACATATATACGTTATAATGAGCACACAATTTAAACAAGATATAATGTTGAAATTAGCGGGGTTGGGGAATATAATATTCATGTAAGAAATAAGTAATTTTTTAACTATGTGAGGGAAAGGAGTTTGCAGTGTTTTTTAATGAATCCAGTGAGTTTAATAATGGTAAAGAAGGGGGTAATGCATAAACGGAGCCTTGGTAACAGAAAGATCTTTTGAAGTTCTCAGTTCTGTGTTTTTCAATGTACAGAGGACAGGTAGTTGCATACCTAATATCAGTAGTTTTAATTTATTTGCACGTTTTATTCCAAGTGCCTTATCGCTCGGGGCCACTACTCACAATATAGTATGGATAGCACAGTTTTGCAGGTCCTCTTAAAAGAAAAGCTCCCTCCTGAGTCATACATTTTATCTTTTAGTTACTTGTGTGTTTTAAACAACCGGAACAGCATCAGCTGTCCGACACTACCTCCCACTGACATTACTGAATTAGCAAATTTGAAGAGCCCACATATTTATTAAAGACAACTTTAGATAAATAAATTCGTATGTTTATGTCCGATTTCATTCACATCATCACCAGTTTTCTTCTCTGAATTACCCTGCTTTCATTTAGACTAATTACGGTTGGATTTGCCATCAACGAATTTAGAAATAACCCCCCCCCCCCCCCCACGCCAAATAAGTTCTCTGACAGTGTTACACTCATTTGCAAGGGCTTCACGCCATATTTGTGGGCTTTGCGCCATATTCGCGTTGGTCCTATTATTCTTTCATGAGATTGATGGTTGCTATCAACGACTGTTCATTTCATTCGGATGGGGGTGGGAGGTGGTTTCCCCTCAGTTTTCCCTCTTTCATCCCATTTGCGTTATAAAAGAATCACTCTCAGAGGGGGTGAATAAACAATTGCATCTGATATCTTTGATTATTGTAATGGACAATCGAGTACAGCAAACAACGTTTTAGGAACACGCTATCCTACAACAGGCAATGGGATCAACACTGACTCAAGATATTATATTCCGTATTTTCGTTACTTACATTGACCTTGTGATGACCTAGATAATGCTAAGGAGAACATACTTCTCTAAATGACTTTAATTACATAGTTCTTTCAACTTTACACACATGAATGAACAATCAATACAAATAAAGGGGGAAAAAGCAAAACAAAACACAAAGATTAAAGCAAACCTAAACAATACAAGCAAAGAATAAACACACATTCGTGTGATAACAGCTTCATTAAAAAAATAAGTTGAGTTCTGGTAATGGTGTTGTATAGTGAAAGAAACGGTGTGGAAGCCTTTTGAAAATATTGAATACGAAGAACAGTAATATTAGTATATGACGTGATGCTTTGGAATGAACATGACAATAGATGCTGCCTGTAAGTATCGGCTTGCATGGTGATGTAGATATACAGTAGGCTTGCGGATGCACCATGTGTGAGAGAGAGGGAGGATTGAGGAGTCCTGAAAAGGACTCTCGGTAATCTTTCTTGAGGGTGTGTAGACCTGAAAAGGACTGTTGGTGTAGTGTATGAGCGTATGATAATATATTGGCTCAGTCTTGCCGGTAGTCACATACATAATACACATCAATGCTTATGTGGAACTACACTAATATATAGCATGACAGTAGGGTCTTTAACCTTTAGTTCTTACTTGTCATATTTCTAATATGAGGGCATTTGAAGAGCCATCATTTTTTTTCTTGGAACTTTTAAAGAAGGATACTATCCCACTCAAACATGAAATTGAAAAAAGGGAGGCCACAATTCGTTTTCCACCTGTCGCAGAACCCTACCTTCTCTTTAAAGTTGTAGAGCTGGGATAAAGAATTGACTATAGTGAGAAAGCATTCGAGCATAATTGACGATCACTGATATGAAAGATATTGACGTGATCATAGGCTTCTGATCCACGCGAGGGTTGTGCAGGGGGTAAGAATGGGCACAGAGGGTAAAGAGCTAGGGAGCGGCCAACGCAACAGACATGGACAACAAAAACATTATTGTTCAAATCCATAACTCATGAATCAACTCAAAGTAGCCACCCCCTCCCCATTATAAATGTATTTGTAAGTCGGCCAGGATACTGTTTAGTTAATTTCTCCCTTGCCCTATAGTTCTAAACATGGTTTTGTAAATTTCGATTAATATTGGGTTGAATTTAGACAACTGTCTTTAAATTTAGAGTGTATTCGCTAGTGCAGAACGATTCATCCACCCTCTCCTCCCCCCTCTCTCTATCTCTATATATAAATATATACCAAATCTCCCCTCTCTTCCTCACTCACTCTCTCTCTATCTCCCCTCCTCTCTATTTCTCCCTCTCTCTATAACTCAATCTAAAATGTTTTCTTCCCTCTCCCTCTCTTCTTCTGTCTCTATCTCTCTATCTTTTCATCTACCCTATCTCTTTTACGCTACCCTTTCTTTCTCTCTCTCTCTCTCTCTCTCTCTCTATATATATATATTTACTTTCCTACCCGTCCTCTCTCTTTCTTCCCCCTCTTTCTCTATCTCTCTCTCTCCCTTTCTCTACTTCTCTCTCTCTCTCTTTCTCTCACCAACTCCCTCTCTGTTTCTCTTCCCCTGTCCGCCGCTCCCTCTCTCTTTTTTCCCTGTCTATCTCAACAAATTTTGTTCTCTCTCTCTCTCTCCTCCACGTCCTCTCCTTCTGTCTCCATCTTCTCCACTGTTTCTCTCTTATCCTCTCTCTCTCTCTCTCTCTCTCTCCTCTCATTCCTTCTTTTCTTTCAAGTGTTATTAAGAAGCTACCGACAAAAATGAAATGAAAAATGAAATGAAAAATAATGCATGAAATATATATTTATTAACATTTTATTTCAATGAAGTTATTAATAACAAAAGCAAAAGCATTTGTGCATTCTCCTATTTTTATATAAATTTTCATTCTGATTTTTTTAAACCATGTTGCATCGATAAATTGTTTACGGTTATTAACTATTTTTACCACAAAAAAAAAGCTTTGATAGTGACGTTTACTTCCAAAATATGAGATTTAATACTTTTAAAAGTTTCTTGTTAAAGACCGTGAGAAATTTGAATGAAAAAATGAATGTCCCGGGATAACTATCATTTAAATTTTGTTTCCCTTTTTTTTAAAAGAAGAATATTAGATTGTCTTATATCCTGAAGCAAAATGAGGGAATTAAAACAATAACAAATAAACAACTCATATTTAACTGTTTTGAGGCAGGCCCGAAATAAAAAGTTAGGTAAAGTTGATGCGGAATAATGTAGCAATTTGATAGACCCCGCCCCACAGACACATATACACGCACACACACACACGCACACACACACACACACACACACACATATTTACACACATACAATGGCAGTAACTTTTGAGAGAGTGCGAGGAAAATAGTAATGATAATAGCAGTAAAATTTATGTATTGCTTAAATAATGTTTCCTTTCGTGTACTAGTATTACCTAGATATACGCCAAGCGGTCCTGATAACGCGCTGTGGCATTCGAGGAAGTTCTATTTACAGTGTATCCATTTACATCACCTTGGTGGAGAGTGATGATGTACACACATAAACATTGCTCCATAATGATAATGGCAGTAAAATGTATGTATTGCTTAAATACTCTCTTTCGTGTACTAGTATTACCTCGATATAAGCCAAGCGGTCCTGATAACCTTCTCTGGCATTCGAGGAAGTTTTATTAACAGTGTATCCATTTACATCACCTGGGTGGCGAGTGTCAAATGCAGATTACTATCTTGATTAGCTCCATGTCAGTCATTTTACCACCGGTATATATTAATTATGCAATGAACCAGTTCAATGTTCTCGAAACCTTTAGGGTTCAATGTTCTTGAAAGGATATTTATCGATTGATAAATAAATTGGAAAGGGGATTGATTGTGTGTTATAAAAACTGAACAATTCATATCATCACTATTATAATATTCACTTAATTTAGTTTCTCAAGAGCTGCAGCAAGTGATAGGACATCAATAAAGGGGACCTTAAGATCATCAGTCATATAGTGGTAGAAAGCTTGTGGAACTGTGATCAGTAGTTTCTTCAGTTGCAATAATTGGGTTCCATTGAGAGTTTTCAAAGCTTTGTTACGTGCTGTGACGTTGTTAGCTGCCAGCCAATCCTGGACCTTCTTGGAATCCCATCCGGGTAATTGAGATTCCATCGGTGGTGGATTCAGTTCTAGCTCTGGAGACGAGGGACCTTTCAAGGAAAATGGAGCACAAGTAAAGAAACGAAACTCATTTCAAGATACAGATACATATACGTATATTACAAAATATCTCAAAATAATGATAAGCTTAACAACCAAAAGAATTATCATTTCCATTGAAATCATTCACGTACGACTCTAAGCTGATAATGTTTACTCGAATTAATACGTCTTGTTTTGTCCAGCTTGTTAAATTTTTACTCACTTATTTTTACATTCGAATTATAAATATACATGGTAATTACTTTTAACAAGGCTAAAGCGTATTCATATTCATATTATGCTATATACCATGCATTATCTTAATACTAAGTAGCATGCGTAAGAATGAAGCAAACTAGAAGGGGTGTTATTTATTGACAAACATATCTACACAAATCTCACAAAGTAGCCACTCATCACGTTATCAAGGACATAAAGGAAGGATATAAACTAATTCTATTACATTTTGCGACAAAGATATATTTATATATTCATCAATTCTCTTCTCTCCCTCTCTCTCTCTTTCTCTCTCTCTCTCCCTCCCTTTCTTCTATATCTATCTCTCTCTTCTTTTTCTACCTCTATCTCTCTCTTTTATTCTCTCTCGCTCTATCTTTTCTCTCTTTCTATATATATAACTCGCTCTCTCTATTCATATAGACCTCTCTATCTATCTCTCCCCTCTCTCTCCTTACAGTGTAAGTAACATACCGGGAGCTGCTTTAACGTGTTGGACCGTTTCCTTCTGCACTGCGAATTCTTTTTCGATGATGCCGGTGAGTACCTCGGAGACATGCTCGGGTTGCTGAACCATGTAGTAGATCTTCCCTGCCGTGATACCGCCTAGCCAACCAGAAGCTTTGAAGTCACCCACCTTGACAGGTATAATCTTCTTCTTGCATTCGTAAGCATAAGACGCTTCTGAAAACATTATATAAAAATCCATTTGAAAATTAGTTGTTGTTGATTTTTTTTTTTTTTTTGAAACGTTAAGTTCGAGTAAATGGTTAATGGTTTAGGCAAAAATTGTCTGCTTGCGACTTCTCGGTGAAAAGGAGGGTGATTTAGGCATTAAAGTGTCTTTAAAAAGGCAAATTATGACATTAATAGTTTTAAAAAAAGACATTTATCCGAAAAAATAATATGCACTTGATAACCCCAGAACGTTTCCGGCCATTTCATCATTCCTAATTATGAATTACAATGAGATTGTAAGATCCTTAGTTGAAGGCCAAATACAAGGACATTCCCGCAATGACGTCAAATTCATCATCAAGCCACGTGATCGTATATACCCTTTTTACGAGGGGTGTAGCCCAGCAAGCGCGAGATCTGTGAACAATGGATGGTTATTATCATTTCTTGGTCAATATATAGATTTTCTGAAACAATGGAGGCTGGAATATTAATAAGTAGAGGTGCATTCATGTTTTGAAAGGCTATGTTAGTTGGGTTCGAGTGGCCCTTTTATAATGATATTTCCACCAAGCCTCGTGTCAGCTAATTATGAGCTTCTGCACATGAACACTGAGTACCATCTCCCTTTAAGTCAACTGACATCAATCAGAAAAAGAGGTAAATCTTTTCTCACCTGTACGGCAGTCTTGACTATCTTGGTAACCGCGTGTGATACAAGCTATGATCATATCAGCATTCTCTACGGCTTCTGCCATGGCACCGATTTTATCACCCACTGAGACAAGGAAGAACAAGAACAAGAACAAAAAAAGAAACAAATTGGAGGATCATGAAAGGAGAAAAAAAAAAGGGACAACAGAAAAAGAGGGAGAAGAAAAGAAAGATAGGACAAGAATAAAGGGGTAAAAGAAGAAAAAGAAGAATACAATAGGGTAAAGAAAAATAAAGAAGAAGGAAAGAAGAGAAGGAACAAAAATAATGATTAATCAAGCTCTAGCTTTGGGGAGAGTAAATATGAATTATACGTTATTACCAATAGCGATGTTGGTCCAGAAGTTAACGCTCAAATAAGAACATATTGTTAACAAGTTAATTTCCTTTAATCACCTGCTCGATCCACCTTAGGAAATGACCAGCTTTTAAAAAAACAGACAAGCATTAAGATATTAAGAAAATGAAAAGTGTCATTCTTCCTAACGGAGAAGTGTATGCAGATAAACTTACTCATGTGGTCTTCATCCATCCACACGTTGTAACCTCTTTTGCGCAGCTGTTTCTTGAACTCTTGCATCACAGGTTTTGACGAGTGTTCCCATTTGTAGCTGAGCATGATGTGTCCACTGGACTTCGCACTGTCCGACGGCGCCCTCTGCTGTGAGTCGACATCTGTTTTCCCGTGCGTCAGGCCTTCGGGAAGTTTGGATTCGTAGATCTCGAAAAGAGCGCCCATACACGCATTGTGGAGTTTCTCATTTTTACTCTGGGAATTCTTCTTCAGATCTTGTTTGGTGATAAAAACAAATATGATAGCGTCCGTTTAGAGACCTGTAACACATACTTAACGACGCCCTTTTATCTCTGAACATAAGACATGCTTCGTATGAAACAATTGATACAAAAGAACATTCACTTCAACGTTTTATTTTATTTAAGCCCATGCTGAGAAAATTCAATCTTAAAGCTCCTTCTCATGAACTGATTTCGTTCTTTAATCATTATAACAACAATCATTTAAAAAACATCCCATCCCCTTCCCCTCCCCCATGTTTGCTATACATAATATTGTGGCGGTTATCCAAATATGTTCAGTATTATCCACCCGCCCCCAACAGTTTCTCATGCCTTTGGATGCAACTTTAAGCAAATGATAATCCATCGAAATAATCCAAAGTCTTGTTTACGTATGAAGTTGTTGGCATTACCCTCACATATTATCATGATAATACTAATATAGAGAATGTTTACTTACTGTTAATAATACACTCATCTTGCCGCAGTTTTTCTTTATTTTCCTTGAGAAATGCTAGTCTCCAGATCCCGTTGGCGGCAGAAGTCTTCGCCTCCACGGAACAATCTCGTTTGAGAAAGTTAGCGAGGATAGGAATGCCTCTCTCTTCCACTATGAGCCGTTTGTTGTTGTCATTGATTGCCAGGTCATTTACAGATTGAATTAACTCCTCTGCATTAACACCAATTTCGAAGCTCCCCCTGATTGATTTTCGTTCTAAATATGCTTTGTTTCCAGGATTGTAGAGACATGTATACAACTGCGAAAGTAGTGATACGATACAGGTGTAGTTGGTGGAAAGCTTGTCAGCCTCTTCTTTATTAACTAGCTTTGCCAAAGTCGTGAATGCTATTGTCTGTATCAAGCTGTCTTCCGACTCGCCAAACTTCTGCAAGGCAGGCACGGCTCGGTGATGCTTAGGAGCCAGAGACGGAACTCTCCTGCATGCGTTTTCCAATATTTTCATCGCAAGAAACATTATGTCATCTACCCATTTGTTCATCGCCTTATCACTATCCACGAGGTGTAGAAACCAATCAACAATCAAAGACAGGCACCCATCTTCTTCCATTTGTAAACAGAAGTAATCAGACTTGTCCGTAAAGTTCATGGCGGAACCAAGCAGTTCGATATAAAATGTTAATATTTGTATGGTCTCATGTGATAGGTCTTTTTGTGGATCAGCGTCTTCAATCGTCTGTAACATGTTTCCCCTTTTCCACGTACAAGCAAACATTTCGCAGTAGTCGGTGTCAATGCCCAAACCATCCCCTGCAGCGGTCAGATCAATGTTGCTGTTTCCTGAAACTGTTTCGATGGCTTTCATCCTTCTAAGACACGAGGTGCATGGGAAACCTTTACAGTCCTTAATATGCTTGATATTGGCTTTGACAAGAGTTAGCAATGTCTTGATCTGGTCACTGAACTCTTCGATCCGTTTTGTTTTGGCCGCTGAAGAGATAAGAAGTGTATCAGAAATGTCAGTCAGTGTATTTGAGGCACCATCGATAGTGGGCAGAATCGCCACGTTTAGAGCGTTCGCCTGTTGTGCAGGACCTCCAACTTTCTTGGCCGCCGAAATGTTTTTTGTACTCGCAGAAGATCCCATGTTTATGACGAACCATCAGACACTGTCAAATGAACAATGTAGTTTATTTAAATAAATATATGATAAGGTAAATAGGCTGGTATATACAAAATAAGAAAAAAGGAATTCCGTGATGAAGTGAAATGGATATCTACAATACATACATATTCTGTATCAGGCATATTTAGATCAGCATATTTTTATTTTTATTTTCACCGTAATCATTATCATCAACATCATCACCATCATCAACATCACCATTTCAACTTCCCTACCCCGCTCTGTCACGATGTCAAGCACTCGCTTAATGTAATAGCCCTTCTTTTTTGCAAATTTCTTAATGAATAATTCCTGGTACTGTGTTATTGGTCACAAGTTGTTTTATATACAGTAGGCTTGGGGGTGCACCGTTCGAGAGAGAGAGAGGGAGGATTGAGGAGTCCTGAAAAGGACTCTCGGTAATCTTTCTTGAGGGTTTGTAGTCCTGAAAAGGACTGTTGGTGTAGTCTTGAAAAAGACTGATGGTTATCTTTCTTAGCTTATAGTTCTAAAGAGAACTATAGCGCTTGGAGAGGATGAGTGGCGGGAGTGGCTCAGTTGCTTTATTGTCATCATTTATTATTATCTTGTATACACGTTCAAAAAAACTTGTTGTATTTTGTATATGTTGAATTGCTAAATCGTAAACTGATTTGTATGGTGAAGATGGAAAAAAGTCAATTAAACAGTTTCTGATGCAATTCTCATGTTATTAATGCCCAATGACTTGTATATGTTAAACAATTAGTTATCGCTGATATAACACAATTCGGGAAAAATAAAATTGTTTCAAAACTACGCTTACGGATATATCTGCATTTTAAAGTATTTCAACATGCATTCAATTGATCGTAACCTTTACCTAACCTTAAACCAACATATGATCATTACCTAAACATTAAACCTTAAACTCAATAGCAATACTATCCCTAAACATAACTTATGTCCAATTGCGACCGTGACCATTACCAAAAACCTATTAGCGACCATCTCCCTAAATCTTAAATCTAAAAACCAATAGCGACCATAACCTTAGTGAAAACCAAATCGTGACCATATCTCTAAACCTTAAACCTATAATGTAACAGGGACCATATCACTAAACATAACTCGAAACCCAATAGGGTCCATAACCTTAAATCTAATATCGTCAATATCTTTGAACCTAAGTTAGAACCCCAACGTTACCATGACCTTTAACCTGAAACCCAATTATATCTCTGACTTTATGTCGAAGACTACCCCTGACAGATTAAAGCCCACTGCAAGTATCGTGAGAGCAACTGGTTGATCACATTGCTGGCTTATTAAATTATCGGATATATATATGATATATGGCGGCTGGCCCATAGCAGTTTATTGTCGCAAAAAAGAAATATCATCAACAATTATAAACCGTGCAGACTAATTACACAAAAAATATCATTATCATTCATAACACAAGATACTTTGATCTTTATAAACTTGGAATATTCTTGATATTACCTGCTCATACGATCGCAGATCCTGTTTATGGAAGCTTTCCTACAGGAAATGGAGTATTACAGGATTTCACCTATATGAAGGTGTTCAAGTAGAATTATAGCATTCTCCAACGATAAGTAAACTGCTTGTAGTCCGTTTGTTCGTAAATGCTTGCCCTTCCAATATTACGAGCTACTGAATCATTTCACAAAGCGCCGTTGCTTGTGCACTGATTGGCAGAATGTTAGTTTGTAACAGTCCCATGGCAATGAACGAAACCATCATATTGATTAGCGCATGATCGATTTGTTATGAATGAAATTTGTCGCTGAGTGATACGATGATGTAGGTCATACTGCAACATTGCCAATAGTTTAAGAAAATAACTAACATAATATTTGATCACCAAACCTAGTGTTTGGGGCCCTAAAACAAAATATAAAAAAGCAAGAGAAGTAGCAAGTGGATGATATAATGGGGAAATCCATTTGATATGGTTTATCTCTTAGAAGGAATAATAATCAGTGTGATTAATTGGGGCCTGTAGATGTTTTTCTCCTTCAAAATATGAATATTTTGTTTGATTTAAAGATGAAGTTGAGTTCTGGTCATGCGATTGCATTGTGAAAGAAACGGTGTGGAACCGACCAGAAAAGGTTGATCATCTAGCATATAAGAATTTGTGTGTATTGCAAGGTTCTGGAATCATCAAAATGATAAGAAATTTGGCCAAGTCTTGGTGAAGTTACAAACACTGTACACATAAAGATGTATATGGGACTACACGAACACGTGGCGTAAAAAGCCGGCCCCCGATTTTTACGATGTTACATGCATATTTATAATATGAAGGCATTTGAAGAGCCATGCTTTTCAGGGAACATGTCTTTATATCTGATGTTCTTCCACACTTGCATAATAATAATGAGTAACACTCACAAATTATTTTTCACCTCTTCCCAGAACTCAACCTTCTCTTTAAACATTAACAAAACAGTAAAAACTAATAGAAATATAATCGTCATATAAAAGAGAATAAATGGATACCATGAAGAAGTATGTGTGTAATAGTAGTATTAACTTTGGTAGAGCACATACCAACCCTCTTTTCTGATAGTAATTCTTCTTATTCCAGTGCAAACTCTGAATCTGCCACCCGACTAATACGTTAATATACACATTTTGCCCGGAAACTTCCTACTAATTGATATATTTGGTAAATTATCATATCGACCCGGCCTGGATAGATATCGCGTAGTCCAAGACTGGGCCAAATTTCTTATTATTTTGATTTGCAACACATTTGTGGCTTAACAATTTATTTGTTACACGTGACATAACTCAATGAAATTAATAGTAACTTGAAGATATTAAGAACCATCATTATGACTCCTAACACATCGTGATGTTATTTTTTAATTGACAGCTCCAGATAGAGGAGGACGGGATATGATAGAGAGAGAAAGAGAGAGAGAGAAAGAGAGAGAAAGAGAGAGAGAGAGAAAGAGGGTGGGGGCAAAGGTGAAAGAGAGAGAATAAAGAGTAAGATAGAGAGATAGAGAAAGAAGAAGAGATGGATAGGAGGAGATAAAAACAATATAGATTGTGATCAAGAGAGAGAGAAAGAGAGAGAAAGAGAGAGAAAGAGAGAGAAGGAGAGACAGAGAGGGGGCGGGTATAAATTTTCAATATTGGTCAAATTTTACCCAACCATTTTTAGACTTTGGGCAAAAGAGATATACATAACAAAGTATCTAGACAGTACCCTGGCTGGCTCACAAACAAATTCAACATTGATGGAGTGGCGGCAACTTTGAGTTGGTCCTCTTATTGATAAATGAGTTATGGATATCTATAATAATGCTATCTTTGTCCATGTCTATTGTGTAGGCTCCCTAGGTTTCCCCCTTTTTAGTCTTCTCTTACCCCCTGTACAACCTTGGCGTGGGACTAAAGCCATAATCACGTCAATATATTTCATATCAGTGATCGTCAATCATGCTCGAATGCTTTTTTCATTGTAGTCATTTTTCATTAGAGTTGTGTAACTTTAAAGAGAAGGTAGGGTTCAGTGACAGGTTAAAAATATTTTATGAGCTTTTGTGTTCATTTCATATTTGAGATGAAGAGTATGGTATATAAACAAAAATCCCTAATTAAAAGGATGGCTCTTCGAATACCCCCTAAATACGCCTATCCTCTAGGTCATCACAAGGGCAATGTAAGTAACGAAAATACGGATTACAATATATCGATTACTGTTCTCATTGCATGTTAAAGTACATTGTGTTCTTTCATCGTTGGTTGCTGTAGTCGACTGTTCATTAAAAAAAGTCAATGATATCAGTGGCAATTGTTAATTCACCCCCCTGAGAGTGATTTTAGTATTCTGTAAAAGGGATGGGAGAGGGAAAACCGAGGTAAATCCCCCCCCCCCCTCCCACCCGGAGCGAAAGAAATGAATAGTTGTTGATAGTTACCGTTGAATTCAGTGAATGAATGGAAGGACCAACGCGAATATTGAGCAATGGCACCGAAAGTAACAAACCAGGGACTGATGGGTTATTGTTTTCTTCAAAGTCTGTCGATGAAAAATCCAATCATAACTAATCTATAAAAATGAGAGCACAAACATCAAGAGAAGCAAACTTGTGATGATTTAAATGAAATCGGAAATATAAATACGAATTGATTTCTCTAAAGTTGTAATTACTATACGTATGGGCTCTTCAAACTGGTTTATTCCGTTTAATATGCTAGTGTGAGGTACTGTCGGGCAGCTGTTCCATTTGTTTAAAACACACAAAGTAACTTAAACAAAAATTGTTTCAAAATGTATGACTCAGGAGGGGGCTTTTCTTTTTAGAGGACCTGTTAAACATTGCTATCCATAGTATATTGTGAGTAGTGTGCCGAGGGAAAAAGGCACTTGGGATGAAAACTTATTATTGGTCCAATTTATTTCAAACTTTTGCCATTCTGTATCTTTTATATTTGTTTAAGTTTTCCCAAAATCGTATATGAACTTTGAAGAATTGATACTATTTTCTGAATAATGTATATTCATAATCATTGATTTGTATATATTAAAAAGCCTATCAAAATTTACATTTTTCATGACTTAACTGACAATTTTGTTTATATAAATAGTACATCCACAAAAAAACATATTATTTTAATATATACAACTAAAGATATAAGATCTTAGGGGGAAAATGGGAAATTTATATTATCAATATAAAAAACTAAAGTGATTAGTGAGTTAGGCGCCTTGGATTAATTCGAGTGGCAGTAAACACGCGGCTTATTAACCTGAGAGCGCATGAATCAAAGCTGTCGGAGTTAATCCCGGATGCACGATTTGCCCACGAAAAGCCGCATTGTGTGTGTGCGAAGACCGTGACGTCTTTTTCAAGCCAGAAAAACCACGATTAATTTTCAACCCATTGAAAGATTCGTCATACTTGTTTAGCTCCCTCTGCGGCTAAACTAAGTTATTTAGCTTAGCTTGAGTTCGTGTCTAATTAGCACTGTACTCTGTATGTTTGGAATGGATCATTATGCACAATAAAAACACGGTAAACACCGTTTAAAAGGGTTGTTTACAAGTAATAAGACCTGTTTAAAAATTCAACAAGCTGTTGTATTGTAATGAACTGTTAGCATTTTAAACAATTACGTTTTATCTGTGTATATATAACCGAATGAATTTTTAAAAAGTAGATTTTTTTCGGGGTGGTAACTTGGAGCTGTCAATCTAGACACATTATGGGAGCCCCATTCAAATTTAATTCTCCAGCAATTAATGGAAATAAAGACTAGTGTTTTTTTTTTCTCTCTCGCCGGTATTAACAATTGCGTGCTGGCCGTAACGCCAATGTGTTGATTCATCAATTCTTGTTTGGAGACTATGCTTTTCCATTGTCATTTAACTCATAGAGGCCAAAAACACATTTTACGGAAGGTTTTAAATATAATATTTTTCTTTGAACTTGGTATAAAGCCCTCTCCAAAGAAAATATTTTCTCTTGCCCCTGTTCATCTCTTTTCCTCCCTCTCTTCTCTTTCTCTCTCTTTTCTCCCCACTCTCTCTTTTGTTTCTTCACTGGCCACCCATTATGGGTGCAGTTTGCCTCCCTATCCGCATTCTGCCCCGTGCCCCCCCCCCCCCCCCTCCCCCCGTACGATAGTGTTTCTCCGGCTTATTATTATCATTATAATCATCATCATCATATTATTATTATCATTATTTAGATGGGGAGGGTGATGAATAATGAAAGGAAAGCAATTAATAAAAATTCGTTTATAATCGTTTAAAAATTTGGGTTGATTTTACTTTTCCATTCAATAAATCTCATTAAAATGTGAAAACTGCACTCATTATACATTTTTTGTCTTCCTCCCTCCCCCAAGTATACTAATGTGTCTCCTGCTTTTTGTTTGTTTGTTAGGTGGGGGTAATGGAAGGAAGGTAACAAATCATTGATTGACATTCGTTTAGAAATTTGCGTTTATTTTGCTCACATCACAAAAAAAATCAAGATAAATCAATACTCTTGCACAAGATTCAAGATTACGATTTATGATACTTTATTTCTCCAATCGTGCAAAATATAAACTATAACATTATCAATTGCTCCTGTTTGTTGTACTTTCATATTATTCATTATAATCTTCTTCTTTTTTCATAAGCATATGTCCATTTTTCTTTCACATGAAATTCTGATACTGCTGGTACTTCATTGGGAGCAGCGTTATCCGCGCTCGCCTTGAAGAAATCTCATGACGGCAGGCACCCTAGTACCTCATAATCCGCCCTTCTATTGTTCGAGTTTATAACCATGACAACGAACTCTACCTTTGGCCAAGTTCATTGTTCCTCTTACGTAACATAGATCTAGATAGGCCTCAGACATAACTCTTTTCGTATATTCATTCTATATACCGGTAGTTCTAAAATGCTTTCAAATATTTTGTGTCGTTTTTGTTTGTATATACTTTGTCAATTTACTTACAAACTATTATTGTCAAAATTTGCCAATACTAATAAACTATTACGTTTCCCCTATCATCTTCCGCTCTAGAATCCTATCATTTATTTATTTTGTATTTGTTGGGTCCTTTTCACATTTTTCTTGTCTCTCTCTCTCTTCAAGATTTCTTCTGTTTTTGTAAGGGTATTTATGCTGTTAATTTTTGTATAAATAAAAGAGAAATCGTTATTCTTTCTCTTATAATGTTGTCCACCTTCTTCTATAGACAGGCGCGGATCTACGGGGGGGGGTTTAGGGGGTTTAAACCCCCCCCCCTTGGGCGGCCCAAAAAAAAGAAGAAAAAAAGGGGAAAAAAAAGAAAAAAAGAAAGAAAAAAAGAAAGAAAAAAAGAAAGAAAAAAGAACGCACGCTGGAGAGAAACCCTTTCAAGTGCAAATATTGTGAGAAGATATTCAACTCATCAGGTAATTTAACCAAACACATGATAACTCTGGATATAACTGTGTATTTAACTGTTACTTGATTTAAAAAGACGTTATCATGCACTGCTTTTTATGGTCTCCATTGTGTTAATAGATGCCAGGAAAACATCACTTACGGGGTTCAAATAAACACCCCCCAAAAAATCGGCTCGCCGCTTCGCGGCTCGTGGACGATGCTCCGCATCGTCATTATTTTGGTCAAACCCCCCCCTTAGCAAAAAGCTAGATCCGCCCCTGATAGATAACCCTTTTGTGCTTTAGTATGATGTCCGATGTATATTACTTCTGTCAGTAACATACAATGAACGTATAATTTTATTTTGATGCAACAGAGATTTTTATTTTTATTTAGGAGTACGTCGAATCGTGACCTCATTTAAAACCTTTGTACACGGCACGCGCGGGTACACCGTTCGATGCATGAGCCTTGGCCTTATATGGTCATTGACGCCTATTCATAGTAACTGGCCTATTTTTGAAAAGCTTATGATATAGTATATAGTACAGTCTCGCTCGACCTAGCGATCTCAGCTCAGGTCACTCATGCGTACGTATAGAGGGTACCAGGCCGGCCTATTATTGAGGAGATTAGCTAGTCTCGATATAGTCTATCCCATTGTTTCAATTCAAGATTGTCGGCTTTATTTACTTATCGTGCTATAAAGTGTCGGAGTTTTACTATTCAGTACAGCTTTTTGATTTTCATGATTGTTGGTTGCACAAATTAGTTCTCAATTCTTTGCTTATAACTGCTCTTTATCTATGTTAGATAGTATCCCCCCCCCCCCCAGCTCTGATTTGTTTTCTTTAGTTTGTCTCTTTTTTGTTTGATTATATATTTTTGCTAAAGTATAATGTCCGACGAATAACGTCAAGTTAATGTTATAATAATTAATCTCAAGGAAGGGATTGTGTCGGCATACAAACACATGGCGGAATAGACAACATTATGAAAGATGAAGATGGAAAACGACATGGACAGAGAGACAGACAGACAGGGGGGAGGGAGAGAGAGAGAGAGAGAGAGAGAGGGGGGGGGGGGGAGAGATAGAAAGTTGGACGTTGTCTGTACTCAGTGTATTTATTATTATGATATTTTTCTCACCGACTCCCCCCCCCCCCCAGCTCAGATTTGCTTCTTTTTTGTCTGTTTTGTTTTGTTTATATTTTTGGGCTAAAGTATAATTTCCGACGTATAATAGTACCGTCAATATAGCATAATAGTGTTTTTTTTTTAAATAATTATATATCAGTTTGATGCAACAGAGATTTACATTCAAAAGATTTACTTTGTATAATTATTGTACAGTAATATTCTTCTTATTTCGACATTATCAGCCGCTCGTTCTCTATTTCGTTCCCTATACTAAATATAAGGTATATGTGAGAGGGGGGTATATGCGAGAGGGGAGGGCGGGGGGCTATAGGTGAGAGAGGGGGGAAGAGAGATAGAAAATTGGACGTAACCTGTATACTGTATTTTAAAAAAAAAAGGTATTTGTCTCTCCGATCACCCCCCCCCCCCCCCCCCCAGCTCGATTTTTTTCTTTAATTTGTCTCTGTTTTGTTTGATTATATCTTTTCGTTAAGGTATAATGTCCGATAACATCAGGGATATGTTTTAATAATTAATCTCAAGGAAGGGATGATACCGGCTTACAAGCAAATGGCGGAATAGAAAGATGAAGATGGAAAACGACATAGACAGAGAGAGGGAGAGAGAGAGAGAGGGGGGGGGAGATAGAAAGTTGGACGTAGCCTGTACTGTTCTTATTATTATCATATTTTTCTGACTGACTTCCTGCCCCCCCCCCCCCCAGCTCAAATTTTTTCTTTCCATTTTGTTGTTTTGTTTTGTTTATATCTTTGGGCTAAAGTATAATATCCGACGTATAATAGTACCGTTTATATAGCATAATAAACATATTTTATATCAGTTTGATGCAACAGGGATTTACATTTATAGTTTTACTTTGTATAATTATTGTACAGACAGTAATGTTTTTCTCATTTCGACATTATCAGCCGCTCGTTCTCTATTTCGTTTCCTATAATAAATATAAGGTAGAATGTGTACATCATTAGGGATAACTGTTATATAGGATTTTCCGGCCAACTTGAAATTCGCGAGTTTGTCATTTAAATTAATTTGTCTTGCGTTCAAATTCGACGGTTTTAGTGCTGTTTGATATATCTTGGGTTTATATTCCTTTTTCTAGTTTTCAAATCTATGAAGTTTTCGTTGGAATCTATGTATGATTCATTCAACTTAATGAATAGTGTGCTTCTTTCGCTATTTGGTCATTCAATTTGGGGCAACGATTTCTGACATCGTGAAGGTGTACTTTTAGCATTCGAATTCATTTGTAGCATTCAAATTAGCACTTTGTGCACTCAAATTGATGGTCAATATACATATCTCGTTTATTACACACTTTTTATAGCTCATTCTTCTCTTTCAAGATTGTTTCTGTCCATGTGTATTTCATCATATTTTTTTTTCTTGCTTTTATACACTTTATATACTTTTAGATTTATCTGATATTCATCATCCTTTAAGTTTGATTGTAAAGAATGAAAAAAAAAAAACGACTTACATCGAGTGGCATCATGGACTTGATGGTCTCAATATTTTTGTAAATTTTCATGTAAGGAAGTTGTTTGTTTTGTGTTTCATCATCAATTTATCACAATTTCATTATGGAGGAAGGGTACAATATTGTGACTGGGGTAGGTATTTTTGTATCCCCGGGGTATTTTTGTACTTTTCCGGGGTATATGAACATATCCGTGCAGAAAAGCCATATCATTTGATTTCGCCCCTTCTTTACATAATGTCTCACTACACCCATATGCATTGTCCTCAAAATTATTAAATGGAATAAGGCCATTACAAAAAATATACATGTTTAGCGTCCCCGCCCGCTTCCTTTTTGGGGGCCGCCTCCTATTTTTTTCTTGAATTTTTTTTTTCAAGAAAAAAAAACATGAAAAACACTGCTAAAATGGATCTATATCTGATTTTAAAAAATTAAAATAAAAAATGTCGTAGGCCATCTTGAAAAATAGCCCGACTGTCAGGGAAAACGTACCAAGCGGCCATTTTGAGCGGCCATTTTGAAAGAAAAAGAAAAAAGGGCCTCCTCCTTCCTATTTTTCGAAAAAACAGGACGCTAAACATGTTTTTTTTTATTTGGCCTAACAGAAAAGACCCTAATGGCAAATTGAATGATAATTGGCATGGCAAAGCCGATCTGCGCTAACTTAAATGCAGAGTATATGAATTCAAATGACAAACTAGCGAATTTCGCCGGAAAATCCTATAATAATTAATCTCAAGGAAGAGATGCTGCCGGCGTACAAGCAAATGGCGGAATAGAAAACAGGCGCGTAGCCAGGGGGAGGAGGAAAATGAATTCAGATAAGGATTAAGAGTCGAGAACGGTACATCGAATCGTCTTCTTTCTCTTATAAATTAATGAAACGTCAAAGCTTCCGCGCTTCGCGCGAAAAGGGGGAATTCGAGTTCAAATTAAGGATTAAGAGTCGAGAACGTAACAACGAATCGTCTTCTTTCTCTAATAATTGAATGAAACGTCAAAGCTTCCGCGCTTCGAAAGAGGGGGACTGAATACAGATAAGGATTAAGGGTCGGGAAAGGTACAACGAATGAAATCCTGGCTACGCGCTTGGTAGAAAGTGACAGAGAGACAGAGAGGGGGGAGGAGAGAGAGAGAAAGAGGGAGAGAGAGAGAGAGAGAGAGAGGGGGGGGGTCGGGAGAGATAGAAAGTTGGACGTAGTCCGTACTATATTTATTTATATATTTGTTTTTCCGATCATCCCCCTCCCCCCCCCCCAGCTCCGATCTCCCCCCCCTTTAGTCCGTCCTTTCTTTTAAATAGATATCTTTTCGCTGAATTATAATGTCCGACATATAATAGTATTGTCAATATAGCATAATAAACATTTTTTATATCAATTTTATGCAACAGAGATTTAATTCAAAAGTTTTACTTTGTAAATATAATGATTGTACCGTAATATTCTTCGCATTTCGACATTATCACTTGCTCGTTTTCTATTTCGCTCACTATAATAAATATAAGGTATAATAAATTGTGTACATCATCATTATGTTATGATAATTTATCTCAAAGAAAGAATGGTGCCGTCAAACAAGCAAATGGCGGAACAACATTGGCAGATAGCCAGAGAGACAGACATACAGAGAAAGCGACCGAGCGAGAGGTAGAGGGAGAGATAGAGAGAGAGAGACACACACACACACACATAAATAGAGAGAAAAAGAGAGAGAAACAATCATTTCTTATAATCATCTATTTGTCTGTGAAATTTTATCTTATAACATATTCTTGTCCATTCCTTTATCGTGCATGATTGTTGTCTTTGAATGATTGTTTCAGATATTTATGAGTATGCCGGAACGTGATCCCATTAACAAATTTAAAAAACAGCAACGACAACTGCAAAAACAACAAGACCCCCTACCCCCCCCTAAAAAAAAACAGAGTCATAACATGTAGTACATACAAGGATCAGTTCATTGTCATTCAATTATAGCCTTACCTTATATCCGCTCTTCTATTGTTAGAGTTGATAACGACCATGACAAGGACCCGTACCCTCCACAACTTGAATTGTCCTCTTACGTAACTAAGCTTTGGGATCATGGGCCAAAGACAAAGACATAGCTCTTTTCGCATATTCTATCTAGGTCCCAAATACTTGCAGACATTTCTGTGTCGGTATTATTTGTATGTACTTATATAAACTATAATTGTCAAAACTTGGCAATATATTCATATAGCACCTTTACATAAACATGCTCAGAACGCTTTTTACATTAGTTAATAAAAACAAACTCATTAATTTGCTCTCCAAGCAATACTAACAAACTATTTCGTTTTCCCTATATCATCTTTTAAGAGAGCGAAAGAGAGAGAAAGAGAGAGAAAGACAGACAGATATACAGATATATATATATATATATAGAGAGAGAGAGAGAGAGAGAGAGAGAGAGAGAGAAAAAGTTGGGTGCATCGTATAGTCTGTACTGTATTATGCTATTTTGTCTCTCCTTTCACCCCCCCCCCCCCCCCGTTCTGGATTCTTCTTTAGTTTCATTTTATCATGTTTATATCTTTTCGATAAAGTATAATGTCCGACATATAATTATAACCGTCAATTTAGGCTGATAAACTATTTCATATTAACTTGATGCAACAGAGATTTAAATACAAATCTTTTACTATTTATATATTGTGTATTTTTCTCATAAAATTGAGTATCTAAATAAAAAGAGATGATGAAGAAGAAGAGGGAGAAGACGAAGAAGAAGAAGAGGGAGAAGACGAAGAAGAACAACAAGAAGAACAAGAAGAACAAGAAGAAGAAGAACAAGAAGGGGGAATAAGAGTGAGAAGAAAGAAAAGATGCGGAGGAGAAAGAAGAAGAACAAAACAAGAGAGACAGACTGGGGAGAAAGACAGACAGACAGAGAGAGAAAGACAGACAGACAGACAGAGAGAAAGAGAGAGAGAGAGAGGGAAAGATGGGCGCATCGGTATATAGTCTGTAGTGTATTTATTTATTATTATGCTATGTTGTCTCTGCTTTCACGGTGAGTATGATAGAGAGGGGAGAGAGGGGGGAAGGGGGGGGGGGGTCTTGGAACAAAAACTGCTGTTTAATGCGCGGAGTTGGGCAAAGACAACGTTGAATGTCCAAGATAAAATCATTAGAAGCCAGAGCAAATAACACTGAGTTCCTATAGGAAATATATTTATTCAGATGGTCATATCTCAGCCAATACTTCACATATTCAATCGTAATCAATATTGGGACATTATTTTTGATGCTCTTTCGGAAAATAAAGAAAAAAATGAGAAATTCAAAACATGAACAATTAAGGCTGCTGCTGTTGTTGTTGTTACTTTTTTTTACGGCGCTTTCATTCAAAAATCTCATATTTTGCGCCATTCATTTATAACTATTAAACAATCTTTTCATGATTAGTCAAGCGTATTGCCAAAGAGTTTATAAATGTGTGATAAATAATTTTTCTTAATAAGTTATCCTTTTGAGGAAGGGAATCTGAATTCTGACCCTAAATAGCAGGGACCGCGGAGCGTTTTTGAGAGTCGGGGGGGGGGGGGGGGAGGTCTGAGCATGCGAACAATCTATAAACCCTTTTTTCGGAGCTTTTATGAAACGTGTCTACTAAAAAAAAAAAGCACCAGCCACCCGCTTCCGCGGCCCCTGCATAGTTTGAGAGTTACATGGCCTATAGAGGGCGGTCAACTGGTATCACGTGAAAGCATTATGAGTAGGTTACGCTCCGTTGTGGAATCGTTGGACCGTACGTTCTTTAATGCGGGATTTTCGCATGGCGCCTTTTCAATAGAGGGGTGCGGACGATTGTGGCTTTCACGCAAACTAGGCCGCGTTGCATAAAGCCGCGTGTTTACTGCCACTCGAATTAATCCAAGGCGCCTTAATGCCGTCACAGACTCATGAGTGAATACCAATTTGGCTTGTGTTCAACATGGGATTCGCTTTGTCACAACATGGCGCATATTTTTGTTGCACCGTGCTTGCCCAACAAAACAATATTCACTATTTTGTGCCAAACTCCTACCGGTTTTTGGAAAACTCTCCTTATCAATATTTCTGGTATGAATTTCAACCGGGGGAGGAGGTGAAGAGTGGGTTACTGTTTCCTAGCCCTTATGTATAAAATATTCCCTATTTAGTTCCTAATTCATTAATCAAAATGATTTGATTGAATGTTTAATAATAATGTTATGGTTATTAAATTCGTGTGTCTTTATTTGGTTTAGTTTTGTATTTGTTATAATAATATTTGTATTTTCCTGGACCCCATTGAAGACCAAACATGTAATGCCTGGCACGGCTGAATATTGGCACCCAAGCCGCTTCGTTTGTGTTAGTTATTTCATTTTGTAAATGTTGATGGAACAGAACAAAATGAAAAACAGTACTAATACCAGAGCGGATCGCGCCATCTTCGGTAGGAATTGGAATCGAAGAGAGATTGCGATCGCAAAGTAACATCAAACCAGCCATACTCGAGTCTAGGCGAGAACCGCATAGACACACTTCGCAAGCCTGTTCAACAACAACAACTTTGTGAACGTGTATCTTAAAAGAGTCGGGTTTCCTCTTCTTCTGTGGCGCATGAATCCATGTCGCTGTTTAATAAATGAAAGTCGTAGTTAATTCTTCGTAGATCGTGCAAACCCACCTTTTCAAGCTACGGCGGTACAGACCAAAATCCAGTGAAGCCCGGAAAGCTACGGTTAAAGATGAGTTCAATCAGAGCCCTTGCCTTCATGCCACGCACTATGCCCCAGACGAGGAAAGTATCCCTCACAATTTTCCTGGATGATAATGACAAACCAAGCAGACGAGAAGTGGTAAATATATCTTTTTCTTTTAGTTGATTCTGGAAAACATAGCTTTCATTCACAAACCGTGGCCTTTCGTTTTAATGTTAATGTGTAAAGAGGTGTCGTAATTGTAATATATATTCAAATAATAGTCTGGGTTTATGTCTCGCTTATTATGTTCCGAAGCACTTTACACACATATCATTACCCCAATCATCGGATTCAGGCTTGTTCGCTCACAACTGATGAAAGGCCAATCGTTAACGGCACGTAATTCCAAAACCTAAAAGGGTTAGAAATATATTGTTCAACAACACCAAGATGATGAAAAATGTACGTCAGTATTGCAAAGTCATTACTTGCCAGTACAATTAACCTTGTGTCAAATATCAATCAATATGGGGGTAAAACAGAATTACAAAGAAGAAAACTTAGTTACGAGAGGGAAGGTTTTAAGAAGTGTCTTGTTATTTTGATCGGATGGATTAGGGAAATATTTATTGATCATTTCCATCTGTGTGTAGCAGTTTCTTTGGAATTAGTGATATAGGATATATGTTTGGGGAACCTACGTCTGTGCATCTAACATTTGACAAAGATTTTCTTTGAAATTCCTATAATGCAAATTTATATTGCTCTGCACACCCTAAAATAAAGTGTGCTAACAATTTAATCACAATTTGGGCCAAAGAAAGTCATTGTCCCGTGTCTGCACATTCATTTTGTTACACAACGTTCTCGATATTTTTAATGTAAAAAGGTTTGTGAAAAATGTCATAACATTTTGACTATTCTCAGTATTTTTTACTATTCTTTTAAATATAAGATTAGGTATTAAATTGACGAAAATTGTACACGTAAGTGAATAACGTACACAATACATTCTTTGAAAAAGCTCTACAGGCGACATTATCATTTAACCGGCCAACGTGTCACATGAGTTCTCCATGTTGTGTTTTGTGTGTTTCACATCAAACGTTTGGTAACAACTCTTATCGTGCCACAGGGCTAATCCCCATTGTGCCAGGTTGTTTTGGAGATAATCTGATTAAAGCGATGGTTCTATGAATGGCGAGTGCAAAACACACAGCACAGCCTAATGAGCATGAACAATAACTGCTACTACGAATGCGCCCTTGCACGCACATGGCACTCAATAGGTAGCGTGCATGCAGCCTCATGGCAGGCTATGGGTTAAATGACATGTTGGCTAACTCATAACATTGTTAATGTCTGTCTGTTTTCTTGTATGACTAGGATGTGATTCGGGAAATGCAAAAGAAAGGACTCAAAGTGGTCGGAAGAAAGGACTTCATATATGTCCATGAGAAGTCAAACATCAGCATCGAGTATAACTTGACAGGTCCTAAGAATTACAAAAGGGTTCGTATAATGCATTTAATTATAACAATTTATTTTGTCTTAGATTCCAAGTTAAATAACCCAACTTGAAGGGTAATCTAACCTTTGCAATACATTCATTTGTAACGAGGCATAGAAATTAAGTACAAAATAATCACGAAAGTTTGAAACAAACATGACTAATAATACGAGAGTTATGAGTGTTTGGAAGATTACATCAATTTATCTTTTCAAATGTCAACGTGACAATTAGATCAGTGGATTGTGCCCTACTCAAGGTGAACTCTGCAGTTTGTCGTGTAGAAAACTATCTCTACCATGTGTACCATGGTGCACCTTTTTCTTCAGGCCCTACTCAATATTACTTCTGGATCATAAGTCCTCTAAAAAGACCTTCACCGATTCAGAGCTAAATTCAGAAATACAGAACATTCTTATCTTTGGTCCAATTTCATTCATGTTGTCACCAATCTTCTTCTTTTATTGTTTTGCTTTGTCTGTTAGTTTTTCTTTGGAGTAGCTTGATGCTTAGTTTAAATTTCCCATATACATGTAGGAGGTCGACAATAAAGATTATAATGATATGTATATGATTACATCTTGTCTTTTCCTTCAAGTCGCATACAAATGTCCCAAATCAATATCATCTGAAGCTCTAAAAGATGAACTAGAGGAAGAGGACTTCGAAGGAGAAGAAGAAGTCGAAGAAGAACAAAAAATATCATGGAACAGATGAAACATCGAATAATAATGCACTACATTCAGAATGTATTCATCATCCGTTTGAGGGCATTACTCTTTGATACGTAAAATAATAGTCGAACAATAGAGATATCCCTGTTTTTTAAAATGTAATATTTTGATTTCCTTGCTGGATCCCAAGGGGGAAAGAGAGAGAGAGAGAGAGAAGAAAACAAACATCCCTTTTTTTAAATAATATTCATCACTGCACATCAAATGTAATGGTTTTAGTTAAAGGTTAAATTGGTTTTGAGCTTGTGATAATATTTTGTAAGGGAGTGTATCATGACGAGACTATGTGTCTTTCCCGTGCCCTACTCGGGACCAATCGGGTACAATACGACTTCGGACGCGACCGCAGCATTCACGTGCGTGCAACATACGCAAAATCGAAGCGTAATGAGAACTGCGGTCTGTTTCGCGAATGCTAGCGCGCTGACCCAGTTAATCAAGTCCATTCGTATACGTGCAGTTGTCCAAAATAAGACGTAGATGGCGTTAACCAGTATTTGTCATGATACAATCCCTTTAATTGCTACCTTTTCTTTTTTGGGGACGTGTATGAATATGTTATCAAACAATTCAAAATGTAAAACAATGTCAA